>CM076577.1:283000930-283315383 GCA_034641835.2 Pinus albicaulis | reverse complement strand
TCCCTACTAGCCCAGACCGAGTCTAGCAACAATCGTTCACGCTATAGTGTAGGTTCCTAATTGCAAATAAACCAACCAGTGATGAAGGCTTACCTGGAATCCAACGTTGTCGCTCGTAGAGAAAGTAGCGCTCTTGTTCCTTAGCTCCGGCAGATCACAATCCTCACGATCTCCGTGATCGGACACCTGCACACGCAAGAAACAAAACAAACGCAAGCGTAAAATCCAGTAAATGCAACTATATGTCAGTCAGAGAAGACATAACTCATCATCATAATCAACAACAACAGTGGAACCATAACTAATAGTCGCTTATCATTAATCAATAAAAGAAGAATACAACCATAGCTTTGACGCTGAATTCTCCTTCGGAGGGTCGCTAGCGGAACACGTCTCTAAAAATCCTGTCGGGGATGGGACGAGCCTCTCTCTTCGGATATCTCGACAATAATCTCCTTGCTTGGATTTGGCCTTAAGGGAATGAATCAAGGCTCTTGCAGCATAATGCTCTGATGGTTCTTGGGAACTAGCTTGCAAAGGAGATGAGCAAGCTTTTATAGATGGAGGAAGGGGAGTTGGGATCCCTATAATCATGGGATTGGCCCTATCCTCAAGGAAGCTTCCATGAGAGGTGGCAAACCACTTCCTCTACATGGAGATCCGGAGCCAAACCTCCCAACTCAAATTAGATGCCAATTTCTAGATCAGTTAGGACGAAACTTCCGCCATTTATTTTTAAAAAACACACCTTAAAATGGTTGGCGCGAGTGCAACTCTGGGACAGAGCGCCAATTGGCGCGCCCTCTTTGAAGGATTTCCCCCATTGGCGCGAGTACTGAACTGACTGCCCGCGCCAATGCAAAAAGGGGTGTTTTTAGGGTTTTTCATAAGGAGTTGTCTTCAGGGCAATGATAGTACATGTTCAGGGGAATGCCATGAAAGTGTTTTCAAGTTATGTCACTGCTCACAGGTCACGAAATAAGCCCTCCAATTGTGCGGGATGGGGAATTGTAGGGACGGTGACAAATTGCTGTGTAATAGATGCCCCCTAAAGCATGAGGCCCGAGAGAGAGAGAGGGGTGAAATGCTTTACGAGAACGTGTCCAACTGAAAACACCGCCGTCGGAAAATCTGCGTAGAGAAGTACAACTGATGTCTCAAATACATTATATATACATGGTATGGGCGCAGCCATCCATAAAAGAGTATGTAAAAATCCAGATTCGAGGCATGGACGCAGCCATCTAGTGAGGATCGGTAAATAGACTCAGGTATGGTCCCAGCCATCTAATCAGCGAGTCATGTAACTAATCATAAAAATCCACAAAATCGTAGCTTGGATTATAAAAGACAAAATCCTGGGTCTTGCGCTCCATCTCGACCCAAACAAAGTACAAGTTCAAGCATGCGAATATGTGAGCTGAAGTCGAACATGCAAGAACATCATATGATTACCAGCCAATGATGAAAGCTGTTAATAGACGCGAGAGGTACCACCATTAATGTCAATGGTCCTCAAGGTACTACAGGTACAATATACGGCATGTGAACAATGAGCTGACGTCAAACACCCGCAGAATCACTCGATCGGAGGCCAATAATGAAAACCTCACGTCGAATGCGAAGAACCTGCCAGTGAGGCATGCAGGCTCTAAGGTACCAGAAGGGAGTCTCTAGATCAGCTTCCTGGATAATGAGCTGAAGTCGACAGGAAGTGACCTTGATCGAAGGTGGGCCATAGTGTTTCCCACATCATCGACATGAGACAGAGGAACATAATGTCTTTGTGAATCAGGATCAGATGAGGATCAGAGGAAGGTTGATACTTGTAGAGGTCAACTTCTCTTGAACATATAAATGACACGACAGTGAGTTTGGCAGCATTTGACATCAACAGATCAGAGGTCATGGTGATGAGGCAAAGAGTAGATGAGAGGTCAAAAGGGATCACCCAAACCCACGGAGGCAAGTGGAAAATGAGATGAGATGTCCCCAACCCGACACGAATGCAGACAAGTGCCATGTTCAAGAGCGACATACTGCCGACACGACAATGATTGTGGTTCCATTTTCCCCCACCATTTCTGGCGAGTACCCCAATTATTTTGATAACAAGCTTGAAGGGGATAACATATGCTTGTAATATAAGTTCGTCCTTCGGACGAATCCATCATAGTACATTTAACGAGCCCTAGGAAGGAGAAACTCGAATAACGTCATGATTGAAAATTTCTGATGTCATTTAGGTTTAACGAGTCTGAAAAAGGAAGAACTCATCGTCTTTTCATGTTTAGAGAGTTTGAAAAGACATCGGAAAAGTAAACTCCAACGGTCCCTTTTCGTAAATAGTTCCTCAGATCCGAAAAGGTAGAAAACTATGTCTGAGAAAACCTCCTAGTCGCGATAGGCTAGGGTATTCCTTTTTCATAAATAATCTATCCCAACCCGAAAAAGGGGTAAACGTATACTGGGTAGATGTCGTTTCGGGGCCACTTTAACGAGATCGAAACGACAAGGGCCTCGACAATATTTTCATGTTTAGAGAGTCAGAAAAGAGTTGAAAGATGACTCCAAAATGACTTTTTCGTGTATTTACCGAGTCTGAAAAAGTATAAAATACAACTTGTGTCACCGTTTAAGTTGCGTAGAAACCTATTGCTGCACATGAAGGCAAGTGTAAAATCCATTTTCGACAAAATATATCAAAATATTAATAAAAATGACTTTTAAAAACCTAATTAGATTTCAAAAAGTTATAAATAAGTCTCAAATGGTAAAAACAAAATTACTTTTACTATTTACCCCATTGGAGAGCAACAGTGGTCCATTTTGTGTGCGAACTTCTGACGGCGAATACGACCGATCCGGGCTACCATTCAGTTCCCTTTTTGTTCCAGGTAATAGGCGTTTCCCTAAGCTCCATTTAAATCCATTTTTTATATGTTTTTATTATGTATTAGACTTCTGGGTGACCCATTTTGAAATTTTAGGGCTCGCTCCATTGGCGCGGGTATCAGGCACGGACCCGCGCCAATGGACATTTCTTCACAAAGAGGTCGCGCCAATGGCGCAACGCAATTTTCCGCTCAAAATTTTGAAAATGTGAGCTATCTATGTGGATTTTCAAATGTTACAGAGATATAACAATGTATTTTTTATTGTGTTGATGCAGATATAAAGGAAAAAAATGGTTATTGAATGGAAGGAAAGGGAACATGGAGAGGAGGATGAAATGGCCGTGGAGAATGAGGCCTGCATGACTGCACTTAAGAACTGTGGACTTAAGAAATTCTTCCTCACACCCTGTTTACGAGCTCAGCCAGAGCTACTACAATACTTGGTCAGTATATGGGACGAAAATGAAGATGTTTTCAAACTTCGGGACCAAGTATTGGAACTGGAGGTTTCTAACGTATATTTCATAACCAGTCTGTCGCGCAGAGGTCCGGTGCCCATCCTGACAGGCAGCAGAACATCTGGGGAAAAGAAGGAGCAGGTAATGGCGAGGGTGTGCCCAGGGGCACGAACAGGATCAGGAAGCAGGAAAGTGGACATCCACACTGTCCAGGATTTAGCACTAAGAGTAGTGCTACACACCATCACACGAGTTGCAGGATCGCAAGCTCCACATGAGGAAACCAAGGCCCAAATCCTACTAGTCGTTGAGTGTATGAATCCAACACTGTTTGATTGGGCTACTGCAGTGACCACAAATATCAAGAGGCAGCTCACAAAGTGCAAGCAAGTCAAACTGAAACAGTTTGGCTATGGTTCCATTTTGGTATCATTCATCCTGGAACGACTACCTATCTTTTAGGGCCAAGGGGCCATAGTTGTTGAGCTGATACCAAGAGAGCCAAGGATGGCTCGCTGGGCAACACTTATGACTAGATCAGGAGGAGGCCAATAGATGTCCTGGAGGCCGGAGTTTTTTCGATGGTTACGGCGTCAGTTGATCGTGGTCAAGGATTGGCCCTATGCCGGGACCGATTTCACTGGAGACCCAGATCTCCCACTTCCAAAGGGGGATGACTGGGACGAGGAGTTGGGTATGACCTCTCTTTTTTATTTTTATGTTTTATGATTTTTTTTTTAGTAATACATGTCCATTCTGACACCAGTTTTATATGTATGCAGATGTTGGCCCAGAGAGACCTGCCGGTATGTCTCCCATTGCATGGAGAACTCAGCCCACAGTTGACCCTCAGGCGGAGGGTGCCGAGGGAGAAGAGTTGGTCCAGAACCTTGAGGCGATTGCTCGAGGGATTCCAGACTACGCCCGGCTGGCAAATGTCCCGATGGCGTATCAAAGACATACGGTGGGAGTGCCTAGTCACCTCCACAAACTTTTGAGACGCTTAGTGCGTGTGGTAGCATGTTACCACGAGCACCATGCGGATTAGACACCTAGGGCTTCTTTCATGCACATATTTTTTTAGAGACATGTCGTCTCCGGATGTATTAAGGTGAACATGTATATTTTGATTTTATGTGATGCACACTATGTAAACATTTCGACACATATATATATACATACCTATTTCTGGATGGATCTTCTTACATATGATGATGTTTTATAAATTGCGCAAATGTCTATCTAGAACCAAATTAGCTACTGCATCTGTTAATGTATTCATATGTCTGGGTATGTGCTGATATGTAATATAATCAAAATTTCTCTCCAGCAGACGAATACGCAAATACAGACGTAAAATGGATGGATTTCTTACTGAATAACACCCGTTAAGTTGTAATACTACAAGTTGTGAGTCTATATACACAAGTAATTCACGAATGCCGAGGTCCATAGCCTCGGTTAATAATTCCAATACAGCACTATATTTCGCGATATTATTTGTAGCAGGACCCAGACACACACCTTGCAGGTTAACCAACTCACCAGCAGGATCGTAGATTACCCAGGCTGCCGAAGACAGATTCCTGGTACTGTGGGAGGCACCATCCGCGAAACCCACAAACGAATTAATGGACATCTGCACAATCAGGAAGACCCAATCAGCAGAAAGACGCTTACATCGCACACCACACTAAAAATAACTTCAAGCGTAGTATTTCTTAAGGTACAGCCCATTTCTAGGCTGCGCCAACAGAACTCCTTCATAATCAATGAGCTCATAAGCCCCATTCTTCAATACTCGTTTTACTATATAGGGCCCATGCCACATGGGTTGGAGCTTTCCTGCCCCAAGTTTGTCGTGTGCTTGGTCGTATAGGAGGACAAGGTCCCCTTCGACAAAGGAACGTGGAGAGACTGATTGATCAAAGTGTGCTTTGACCCGCTTTTTCTGTGCTTCAAGGACTAAAGCAGCCAAGCGGCGGGTTTCATCCAACCGTTCCAAATACAAGAGATGCTCTTCTTCAGGAGAATTATCGGGCAAAAGTTCCACAGCTAGCTTCAAGGAAGGAATTTCGCACTCAACCGAAAGATTTGCTTCCAGACCATACACCAATTGGAATGGTGTGAATCCGGTTGCACTCTTTGCTGACGTCCAGTATGCCCATAGAGCTGAGAACAATTGGAGGTGCCAATTGGACTTATGAATTCCAACTGTTCGTTGAAGCATGGTGACCAAAACCTTGTTCACAACCTCAACCTGGCCATTTTCCTGCAGGTAATATGGCGTTGAGCTATCATGTCATAAGCCCAATCTTGATGTCAGCTCGGCCATCATGTAATCTCGAAAGTGAGTACCATGATCGGTAACAATGGCCCGAGGGACCCTGAAACGTGTAATGATATGGTTGAAGATAAATTGGGCAGTTTTCTTACCATCGGCAGCTAGTGTAGGCATCGCTTCGACCCACTTAGTAAAGTAGTCGACAACGACGATTATATATGCATGCCCCCCAGCCGAATGAGGGTTACACGTCATAAAATCTATGCCCCATTTTTCGAAAGGGCCGACGGTAATGATAGGATGCAGAGGGAGGGGTGGCGCACGCATCTTGCGTTGAAAAACCTGGCACGCGTGACATTTGCAGACTGCAACAATACAGTCTTTAAATATTGACGGCCAAAAGTAACCTGCACGCAGAATCTTCTGGACGGTAGCATATCCAGACATGTGACCACCACAGGCGCCACTGTGATAGTCATTTAAGACTCTTTCAGCCTCTTCCAGAGTCAAACACCAACAGAGCACCGAATCTACTCCAACCTGGTATAATGTATCTCCTACAATGCGGTAGGGTTGAGACTGATGCCGAATCCGACGTCGGGCATCTTTGGTCAACTCAGAGCGAAAGGATGACGTCTGAAGATACACAATAATATCGCCATACCATGGGTCATGGGTACTGATAAGGAAGATGGTTTCGTCTGGTATATTTTCTTCAGAATAAGATGGTGGGGAGTCTGTCGGGAGGGAGCAAATAAGATCCGCGAAAACCAGTGATTTGGTCGACTTAGCAGTAGTAAACTCTAGGTCGAACTCCTGAAGGATAACGATCCATTTGGAGTATTTTCCCCCCAGTAATTGTCGAGAAAGAATATATGTCATGGGGTTGCAATCTGAAACCACAGTAATGGTACGTAGCAGGATGTAGTGGCGGAAACGTTGCACAGCTTGTACAGCTGCTAAAGCTAGCTTCTCGACATGAGCGTAACGCGTTTCCGTGTCGAGAAGATTTCGTGATAGATAGTAAACAACGTGTTCATTGTCATCGTCGTCATCCTACCCTAGAACCATAGCTATGGTGCTAAACGCGGCAGCCAAGTATAGAGTGAAATCACGGTGATAGTTTGGAGGCCGAAGCAACGGAGCATTAACCAATAATGTCTTAAGCTTCTCAAAGGATTATTGAGCAATATTGTCCCAATGAAAGGGAACGTTTTGCTTTAAAAGATGCGTGAATCCTTTGGCCACTTCCACGTAGTTCGGTATAAAGCGTCGTAGGAAGTTAGCTTTTCCCTACAAACTCTGCAATTGATATAACGAAGAGGGTGATGGGAGGTTGAAAATGGCCTTAACCTTTAAGGGATCAAGGCGAATCCTGTCCTTGGAGACTATGAACCCCAAAAGATGGCCAGAATCCACGCAAAAGACGCATTTATGAGGATTGAGCCGGATATTATAGCGTCGACAGCGAAGGAAAATCTGGCGGAGGTGTTCTGGGTGGTCCTCTTGCCGAGATGAGTGAGCTGGAAAATTGTCCAGATAAGGCTGAACGATATGGCATATGTCATGGAACGCGTAAGACATAGCACGCTGGAAAGTAGCTCCAGTGTTCTTCAAGCTGAACAGGAGCTTTTTATAAGCGAAATTACCCCACGGACAGATGAATGCAGTCTTGTGTTGATCAGCGGGTAGAATATTTATCTGATTATACCCAGAAAAGCCATCCATCAAGGAATAAATCTCACTCCCAGCACATTCGTCAATGATTTGATCTATGAAAGGAGTGGGTTAATTGTCCTTTGGACAGGCCCGATTAATATCTCGGTAATCAACATAAACACTAATAGTGCCATGTTTCTTATCTATAGGGACAATGTTGGAGACCCATTCTGTGATTGGAATCGGGTAAATGAAGCCCGCGTTCAGAAGTTTTTCAACTTCTGCTTTAATGGAAGCGGCTTTGCGAGGATGCACCGGGCGCAGGCGTTGGCGCACGGGTTTCGCACCAGGATAGGTAGGAATCTCATGCACTAATATGCCAGGATCAATCCCGGGCATCTCCTCATAGGACCAGGTGAACACTTCTCTGAATTCTCGAAAAATATCAGTATAAACTCATATCTCATCAGGAGAACAAGTCACTCCCACGTGCATATTCTCAACTATCCCCGGTTTAACGAAGATGTTGATTGGAATGGTTTGAGTAATGTTGCTCAGGTTTCCCTCTGAAAGCACCTCATGTGTCAATATGGGCATCTTGAGAGGTGGAGTGGGAACCTGAGATGCAAAACACTCTAGACAATCTGACATTGCCCCCAAGCTAGGCATGAATGAGGAACGATGATGTCCATCGCTCCAAGGTAGCTCCTCAAGAGACATTGTTTCAACAATGGCTTCATCACAAGGGAAAATCTCTTTAAGAGGATCAGGTGAGTCGGCCTCGCCGAGCCAGGGGGATTGAGAATAGATGTCTAAAGTCATGCTCAAAGGAGCATGCTGAGGAGGGGGAGGATCAGATGCGGCGACAATTTCACAGTAGTTAATCTCTACTGGAGTTAAGGGCATTGATTCCCCAAACTCAGCCACCTGCTCAGGTGTAGGGATGAGCCATGGGTCGTCAGACCTAGAGATCATGTTAACTTGAGCAGTGTGCGGTGGTGGTGCGGGAAAAATACCCATGAGGACGGGGTCCTTGAAGAGATCGGGTCCTACACTGTCAGGGGGATTTGGGATCTGATCCACGTACAGAACGTTGTTCTCGGAGGTGGAGGTGAAGAAAGACAACTGATCCACCGTAACGATTTTGCCCTCGTGAGGGAACTTAAGAAGTTGAAAGAGGATGGATGGCACGCATAGCATGGCGTGAATCCAACTGCGGCCGAGAAGTATGTTGTAGTTAAGCTTGGCGTCGACTACTTCTACTTCTACGTTGACTATCTTCCCCTGTAAGGTAATCGCTAAACTCTCGAGAACACCCAGGGGTTTCGATTCCCTACCATCGAATGCCTCTACGGGATTAGGAGACGATGAAAGGGCCAGAGAGCCAATGGCCTTCCAGCAAGCAGACAACATCACATAGGTAGAAGCACCTTCATCCACAATGGCCCTATGGATGTTAAGACCATTGATCCCGACTTGAATAACAAGAGCGATCTGATGTGGAAGTCGGGGGGTAAAGTTCTCTAAGTCGAAGGTGAGAAGATTAGAATTAGTGGGATCGATCCCACCGATTGCAGACAACAAAGCTTTCCATTGTGACGGGTAACTTTGAAGAACTTTCAATGCAGACATGGCAGAAGGCGCCTGTGCCAAATCCTCAACAATACTGTAGTGCTGAGCGGCACGGGAATTCGAATTGTAGGAATACCTTCGTAGAACACGTTTAGAAGGTGGCCTCATAACAGGTTCAGCAGTAGACTTCTCAATCTCCAACGGACCGGAGACAGGTGGGGGAGGTGGACCATCCACAACTATCTTCCCGGCTGCTTGACGCGATTCATTGTAATCCTTCGAACACGTAGCAATAGAGATAGGTGCATCACCATTCATCATAAAGACCTGATACCCAAATGGTGTAGATGGTGAAGGCTATTCAACCATCTGGGTCTGTTGAGACGAGAACGGTTCTTTAAGAACTGCCGAAGTCCCTTTGGAGCCTTTTAGAAGTTGACTAACCTCATATCGTCGTGGACAATCCTTGGTGTAATGATCTCCTTCACATATGAGGCAAGGGTACTTCGGTTTGCGTTGGGAACTATCCTCGGTATGAGGTTTGGAAGATTTTGGCTTTGGAGCATTGGATTTGGATTTACCTTTGCCCTTCTCCTTTCCTTTGGAGGCTTTTTCCGTAGGATTAGCCTGAACGGCGTTAACCTCCGCAGTTTTGCCAGAATCGGGAGGGGCGGGAGGAGCAGAATTATTGGATGATTTGGACTTCTGCTTCCCATTCGAAGATTTCTTCGAATTCTGAGACACGAAACTAATAACACCATCCACCACCAGGGTAGGTGGAGCTTTAGAGGTTCCAAACCGTGGAGCATCAGGAAAAATATCATAAAGTGTGCCGAACTGGGAATATACTAGATCCAGATATTGGGCACGCGTTGTGGCTTGTTCTTCAGTCACACACGCTCCCATAGCAATATCTTGGGAGATTTTGTTAACGAAGGAGGTGGTGAACCAATGAGTTAGTATCTGATCAGGTATATGGAACTTGATCAGTCTACGACGATGTCGCCACTCATGAATGTGATCAGAAATGTGGGTGGCTTTGTCCTGCTTCAAAGAAGTCAGGAGGTGCGTCCCGGCTTCGTAGCGAACCGGTAACTGAAAGTGAGTCAGAAAAGCCATGGCTAACGTATTGAAATCTTGAAAGATGCCACGGGATAATTCGATATACCACTTAGCAGCAGCGCTAGTCAAAGTGCGCTGGAAGAGGCGCAGACGGATTGAATCATCCACCCAAGAGTTGGACGAACACCAAAGATGGTAAGTCATCACATGAGCTTGGGGGTCCTCCCCAGCTTTACCCTCAAACTTGGGGCAATCACCGGGCACCTTGGTAGGAACCGGAGGCCAATAAGGATTGTGCAGAATTGGATCATTCGTTAATTTCGAAACATCCGGTAATTCCAAGGTATCCAGGAACGGAAATGGCGGATTAGATGGCATACCTGGCCCTGGATAAGGACCAGTACCTATACTCCACGCTGGTTGAGAATATCCTTTCCCCCAGGGGTTCTTTCACGTAGGATTATGACTGTAAGGGGTATAGGTCGTATATCCAGCCTGATTCGGTTGCTGGTAACCAGCGTACGGGGCTTGATAACCAGAGTATGGACCGTGATTATAAGTCGGCTCTGTGTGGGCAGCATGTGGATTTGGCTGCTGAGCATAGGTGTAGCCAGGTTGTTGAGAGTAATAGTTAGAACCTTGGGGCTGGCTATAATTCGTTCGATACTGACCATGAGAATAGTAACCGCCTTGAGGTCGAGTGGGCTGCTGATAGGTGGGACCCTGCTGATCCTGATAATTAGGGCGCAGCGGTCGATTTGGCTGCGACATTGAATAAGTCGGCTGTTGGGCAGGGTTGACAGGATGTGCAGGCTGGCCTGGCTGAGCAGGCTGCCCTGGATAAACAGGTTGACCCAGATAAATAGGTTGTGCCGGTTGTGCAGGTTGTCCTGGCTGTTGAGCAGCACCAAGTTGTGCTGGATGGGCTGGTTGGCCTGGTGGAGGGACACCAGGTTGTGCCGGATTGGTCGGTTGGCCTGGTGGCGGGATACCAGGTTTTGCCGGATGGGTCGGTTGGCCTGGTAGCGGAATAGAGCCAGGTGGTTGCTGATAACCGGTTTGACCTACAATAGGACCATAAGATGGTCCTGGCTGATGTGCAACATTGTTACCAAGAGGATACTGCGGTTGCAAAGGTTGAGAGGGTTGGACTTGCCCCTCAAGACCGTATACCGGCCCGGGTTGGTACCCCGGTTGACCTGGGAGTCCTTGAGGTTTCCCAAGTGGGACTCCAGGGAGAGGCTGCACGAGTTGACCGGAAGGGTTGTAATACTGTCCTTGTGGACCGTATAATGGCCCTTGCTGGCCTGGAGGGTAGCCTTGTATGGGCTATCCCTGGGGGTCATAAGGATAGCCAGGCTGACCCAAAGGTTGGCCTTGAAAAGGTTGTCCTTGCGGGTTATACGGCTCTCCAGCCTGTTTATACGGTAAACCTTGAGCATGAAGTTGAGCCTCAGGAGAAGGTAAACGTAAAGGGTTCCCATGCTCATCGTAATGATATGGAATGATGTACACCGGTGTACCATCCTGTGCATAATGTGAAAATTACGAGTGGTTGGGATCTTGAGAGGAATGTCCAACCTCGGGGTTCGACTGTTGCAGAGACAATCGATACTCCTCCGGAGATATGTTCTCTGACATAGCCGATGCTATGTAGATGTCTTCGGGAAGGGATGTGGTCCTTACGGACTGGGTAGTAACGACGGGTGCAGATGCGGCCACACAAACAGTGGGCATGGAGGGTATAGAAGTAACCTGAGGGGATGACGTAACGAGTGTCCGTGGAGACATCCCCAAAGAAGGAACAACCGGCCTCGTAGAAGGAGCTGATACCCCCATAGAGGCAGTGGCGGCAATAATCTGACCCAAGGATCTATACCCGGCGGGTAATGAGGGACCAGACGATGACATAACAGATGGTTCATGGTTGCCTTCTGGAAATAACCTCCAAGGAAACAACTGGTAATCTTCACCGGACATGGGAATTTCCTCGCTAGATTCACTCATGCTTGAGCCTGCTGCTAGATCTCGTAATAGACGGCGAGGACTAGGAGGAACAGTAGCAGCTATAAAAGGAAAACCCAATGTAAGAGGAGGGAAATCTTCCCCTACTCCCAATCCAAACCAAGGGTCGGAAAAGGGCCAATTGAACTCAACTGGTCCTCTGAAGGGTTGCTCAGACAGAACCGGTCCCCCGTCGGGAAACTCGAAAACAATAGGCTGCTGAGGTTCAGCAGAGGACGGAGAAGCCTCTGATGAATCGTCCGTATATGGACTACCAGTAGACAAAACAGAAGGTTATCCCACTGTGACAACAATGACAAAAGATCAAGCACAACACACACGGGCTGAAAAAGAGTCAAGACACATAATCAAATGGCCAACAAGCAAAATCTAACAGGGTGTGTGATCGCGGGTGATTTATTTTACCACATTGAAACTTAGAAACTTCACTGTTTCATGTTTTAAGAGTCGAGAAACGGATGAAAGGTGACTCTCAAGTGTGAAAGGACATGCGCTTGGTGATCCTTTCAAATTTAAAGAGTCAGAAAATATCAAATGACTACTCAGGAATACTAGGCAAAGGGTGTACCAAATAACCGTGAACTGCAATATACACCTTGGTTTCAAAAATGAAAGAGAAATAAACCAAGGACTTAACGTACGTGCAGGCAATCTCCCCAAATGTTGTGTCTGGTGTATCACTGATATAGGGCGGCAGTCTCGGCTTCCTATTGATAAAGGATAGAAACCTAGTGGGGTCTCCCTTTATATACTCGACGGTACGGGGAGCACAAGTCCGTACTAGTGCTGTCTAAAGCCAAGAGGCGAACGACAACTACTAGGTTTAAAGACGCCAGAACACGTCTCTAGTCTAGACCACTAAATGTTGCGTTAATGTTTCAATGCTGCCTTAGTGTAAATTGAGTAAATTTTAATGTTTATCTTCAATTACGTTTCAGTTTTCAGGCCTTAGCGAGTGTGATGTCTCAAAATCTCCTAAATGCACACTATATGCCACAGTATATCATTTCATTCGATGAAAGCTAACTATGAAAGGGTTGAGAGCTTTTCACACAAACAAAATGATCAGAAAACAACCAACAAAGTCTCCAATGCAGCTAATGTAAACCAAAAAATTTTCTCCCAAAATCACTAATCACTAATAACACGGAAAAGATTTTAATTTGCACTAACTAATCAAAAGCAAAAGAGATTTTTTATATTTTCAATGTTTAATAGCAATGTGCACTAAACAAAATGAAAACTAATGAAAAGAGAAATTTGAGATGCGATAGTAAAAGAGCAAAGATAAGAAAATTCACTCAATGACAAACACACAATCAGACCTCAAATTGACAAAACAGTCCCTCAAAACCAAAATAATCCCAAAGACTCAAATGGACCATGTAATCTACGCCCAAAGCGAGACAAAGTGAAATTCGAATGAAGAAGAGAACCAACACTAAAATAACGCAATAAAATGATAAACAACTGCTAAACGAATGTAAAGAAGCAATCACAAGGTCGACTGAACAAATAGAGACCAAGAACTTCCAAGGGAGGATTGACACACAAGAGCACCTAGACGCCCTAGGGCTAGAATGTGAAATTGATGGAAAACGGAAAACAACCAAAGGACGAAGGTCACAGCCAGTCAAACAAGGCTCCAGAACACTCAAGCAGAAGAAAAAAAACCAAACACACTGATCTGGCCCAGGAAGGTCAAAACATAGCAAACCCTAGTACCTCACAGGATTGGCGTGACTGTGAGGCTGAAACTAGCGCCAGAAAGGAATTGGCGCGGGTAATACACAAGAAACCTGCGCCAATGGGAGCGACTGTCAGGCTGTAAAGCGCGCCAGTCGAGTTTTCTAAGGAAAAATAAAAATAGACAATCCAACAAGCAAACCAATGATGATCAAGCTAACCAAAATCCAAAATCACAAAAGAGCCGATCAAGCAAGCAGAATCGAGAAACAACCGAAAAGACAAGACAATAGTCCAAGTGTTTAGTTTACAAACTAAACCAAAGATTGACTGAAGCAACTTTGATCTACTTCACAATTGCAGAGCAAGAGCGTTTCGAAGCCTATCTGGCTAACTTCAGGCTCCGTCCGTAGCTTATAAAATAGACAACAACAAGCTAGATATCCCCAGTGGAGTCGCCAATTTGTTGGAGGTAAATCCCCTCTATGGACAGAGGCGATCCCTACTAGCCCAGACCGGGTCTAGCAACAATCGTTCACGCTATAGTGCATGTTCCTAATTGCAAATAAACCAACCAGCAATGAAGGCTTACATGGAATCCAATGTTGTCGCTCGTAGAGAAAGTAGCGCTCCCATTCCTTAGCTCCGGCAGATCACAATCCTCACAATCTCCGTGATCGGACACCTGCACACGCAAGAAACAAAACAAACGCAAGCGTAAAATCCAGTAAATGCAACTATTTGTCAGTAAGAGAAGACATAACTCATCATCATAATCAACAATAGGAGTGGAACCATAACCAATAGTCTCTTATCATTAATCAATCAAAGAAGAATACAACCATAGCTCTGATGCTGAATTCTCCTTCGGAGGGTCGCCAGTGGAACACGTCTCGAAAAAGCTTGTCGGGGATGAGACAAACCTCTCTCTTCAGATGTCTCGACAATGATCTCCTTGCTTGGATTTGGCCTTAAGGGAATGAATCAAGGCTCTTGCAGCATAAGGCTATGATGACTCTTGGGAACTTGGAGACTAGCTTGCAAATGAGATGAGCAAGCTTTTATAGATGGAGGAAGGGGAGTTGGGATCGCTATAATCATGGGATTGGCCCTATCCTCAAGGAAGCTTCCATGAGAGGTGGCAAACCACTTCCTCTACATGGAGATCCAGAGCCAAACCTCCCAACTCAAATTAGATGCCAATTTCTGGATCAGTTAGGACGAAACTTCTGC
Organism: Pinus albicaulis; assembly: GCA_034641835.2. NCBI lineage: Eukaryota > Viridiplantae > Streptophyta > Pinopsida > Pinales > Pinaceae > Pinus > Pinus albicaulis. The sequence goes on along the minus strand of CM076577.1, from coordinate 283,300,507 downwards.
CATTTATTTTTAAAAAACACTCCTTAAAATGGTTGGCACGAGTACGACTCTGGGACAGAGTGCTAATTTCCACGCCCTCTTTGAAGGATTTCCCCCATTGGCGCGGGTACTGAACTGACTGCCCGCACCAATGAAAAAAGGGGTGTTTTTAGAGTTTTTCACAAGGAGTTGTCTTCAGGGAAATGATAGTACATGTTCAGGGGAATGCCATGAAAGTGTTTTCAAGGTATGTCACTGCTCACAGGTCACAGAATAAGCCCTCCAATTGTGCTGAATGGGGAATTGCAGGGACGGTGACAAATTGCTGTGTAACACCTATTATGTAAATATAATTGTTTTTAGAGTCATCATAAGTCATCGAAAATATTTTTTATAAATTTTAATATTGGAAAAAATAATTTAAAATGATGTAAACGTATTTTCATATAATTAATAAGAATTTTTGGGCAAATAACTAAAGTTTTGAGTATTTTTACAAGCCATTGAGAGTGGAAACCATTAAGAGGGCTAAGGGGATCACTTTTCCTACTACACAAATAAGATTCACTGAATAAAAAAATTTCAAATTCAAATTTGAAATGATTTCCCTCTCTTTCCATTTCCCAAAAAATAGTTATTGAGGGAGTTGTGTAGTTTTGTAGTCATATAGATGTTGTTATGGAGGTATGGGGTGTCTATGGGATAGATGGAAATTTTATTCAATGGTATAACAAATACCATCTTAAGTTCAAATTTTGGCCCTGAATTCTTATGCAACAAGCAAGAGAAAATATGGATTCTTCTTAGGTGGGGGAAATGGGGATGCACGTGGGTGTTAAGGGAATCGTCATTCCATGTGTGGGTAGTGTGAAAAACACATAGGACCTGTAGAAGTATATTTTCCACAATCTCTATGAATTTCTATGATTTCTATGAGTTCCATGAGCAAGAAAAGCAAAAACTATGAGTGGTTTTGATATTGAATTTTAGGGGAAAGTATAACTCAATTTGGTTTCCAAAATTAATGAAAAAGGTTTCCAAAGATGAGATAAACCCATTTATAAATAATTGAGTATGTTAGCGCTTGAATTTTAGTGCCAAAATCGAAAAGAAAATATTAAATTATACTTAGGAATAGAGGGTTGTGAATTTTGATTTTGGGTGGGAAACAAAATAGACATTGAGAGGGGAGGGAACTAAGGAACTCCATAGGAAATGAAGAGACTCCTTTTTGCAAATTTAACTATCGAGGAAAGCATCCATAGAATATGTGAAAGCCTTGGGGTCAGTAGGTAGAGGGTTTTCTACCATTGATTTCCCCTGAAGGAGAGTGGCCTTTGTGACACCCATCAATTTCCCTAAGGAAATTAGTTTCCCTAGTGGTGGCATTCCTTAGCTAGGGGATGGATAGTTATAGATAAATATATGCATAAATGAACCTATGGTTGTGGGGGAAATGGCTCACCCTTAATAAATTATAGGAAATTGATTTTAAAATAAGTTTTATTATGATTTTTAATTGATGTGTACCAATTATAACTCAAATAATTTTATTTCCTAAACCAATGTCACTTGTTGCGTGCATATTAATGATTTTAGTATCATGGATGAGTATATTATGTTAATTATTTTTTCTATGATGCCAATAAGAACATTGCTACCTTTCCTTGATAGAGGCATTCACAAGTGAAATATTAAGTTTTCATAAGAAGAATAAGCAAGCCTAAATGATTTGTATTTGATAATTATATTATTTTTCATCAATATTAGTGTTTTTAAATTGGAAAAATTGGGGGAATAAACATGCAGAGTCAGTTTATCGGTGGTCCCTACTTTAAAAATAGAGGTGAAAAAATTCAAGGTCCATTTTAATGCCTAAAATGAACACCTTTTGTGGTTTCAAGCTTACTATGGATCTTTACTCCATAATATATACACTATACCTTTCTAATAATGCAAGAATCACCTCAATCGAAGCTTATATGAGGAAGTTATGCCTCATGTATGTTGACCTATTGTGATTGACCACCATTATTAGAGAGGATACCACATCAATCCACACTCCTCATGGAAAATTTCTTAACAACATGGAAACTATGAAGAGGTATCTAGAAGAGTCAATGTTGTAATTTTAGTTAAGATATGAAGGAGTCAAAATCAACCCCATGTTGGATATCAAGATGTGTTATAATTGAGCTATTAGGAGGGAAAGGGGTGTCATTATATTCAACTGTATTTTTTTTCCATAATAGAGGAAAGTAGTTAAGAGTGGATAAAGGGAGCATAAAACAAATAGGGTTTGTGTTTTATAGAATCCTATAGGCCACATATCCTTCTAGCTAGTTTTTCTCCTATAAGGATTTAATAGACAATCTCTTGGTGTTCATTTTGGTCTCTGAGTGATTGTATTTACCGGTTCTCTATTTTCCACATTTTATATTCCATTCATAAGTATATAAAAAACTTATTATATCAAAAAATCTAATGAAATCAACCTTCATAGAAAATATTTCATATTTTAGTATATTTTTATTAGATAAGTTGTGACAAACTATTTATAGGAATATCCATAGTATTTTATGCATCATATTGGTATCAAAGTAGTTGATTTTAGTTATTTTGTTGGAATTTGTAGGGGATTAGATTAGTTTAAGCATACACTCATAAAATCACAGGCATGACAAATGAATCAATTTATGATAACCATCGAAATCTCATAGAGGATGTGTTTGTGTGGCTAGAAGCACAAATCATAGATATAAACTATATTGTGAGCCTCCTCATGGTGGTCGTAACCAATAATCTCAATATGTTCCGAGAAGATGGAGGTTCCAATGTAGAAGTCATTTCAAAGGGGAAATGGGGGAATTAATAAGGGCTAGAGAAGTAGTACAAGGGATAACCCAAAAATAATAACCAAGTTCAAGTGTCATAAAACATTTATAGTCCTTATTCAAGATGGACGTGCAGGTGGACATAAATTCATATCAAGGTGTGATTAACATGTTTAAATTAAATAGTAATTAGAGGTTTTGTTTAGTGTTCACCACATAGGATAGAATCATAAATTTTAATTTTATTTGTTTGAAAGTAGAGGTCCATGCCTTGACCAAGTGGGAAAGCCACATGGAACCCTCAAGTTGGAGGGGGATCCTTTATTGAATAAGTGGGAAGATTTTAAGACTCATAAATTCCCAATTCTCCCCTATTTGATATGTAGAGGACCAATGGATCTAGTGGAATTAATTCACCCACAGACAAGGGTAGAGTGTACAAGGGTACACCAAAAAATTCATAAATATTGAAAAAATGTTGGGTATCTCTCCAAATAACATATAGATAATCCTTGAGTATTTAGGGGGTCTACACAATAATTTATGAAAGAAAGTATTGCTATTCAAATCTAGAATAAGTGAGGCTTGTGTGTATTCCTAGTAATTGGAGAACATAGGCTAGAAGAAAGGGCATTCGAGTGGATGAAAGTGAAAGTAACACCAAGAAGCTTCCAAAGAAGGGAAGAAGAAGTCGAGAGGGGGGAAGGAAAATGAGATTTTGGCCACTTCACAAAAGTGGAAGGATCTTATCAATCACTATAAAAATAATAGAAAGACAAAGGAGAAGCGTTATAAATTACTTCTAGATTTGAACTCAAATAACCAAAAGGAAAAAAAGAAGAAAAATATCATGCCCACAAATTCGAGCATTCAGGTGGAAAAAAACTTGGATGTGGATAATAATATTTTATTTGCATTAGTGCAGAAGGGGGTGAATATTAGTATCCTTTAACAATAGAAAAATAAGGTGATAACCAAACTCTTCCATATAAAGATACATGTTAAAAGGGAAAATATCGATGCTTTGTTTGACTCAGGGTCATAGGAAAATATCATAGTAACGGATTTATTCAAGAAACATAGATTTGAGGTCCATGAAAATCATATCATATATCCATTAGTATGGGTAAACAAGATAATGGTAACAAAATAGTGTAAATTAACATTTTGTATTAGTGTTAATTTTATTAATGAGGTAGAATTGGATGTAATTCCACTTACTATATGTGGACTTGTGTTTGGAATTCCTATATGTACACGTGAGATTCAATCTTCAATTGGAGAGCTCAATAGTATCACCTCATCAAGGACGGAAAATTATTCATCAAGAACAAGCGCAAGGGAAAGAAAATATTTCATTGGTAAGTGCCAACCAAGAAAAAAATAAAAATAGTTATTGTAAAAAGTATGTTTTATTTTTTTTAAGAGAAAATTGGTATGTAGAAGATTTATTGAGAGAAAAGGCATCCATGGAAGGGCGCACTAAGAAATAGATAAAACATATGGAAGAATTAATATAAGCATACAAGCCATTTTTATGAGAGCTAAAATGAGACCACCCAAGAGGGAAGTGGAGCACTAGATTCAATTAATTCTAGACTAAGAAAATGAGGTGAAGTAGTTGTAGCAGTTGTTGAGTAGGGTGTTATTCGAGCAAGTACCTCACAATGTGGGTCACCTATAATAATTGTTCCTAAGAAGGATGGGACTTGGAAAATTACATTCATTACAGGATGTTAAAAAAAATTACACCCAAGACCAACTACCCCCTACCTATGATTGATGACATGTTGAATTAGTTGTAGCAAAAAATTTATTTCACCAAGTTGGATTTAAAAGCAGGATATCACTAAGTTTGCATTATAGAAGGCAATACTTGGAATACTTCATTCAAAACTATACAAGGTTTATATGAGTGGTTATTCATGCCATTTGACCTAGACAGTGCACCAACTACATCCATAAGACTTTTTTTTAACATGAATTAAGAAATTTGTTTTAAAAATCTACATGAGACTTGAAATAATATCACATCATAATTACAAAATTTTACCTATCAAGCTTTGAATTATCTACAGATTCAAGCTAAGCCATCCAATTGAATTTTTTTAATCTCTGAACCAATATAAATTACTATAACACTTGTAAAAGTAAGTATTAGAAAAGGAGCACAAATATTAAAAAAAATTACATTCCATAAACCAGGTTAATTATTGGGAGTTTTAACTACATAGTTGAGGTCGTCTTCTTCACTGATGTCCTCATTGAGATCAAGAAGGCCTTTCTGATCCATAAAAACCAAATTGACTAATTGAGTGGATTTTTAGTTTCTTTGAGCTAGCCGAAGTTGAATTGATTCCATAATCAAGGAATGTGGGAGGATAAAGAGGTTTATTGATTATAAGTTCTCGTGGCTTGAACATGGTTCCACAATTGCCTTGTTTATTAGCATCGAAATTTTTATGTCTAAGAACATGAAAAATTGAATAATACTCAAACTGAGACAATATAATTCAAATACTTTGGACAAGAATGGAGACTTTTGGATCAAAAAAGCTAGAGACATAATTCATATGATGAATTAGAATGTGGGAGTTACCTAGAACAAAATTTTGGTGAATATCTAGCGAGGATGCCTAAATAAGACCTTGGTATAGAATATAGGCCTCTCATTGGTTATTAAAGGTGGCTCCAATACCCCAAGCATATGTGGTTTCTAGGTTTCCTCTAGGGAAAAAATTTGGTTCCCACGCCCTGCCCCTCGTGCCTAGCACCTCTAGATTTATTTATGATGCCTCATTAAAGAATAAGACTAAATTTTCTTAATGAGAAAAGATGAATCTACTCTAGAGATAATTGAAGTTTCCATGTCTAGAATGGAATGTTGAAAAACTTCTCTATTTCTTGCAAGTCAAATTTTCTAGAAAAGAAAATTGGAAGAGAAATTTGTATTATTCGAAGAAGAATTTTGCAAGAAAGGGAACTAATGTATCATTTTTCTTGTCAATCAAAGAATTAATAAATAGAGGAGGGAAAATCCAACCCATGAGAAATAAATCTTAAAGTGAAGTCCCAAACCTATTTTGTTAATTTAGATTCCAAAAACAAATGAATAATAGATTCTTAATGTTCTTTACATAACATGCATCGAGAGAGGCCATTTATGACATGCTTTCATAGGTTTTCAAACATGACGAATTTTTTTATGAGCTCACATCCAACATAAAATATTCATTTTAGGAATACCATCTACATTCCATATACTAGACAACATAGTTACTTTAGGAGGGATACTGTAATACCCTTATTTGACCCATGTGTTGTACATGTATGCATGTGGATATTAAGGTTGGGGTGTCTCTGGACGTATCCACATGATTAGTCCATTGGGCCAAGTTATCACATGTTAAGGCCCAAGCGATGTAAGGTGTATGAGGATGATGATATTTAGGTTGGTGAGCCAAGTTATATTATATGGCCTATGTGCCCATGTAGATATGTTAGATATGTTTTGGAGCTAATCACCCAGACACTTATATGCCAATTTACGCTAAGTGGCTAGTGGGGCCTAGATGTAAACATCGTAAATATTGTGCATATTTTTATATTAATAAAATAGGTTGGTTGCAGAGCCCACTCCATGAAAAATGAGTATGGGGATGAAACTGTAGGGAAAGGAAACAGTTGGGCTTTTTTTAATGAAAAGTGCACCCAGGGCACACATGGTTTTAGAGGGTGCCACATGGAAATGTAAATCCATGCATAAAATAAGTGTATTTTTCGTGTGAGAATTATTCAGTCATTTTTTTAGTTAATCATTGAGTCTAGGTGATTAAGGAGCCAATGAGTCCTAGGGGAAATTTGCAACTAGTTGGCGTGCAATTATTTAGCTAATCACACTAATTTGGATGTATCCTAAGCTTAAAGCTTGGTGCTCTAGTTTAGTGAGCCCTTATGGCTCTAGTTATGGCTTGGTGGCCATGGCATTCCGGTGGAACTCAGCTTGGTGATAGTCGATGAGAATTGATTTAGAATCTGGCATTGACTATATGGTTATTCGATTTTGGATGATGGCACTTGGACGCCAATGAGCAACAGAGCTCCTGGAGCTACAAGCTAATACTGTTATGGCTGGCCATAAGTCACCCTGGAATGTGGGCACCATCAAGTGTTACATAATATTTTATCGCACTCCCCATTCCATACCCGAATTGTCATCCTTTGTGTCACTCATGCCACAAATTTCTCAAAGAGACAAAAGTTGTGACAATATATTCATCATGGATTATGTTAAGTCCCTAATTAATAGTGTAGTCCCTTATTATGTTAGTGTAGCCCCCCTTATTGTTATTTTTGTACCCTTGTAACCCCCATATTTTTATTATTGTGCTCTTACATTATTATTCTTAGGTTGGCTAGGATTACATTGTGGCCCCACTAGGATTACATTGTGGCCCCGAGGACTCCTATATATAGAAAGAAGGTTTTTTCATTTGTATCATTCAAGAATTGTTCATTCATGCAATTTATTGGAAGTTTCCCCCTAGAAGTGGCTTATTTCTAAGGCATTGATATCTCTTTTCTTCTATTTTTGGAGCTGGTTTCACAACATTTGGTGTCAGAGCTTTGGATTCTAGGGTTTTGCTGCTCCAAACAGGTCATCATGGAATTTTCGCTATAAAGTTTTTTCTACGAAGGTTCAGAAGCTAAAATTTTTAGAGTATGAAGCCTAAATTCCGAGGAACATCATCGTAAAATTTCAGATCTTGGTTCGCAATATTTTCGGAGATATGATCTGTGGAAGTTAGGGATTTTTGCAACGGTCATCTCGGAATTTTTGCTGTAACTTTTGTTCTACGAAGGTTTTGAAGCTGCAATTTTTTGAGATCAAAGCCAAAATCCTGAGGAACATCGTCACAAAATTTCAGAGCTTGGTTTGCAATATTTTCGGAGATATGATCTATGGAAGTTAGGTATTTTTCAGGCTCCCGAATTTCATCTCAAAGAGGTGATCGTGGGAAAATCTTCATAACTCTCTCTCTGAGCATCGGATTGGAATTCTATAAAAAGTGACTGGAAGTACACAGACTGTACACTAGTATATTTGGCCCAATTTCCAATGGCCACTTCGTCGCTATTCTGACACATAGGCATCACAAGAGCGACAATTTGAGGCCAGGAAAAATGTGGTTAGCCATTACGTCGCAATTCCGACACTTCAATAAAGTGTCAGAAGAGCGAAAATTTTTCTGACGTTTCCAAACAACTGTTGCTCTTCTGAAGTTTTCCAAACCGTCACTCTTCCGACATTTCCAAACCGTCGCTCTTCTAACGTTTCCAAAATTGTCGCTCTTCCGACATTTTACAAGATGTCACTCTTCCGACGTTGTCCAAACCGTCGCTCTTCCAACATTTTTCAACTGTCGCAATTCTGACGATATGTCATCTGACGTTTAGAATGTTGCGCTTCTGACACTTATGTAATGTCGCATTTCCGATGAAAAAAGTAAAAATATTTATAAAAAGAAACTTCACTCTTCCGACGCATATGTAATGTCGCTTGTCCGACGAAAAGTAAAAAATATTTAAAAAAGAAATGTCACTATTCCGAAATGTAAGGCATTGGTCTTCTGAATCTTGGATAAAAATATTTAAAAAGGATATGTCGCTCTTCTGACGTGTAAGGTGTCAGTCTTCGACGCTTGGATAAAAATATTTTAAAAAAAACGTCGGTCTTCCATTATTACACCTTACACCAAATATACTAGTGATCCCATTACTTTTTCCATATCATTTGTATTGTCATATCAAAACTTGTTATATATCTTGTATGATCAATTTCGAGAGAAACAGAAGTAGAAGTTGTAGTTTCACAATCATCTCAGCCACCAGTTCCAACCATTGATTCATGAATGTAGAATCTCCCTCCTAAACCTGTTACTATTGAGTTGGAACTATAAGGTGATAGGAAGAAACTCACCTTCTTGTGCCCAACAGCCAGCCATACCATACAACCCATACAGACACTCCATCCAGCAAGCAACCGAGCCCTTCCTCCATAGCAAGGATTTCACACATTAGCACTGGGATACTTTACTCGTACGACTATTATGCTAGTTACCTCTTAATAGAACGGATTTGTACTAATAATTCTCTAATAAACTCTGTGGTCGTTTTTTAAGGTGTTTGAGTTGATCCAAACAATCGTAGGGTGTTACATTTATTGATAAGATATCCTATCGACCGTGCCTAATTTCATTGTCAAAACGAAGTATTTGATGTTTAAATGATTAATCATAATGGTTGCATCACAAATCAAATAGATCAAATAGTATATGTTTATTGACATTGTAATTTACATCCATCTACTCAACCTTTGCACAGTGATTCTTTATGCACCGGCTATAAAAATGGAAATGGCAGTATCGGGACCAGTGAAAAAGAAGGTTCATATTACATGTTTAGAATATTTCATACATCTACATAACAAAAACCAGATGCATATAATCAACTTTCGCATGGCCAAATAATGACAAACATTAAATTCTCTTGAGCATGGTAATAGAACTAAATTTGTTTACAACAGTCCACAAGATATCCATTAATTTCTATAAATTTTGCAAGAAGAAAATGAAATTCATGTGTAACAAAGTATTATGAAAAGACTTCAAATTACTATCATATTGGAGCAACTAGCCTCTCACAGAAAATATAAAAATAAAAATCAAGACACTGAGTGTGCCCAAAGGATTGTCCTTGGAGTGGAAATTTCTATCTGGATCCCTACTTTTGCAAAAATATTTCTTATATATACAGAATTATTTACTCACCAGCAAAAAGAAAAATGAAAATGGAAGGGCATACACAATGAAATTTATATCTTTTTCCTTAAGGACAATAAAATTAGAATAATATGCATGGTTTAACAATTTGTCATCCTCAATCAGCAATGATCATTTTCCCAGCATTTCCATATGTACCTCGTCAACAAAAAGAAACCAAAGAACTAACCTCATTTTTTAACACATTTGCAGTGGAGTCCCCAGAGAACACACAATGCAGAAACTCAGAAACAGTGCAAAATACCAATAAGCAAATCCCAAATCACACATCAGGAATCTCCCAACAAGAATGCACTCCAATGCAAATGCCCCTGAAGAATGTTTGCCATCTGATATTGCACCTCTGCCGAGCAAGACCCTGAAAAAGACAGTCCTAAAAAATATGCTTCATTATTTCTGCCTTTGGAAAGGAGAGGCAAAGACCCACGGAAAGGTCACTCTTGGTCAAACAAGCTTTGCAGGGGAGAGCCTGAAATTATTTAGAAGTCAAGAAGACTAGTTTCCTTTTTCCATTCAAAAATTCTAATAACTATATAATAAAACTTAAAAAATACAAAAGCACGTTTTATTTTACATCCAATGTATTTAAAAAATGCAAAAACATTTCATTTACCCCATACTTCTTATTGCAAATACATTATACCTTTGTAAATACTTACCTTTCCACATAAGACTTAACCCGAGCTAAACATGATCTTTCCCCTTTTCTCGTTATATAAAACCTCAAGTTTTATATAGTAATCAACCTTGGTTAACCCTTATTAACCCACCTCATGTGATTTAATTTGTATATATAAATTTAGTTTATATGTGTAAACTCAATATCCAGACCCTACATCCATATAACTTTCCCATGTGTAAAAATTTGGTTATAACTACATTTATGCAAATTTTTATATATACGAATCATTGCCCGACTCTTGATAACTGCCCAGGTCCCACCTGACTTTCCACTGCAGCTCTTAAAATGATCCTGGCGGTTCGCATTATCAAAAAAGATCAAACAGTGCATGATCAGTTTCGCTCTCCGAAACTCATCGATCAAAGTTTGTTCAAATTCACGCGAAAAAAAGTTGTATTGCAAAAACCACCAATGTGACATGTCACATTCTGATACGATCACATTCATTTTCAGAGAAACCACTTACCATCCAAACGCAGCGCAAAAACAACCTATGGTTTTTCGCAATTGAAAGACAAAACCCTCCTGCCTTGGATTGGACTGGTAATAAATCACAAATATAATGATTTACATTGAAGGTTAAAATTTGATATATTATCGTTATATCTATTCTTTGCACCCCCGACTGGTTAAGAGTTTTCGCCCCCAACTGTTTTATAGAAATTTAAGACCCTGTTAATCAATTTCTAAACCCCGATGCTTAATTTCCCACTGATCTTTTGTATTTGAAGCCAGTTGAATCTACCCTTTGCGGCAAAGGATCCAGTTTAAAGCCGAAACCACCAAAAAACCCTTTTCGGCTATCAAGATACCTGTAAATCAGGTATTTTCCTGAATTTGACCTGCAAATTTTATAATTTGACATGCCAATTAAACCAATTAAGATGCAGAGAGAAAAATTGCCAATCCTAGTGTGTCCTAAACTTTGAAAAAAGAGGGCAAACCCTCGCAATTTTTTCTCAGAAATTTCCATTTGCAGAAAGCTCAGTTTTAAAGCCAATTTCTCAATTCTAGACCATTGAAAGACAAATTCCACAGTTCAAAAGGGTTTAAAAATGCACAGAAAGCCAAAAAATCCCTTTTTTAGTCTTATCCATCTAGAAAACCTGTGTTTTCTGTCCTGAACTCTTGCTCAGATTCCCAGATTCTTAAATTGTCCCAGATTTGCTTAAAATTCCTTTGTTTCTACAAATTAACTACTGCAAACAGCATAACATTTCTTTAGTTATCCTAAAAATTACAAAGAAGCAGACTACACCTAAAGCTGGGGGTCCCAAAGCTGCTAAAGCTATGACAGTCAAGCCTTCCAAGCCTGAATCCTCAAAACTCACATTATAAGTTGCAGTTATCACATTGCCATTCATAATATTCGATGTTTTAAAAAGTTAGTCTGCAAATTCAATCTTCAAAGAGGCCCATTTTTTCAAGACAACACTTCACCTATCTTCAAATCTGGGGTAAAAAGTATGGTCGAGGCCACAATTTAGTAGAGACAACCAAATATGAAAAATCTCCCCTGATTATGCTTTATGGAACCTAACCTATCAAAACAACCACATTGTAAACGACCACTTCTTTTGGGAAATTCATGGTAGGGCCTCAACATCCTTTTGGGAAGACTCATGGTAGTAGTCACCCAAACTGAAAAGGAACCCTCAGCTAGACATGTTTAGAGCCTGATTGGGATCTCAAAGATCCAGAAAGGTAGTAGACTATTGGAATGATATGATCCCTCAAGCTGAATGGAGAATATGGAAAATGAAAATTAATTGGAAACAATTAGAGACCATTCAAAACTAGGCACCCTTCACAAGTACATTAAAGGAATCTCACATCCCTATATTGTAGTGGCTAGATATGATTTAGTGGGGCTATAATATGCAGGGTATGCTCTCAATAAAATAATCCTACTCAATCATAGTAGATCATGTGAATCTCCCTAGTGACCCAATCTGGATAAAGATGCATCCTTAAAACTTATGGCCAAAGGTGTTTAATTTTGTTTCGTTGGTAGGAAGGAGATTCCTTTTAACATGGGATTAGGTGCTCAAAAAGGGATATATTGGCCTTTTGATATGCCTTGTATGTCAAAAAAAAAAAGGAAAACATGGAGAATATTTTGAAAACTTCCCTAGTTGTTGATACCCATTGGGGATTGGTAAAAAGCACTTTCATCCATCTAGATCACTTGAGAAAAAATATTATAGAAACCATAGAACAATGGAGAATGTCATTATTTAAAAATCTAGTTATCAATTGAGCATGGGTTCTAGTTATATCATTCCTTCTATGGAACATATGGAAGGGCCATAATAGAGCCATTTCTATAGATTAAGGACATAAAGCCCAGCTGATTTGGAAATCCACGAAGGCAGACATCCAAGAGACTATTTTGTATGAAATCTTGGCCAAAGAGGAATAGAAAGTTGATAGGTAGGAAGCCCCGATTATTGCACTCTTGTACCTTGCCCCATACATGGTGGCATCGAAGCTCCATACATATCCCAAGGGAAGGTGGAATTGACATTGATGTTCATACCTCCGCCCAAGAGTTTTTTAAAACTCAATTTTGAGGGAGCTTCTGAGGGAAACCTAGGTCCAGGTGGATATGAAGGTATCCCATGGGACTCACTAGGCTTCCTAGTTGGCCACATTGCAATCTCGTGTGGAACCACAACCAGCAATTCTTCTAATACCACAACTTTTGTGAAAGTCCTCCAAATAGATAGAATGATAGTGTTACCTAAGATAAAACTCACTGGACACTTGGTGTTGGTGATTAACACTGCTCAAAGGAAATTTAATGGAATTTTCGCTTTTAAGGTGGTCAAGATTTGGCACCTAGAGATGTAGATAATTATAATCTACTAGTCACTACTCCCCTTTCCATATTTGATAGTTACTCACAGCATGAGGATAGGTGCCAAAGTGGTGGATTGGTTAGAAAATTGGGGAATATCAAAGCATAATCAAGATTTTTCTTCAGGATGACCTCTAGATATAATCCCCTATGACTTGGTCCCCCTAGAAGAGTTGATCAAGAATGAAACTTCATCGCTACTGGGGGTGAGAAATAATGAGGGTACAAGATAGGATAGACATAATAACTCCCCAAGCGACAAGGGTAATGATAAAACATGGTAGAGGGAGGGTGTCACGAAACTTCCTATTGAAAATTCTCAAGGAAAACTTTGGTATAACAAAAACGAAAGGAAACATGGTGCAATTGTGGGTGATAACGGCTCCATATCTTCCCATGGACCTATCGACTCTCCAAGTTGTTCCTCTAGTGTATGGGAGGAGCCCTTAGTGTGGCAAAGGATTAGGGAAACTAGTGGGCCAATTCTTGTTGTTGTCAGGGGTATAGTCTGGGATCCTCGTTTGTGTAGCTCTTGAATCCATTGAAAATAGGAATCCCAAGTGCAAGTGAAATACATTATCTTACAAGGCGTCCACTGGGTGAAATAATTTTTACCCCAGATTTGCATATTTGCAGACTGACACTTAAGATAACGTAGAAGAAAAAATAGCAAATTTGAATGGGTAAAACAAGGGAAATACCAATTTGATTCTTCCAGAAGAAGAGAGCATTCTTCCATGATAAATTTCTCTTCAGATCTCCAACAGATTTCTGAACATCGGAAAAAAATCAAAATATCTCCACCAGCTACTATGGCTTTCGAGCCGTTAATGGATTATGGTCGCTTTATGGTTTCAGAGCGTCCATGCTTCTGTAAGAATCTGGAAAAAATCAAGCATCATAGGGAAGAATGGAATCATGGGAAAGAAGGCATAAAGGTCGAACAAGCAGAGTGGGAAAAAAAAATTGAATAGGTCGATTAAGAAAATTTGAATAGGTGGAACAAGCGAAGCGGGATAAAAGTTTGAATAGGTATAAAATCTAAAATTTGGTTTCACATAGTCTTAATTCTAAAATCAATCTACTTTTTAAATTATACCTTTAAGAAAAAAATCATATCTTAGTTTCTCGATTAGGAACAATGTTCAAATCAAACACCCTTGTGAAGAAGAATGCTAAAGGGTTCTAATTTTCTCCATTGTATTTTATTTATAAGATTATATCTAATCAATTCTAAATTGTGCACAAAAATGAAAAGCTAAGGAAGTAGAAATTTATTTTCTAGAGTATGTAGGTTATTTGTATGTTTCCATACATAAAATGGGAACTTTCATTGGGGAGAACATCCACTCATTTCCTATGGTCATTCAACCATGTCAACGATTTTGGTGCTAGGAGGGTTGTATTGTATGAATGATAATAATAATATACATAATGATATGTCACACAAATTTTTTAGTGCATATTATAATCCTATGCAAACTTTTGAAAATAAAAATATTCATATTTAAATTTCTAATGTTCCATATATTGAACCATTATATGTTATTCCTAATGAATAAGTAAATAATTTATGTCAACATACCTAGACATATGCCCAGGAAATAAATAAGTTGTGCATTAATCCATTACTTTTATTTTGTTAGGTAATGTGAGTTTTGAGATGAGTTGCATGCCTAACATGTGATTTGATTTGCCATGAACCAAGGGCTTTTAAGCCGTCAAAATCACCTAGGGATCGCATCCAACCTAGGCCACACCATCCCTTAGCTTGACTGGAATTTTTCCCACATAGTTTCGAACCAATGAATTTCCCACCAGTGATTTTATCTTACCCGTTATTTCACAGTCCCCAAGGCACAAATCAAATATTTGGATGTATCTTGGATGACTTGTCACATTCTGTGACTAGCTTCATGCATATTGAATAGGAATTCCCATCATTTAAGAATTTTTTGGAGGGTTTTCATGGCATATTTTTTAGGGGCTTAGGGGTTCTATGAATAGGAGATTAGGGGTTAGAGGTTTAGGGTTTAGCAGTTAGGGGTTAGGACTAGAATAATGAGTTAATGCAGGTTAAGGGGTTAGGGATTGGGGACTTAGGGGTTAGGGGATATAGGTACATTTAGGGGTTAGGGGAGTAATTATTTAGTATTGGTTAAGGGATTAGGGATTGGGGTTAGGGAGATCATAATGATTTAGTGGTTAAGGTTTTAGGGATTGGGGGTTAAGGGTTAGGGGATTTAGGTGCCAGGTCACAAGTATTGTCTACTAGGAAGGCTTTCCAAAGAAGTTGGTTGGCATCACTATGGCACTATTACGGAATTAGAAGGGAAGATAAAGGCAAAGGCTCAGGTATCATATGAGAGAAGGAATCAATTGGAAAAATTGAGATCAAAAGCAGTGGAGTTGGCCGAAAAGCAGCTTACCCCAGAGATGGATAAGATAAAACTTGACAACATATTGGTCAATTTCCTTGACCCTTTATTGGTTATTCAGAAGGAGTATGAATACACCACCATTAAGGGGTTATAGGTTTAGGTTTTAGGGGGTTAAATGGGTTAGGGGTTTAGGGGGTTAGTGGATTTAGAAGATAAGGATTTTAGGGGCTAATTGGGTTAGGTTTTATGGGGTTAGATGGGTTAGGGGTTTGGAATTGAGGTTTAAGGGGTTAGGGTTAAGGGTGTAATGGTTTAGGGTTTAAGGGGTTAGGGGTTAAGGGTTTATAGGTTTAGGGTTTAGGGGGTTAAATGGGTTAGGGGTTTACTAGGGGTTTAGGGGGTTAAATGGGTTCGGGTTTACTAGGGTTTAGGGGTTAGGGGTTAAGGGTTTAGAGTTTTATGGTTTAGGGGTTAAATGGGTTATGGGTTTAGAGGTTTAGGGGGTTAAATGGGTTAGGGGTTAGGAATTATTGTTTAAGGGGTTAAGGGTTAAGATGACAGTTTCATTGGTCTCTGTTCGTGCATAATAGTTGCTTATTCTTTGCGTCTCAATGTAACAATTTTGTAAGTATTGTTGTTTGTTGCCATGTCTTCTTTATTTATTAATTTATATTATTTCTTAGCCATTGATTTACATTTATTTATGCAAATGTTTATTGTAATCAAACCAAATGTATGTTAAATCTCCAATTTCAAACTCAACCACAGTGTTGTCACACAACTTAAGTTCGGAGAATGGCCATCTGATGAAGTCTTAATAACTAGACTACACCTCATTACTACTCCAAAAAATCTTAAGTTCGAGTGTCCCACATTCATGAGAAACTTGGCTCTTATACTATTGCTCCACATGACTGTGTCCTGGAAATACCCTTGTTTATTGCAAAAACATCCTAATGTTGTCAACCATGTCCCTTAACAGACCAAGGAAACATATGTGACTGAGAGGAATGGAAAGAACTACAAAGTTTAAGAGAGTACAAAAGACTAAGATGGTTTAAAGGATAATCTTGAAGAATGTAGCAATGTTGAAACAACTAAAAGTTGTACCAAACAAATAGTTGATAATGTGAAACCTTCTTCTATACCAGTCAAGCAAGACTACATTCATGTGAGAGCAAGAAGAGGCCAAGCGACTGATAGGCATAGCCTGGAATATAGGGCATGGTTCCCTCTTTTTGATGAAATATTTGATCTACATTTTTTATATCGAATATTAACCATTTTAACCTTGCCAACAAGGAGAAATTAACCCAATCATAGTTCCCAATATGTCATGATATATATTAACTCTAGATATATACGAGAAGGAATAATAAAGACATAGATTGATAGAGGTGGCGAGACAAGGGGAGTCACATTAAGGGAGAGATGGAGATAAACTGAAGGAGAGGGGAGAGAAGGAATGGAGAGAGAGAGAGAGGGAGAGGAGTGAGAGAGGTAGAGAAGGGTAAGAGAGGGAGATAGTGACACAAAGATGGAAGGGGGGTAGAAAGAAGGATAGAGGGAGGGATATAGTGAGAGGATTGGAGGGTAGAGAGAGAGAGAGAGAGGGAGATTGGGGAAGAGAGAGGGAGGTATAAGGACAGAAAGGGAGAGAGAAGAAGGACAAGAGATAGGAATTAAGAGAGAGGAACCAGTATCATAGAAGAAAGAATATGTGACCAAATTACTCTATATGGAGATGGGAGATAGGGGAACCCTACCAACTACCTACTAAATGTCTAAACCAAATTTGGTGTAAACGTCTGTAATGGTGGTCGATTATATGAGGAGAGGATTTTATGAGGAGGCACTAGATTTTAAGGCGGTCACAATTTAGCATTTTTTATACGACCACCCTCACACGACCCAACCCAACCCAACCCGACCCGCCCGAATGTGTTTCCTTAGGCAGCGTCATGACATGACACGACCTGACCAGACCGAAATCGGCCCAACTCGACTGAACGTGTTTCCTTGAGTGCTCTCACAATATCGCATGACCCAACCTGACCTGACCCGAACGCATTTCCCTGGGCGGCATCACACAACTCGACCCGACCCACCTGAACGTAATTTCCATGGGCACTCTCATGACACGACCCAACCCAGTCGGACATGTTCCAGGTTGGGCGCCCTCACATGACCCAACTTGACCTGAACCTCTTGAACATGTTTCCTTGGGTGCCCTCACGGTACAACACGACCCGACCCGACCCGACCCGAATGCATTTCCTTGGGCGAAATCACACGACCCAACCCAACCAGACTCGCCTGAACATCGAAGGCATGACGGAGAGAACGACAAATGTGTCGCATGAATGTGCACAAGGTACATGGGCGGTCATTTTTTATACGAACTCCCTCACACACTTTGACATGAATGACCCAACTGGACCCGACCTACCCGAACCGTGTGTTTCCTTAGGTGCCCTTACAATACGGCACAGATCGACCTCATGACCTAACACGAACTCGTTTCCAGCTAATTGGGCGCCATCACACGACTCAACCCGACCCGTACGAACATGTTTCCTTCAGCGGCCTCACCCAACACGACTCGACCAGACCCAACTCGACCTGACCCATACAAACGTGTTTCCTTAGGCAGCCTCACATGACACGACCCAACCAGACCCAACTCGACACACTCGAACACGTTTCCTTGAGCAGCCTCACATGACACAACCTGATTCGACCTGACTGGACCCAACTCGCCCGAACGTGTTTCCTTGGGCACCCTTACAATATGGGACAAACCGACCTGACCTAACTCAAACTCGTTTCCAACTAATTGGGCACCATCACATGACTTGACCCGACCCGTACTACGAATGTGTTTCCTTGGGCGGCCTCACACGACAAGACCCGACCAGACCTAACCCGACCTGCCTAAACGCGTTTCCTTGAGCGCCATCACATGAATCGACCCGACCCATACGAACATGTTTCCTTGGGCGGCCTCACATGAAAAGACCCGACAAGACCCAACCTGACCCGCCCGAACACGTTTCTTTGAGCACCATCAGTACACGACTTGACCCGACCTGTACGAACGTGTTTCCTTGGGCGGCCTCACACTAGTATATTTAGCCCAATTTTTGTCTTTAATGCGACTTATTTGTCAACAAAAGGGATATTTATTTTGATTAATTCATATGCAATGTGATTCATTATCTACAAAGATTGAATATATTGTGTGAGGGATATATTTTCTACAAAGCTATGGATTTTTGTGCGCTGAAAATTGTAAGGGATGGAATGAATCTCACTCCTTATAAACCATTTTTCTTAGCAAATTTCCTTCCTAGACCTTGTTACTCCCTCAAGTTTCACTAATGCACAAAAGGCTAAAATCAATTAATGGGTTCTTTGCCCCGTACCTAATAACTTGTTCATTGACATTGAATTATGGAAACAATTTACAAATATCTATCACTCTAATAGCTTGTTCATTGACATTATATTATTGAAACAGTTTACAAATCTCTGTCACTCAAATTACAAAATTTGAGCGCTTATTTCTACAGATCTAGGAAGCTACCAATTCTTACATATCTGGATCTCTATTTAAACTTCTTGGATGTTGAAAAGAAAATTTCCATCCGATTCGATTTAGCTGATATATTAATTTACTACTAAAAATGAAAGACGATACTTCAATTTGTGTTTGATGTACAACCAACATATAGAGTTCAGCCTAATTTTTGGAGTTGTAGAAGCCAGTTACCCTGTTTGTTTTTCATCAGGTTTTCTGGAGATCCACTGTGCCAATTTTCTTCGATTTGGCCGATGCTTCATGCTTTCAGGAGTAATTAAACTATACAATCTCCATAACAATGAAGAATCCTATGAGCTACATATAACTATACTATGATGGCGAAAGTTGTGTGATCTTGCTAGGTGTTTGACCCCTATCTTCTCACTCGTATTTTATAAATAACCATTCATTTTATAAAGAACCTTTGACCAAAATTTGTTCACCGAAGCGATTAACCCACGATATAAAATGAGAAACTAACTTCTTTACTAGATCAATCGCAAAGCTGGTTGCTTAGCTTTTCGTATGGAACATGCTAACTAGAGCTAAGTGTCGCTATTGCAACATTCGAATCAAAGCATCAGAATTGCGATGGATTGGAGGAAAGCATCGAAAGACCAACACTTTTCTCCAATCCATCGCAATTCTGACTCTTTGCTCCAAACGTTACAATAGCGACACTTAGCTCTAAGTGTCGCAAGACAAACACTTTCCTCCAATTCGTCGCAATTCCGATGCTTTTCTCCAAACGTCGCAAGACCGAAATTTACCTCTAAGTGTCACAATACTGACACTTGTCTCCAAACGTCGGTATAGCGACAATTGTGGGCGGGATTTGAAAATTTGACAAAATTTGGGGAAATTTCCGACATTTGTTTCAAAGTGTTGGAACTAAAGTGTCAAAATTTCCGCCAAATGTACTAGTGTCTCCAGCAAGACCTTCAAACTTGGGGATGTTGGAAGGGAGCTTGGTTGGCATAACAGACCAACCAGCATCATGCCATATGGGGTCATTAATCAACTGGTTAAAATCAGGAAGATTAAGGCTTGCCATACAGGGGAGAAAAGGAGTAGCCGGGATAGTTCCTGCTATGGTCCTGCCAGTAGTATTCCCAGCATCGGGGTTGGGACTACTACTAGTGTTAGGTCCTAAACTAGACATGGTGAAGGTGAGAGGGGGAGAACCAGGGGAAAAACTAGAAGGGGAACCCAATGAACCAGAAGAGGATTCGGAATGTGAACTCGGTGGAAGACTAACTTGAATCCTACACGGAGGAGTAAGTCTTCCTACTAGAAACTAAGGATGAAGGCCAAGAAGTCTCCGGGATACACGCCTTGGGGGAACAATGATGAAGGCACAAACATGGCACAAACGGAAGAGAGACCAACAAGGGAAAGGAGGTGCATGATCAACTGATTACAATGTCGAAGCAAGGGTAGAGAGGTGCATGATTAATTGATTACAATGTTAAGTCTTTGCCTGCCAGTGTTAACTAGACTCTTATTCACTTAGGGTGTGTGCGTTAAGTGTGTAAATTTTAATTTTTAAACCTAGACATTTGTAGAGAAAAAGAAAAAGTGTGATGCATAACTGTAAATAAATCTGCACATAACAGTATATGAAACTGAAATAACAGAAAATAAATATCTAATTATGCATTAATCTAAACCCAAGGAGGCGAGCCTCTCAAAAATTAGTCTGTGGGTGGGAAAAAATCTAGTCGAAACACACCAAAATAGGCAATAGATCTAAATTCAGGAAGGAAAATGATATAAAGGTTAGATATGCTAGAAATAGGTGTAGAAAAACAACAAAAAACAGTGAAAAAATTGTTGTAAACGAGGTTGGAAAAGGCTACAACCTAGAGGGAAGCTGAGGGGACCTTAGAGGAAGACCCAAACAAAACTAAAAGGAGGTGTTTTGGATTGATGAATAACCAATCTGAAGTGGATCTGAAGGTGAGGGACCAGATCTGAAGCCAGTTACAATTTCCTTGAGCGCCATCACATGACTCGACCCGACCCATAAGAACGTGTTTCCTTGGGCGGCCTCACATGAAAAGACCCGATGAGACCCAAGCTGACCCACCCAAACACATTTCCTTTAGCACCATCAGTACACGACTTGACCCGACCTGTACAAACGTGTTTCCTTGGGCGGCCTCACACTAGTATATTTAGCCCAATTTTTGTCTTCAATGCAACTTCTTTGTCAACAAAAGGGATATTTCTTTTGATTAATTCATATGCAATGTGATTCATTATCTACAAAGATTGAATATATTGTGTGAGGGATATATTTTCTACAAAGCTATGGATTTTTGTGCGCTGAAAATTGTAAGGGATGGAAAGAATCTCACTCCTTATAAACCATTTTTCTTAGAGAATTTCCTTCCCAGACCTTGTTACTCCCTCAAGTTTCACTAATGCACAGAAGGCTAAAATCAATTAATGGGTTATTTGCCCCGTACCTAATAGCTTGTTCATTGACATTGCATTATGGAAACAGTTTACAAATATATATCACTCTAATAGCTTGTTCATTGACATTATATTATTGAAACAGTTTACAAATCTCTGTCACTCAAATAACAAAATTTGAGCGCTTATTTCTACAGATCTAGGAAGCTACCAATTCTTACATATTTGGATCTCTATTTCAACTTCTTGGATGTTGACAAGAAAATTTCGATCCGATTCGATTTAGCTGATCTATTAATTTACTACTAAAAATGAAAGACGATACTTCAATTTGTGTTTGATGTACAACCAACATATAGAGTTCAGCCTAATTTTTGGAGTTGTAGAACCCAGTTACCCTGTTTGTTTTTCATCAGGTTTTCTGGAGATCCACTGTGCCAATTTTCTTCAATTTGGCCGATGCTTCATGCTTTCAGGAGTAATTAAACTATACAATCTCCATAACAATGAAGAATCATATGAGCTATATATAAGTATACTATGATGGCGAAAGTTGCGTGATCTTGCTAGGTGTTTGACCCCTATATGCTCACTCGTATTTTATAAATAACCATTCATTTTATAAAGAACCTTTGACCAAAATTTGTTCACTGAACCGATTAACCCACGATACAAAATGAGAAACTAACTTCTACTTTACTAGATCAATCGCAGAGCTGGTTTCTTAGCTTTTCGTATGGAACATGGTAACTAGAGCTAAGTGTCGCTATTGCAACATTCAAATCAAAGCGTCAGAATTGCGATGGATTGGAGGAAAGCATCGAAATACCAACACTTTTCTCCAATCCATCGCAATTCCGACTCTTTTCTCCAAACGTCGCAATAGCGACACTTAGCTCTAAGTGTCGCAAGAAAGACACTTTCCTCCAATCCGTCGCAATTCCGATGCTTTTCTCCAAACATCACGAGACCGAAATTTACCTCTAAGTGTCACAATACTGACACTTGTCTCCAAACGTCGGTATAGCGACAGTTGTGGGTGGGATTTGAAAAATTGACAAAATTTGGGGAAATTTCTGACATTTGGTCAAAACTGTTGGAACTAAAGTGTTGAAATTTCCGCCAAATGTACTAGTGTCTCCAACAAGACCTTTAAACTTGGGGATGTTGGAAGGGAGCTTGGTTGGCATAACATACCAACCAGCATCATGCCATATGGGGTCATTAATCAACTGGTTAAAATCAGGAAGATTAAGGCTTGCCATATAGGGGAGAAAAGGAGTAGGCGGGATAGTTCCTGCTATGGTCCCGCCAGTAATATTCCCAGCATTGGGGCTGGGGCTACTACTAGTGTTAGGTCCTAAACCAGACATGGTGAAGGTGAGAGGGGGAGAACCAGGGGAAAAAATAGAAGGGGAACCCAATGAACCAGAAGAGGATTCAGAGTGCGAACTCGGTGGAAGACTAACTTGAATCCTACACGGAGGAGTAAGTCTTCCTACTAGAAACTGTGGATGAAGGCCAAGAAGTCTAAGGGATACATGCCTTGGGGGCACAATGATGAAGGCAAAAACACGGCACAAAGGGAAGAGAGACCAACAAGGGAAAGGAGGTGCATGATCAACTGATTACAATGTCGAAGCAAGGGTAGAGAGGTGTATGATTAATTGATTACAATGTTAAGTCTTTGCCTGTCGGTGTTAACTAGACTCTTATTCAGTTAGGGTGTGTGTGTTAAGTGTGTAAATTTTAATTTTTAAACCTAGACATTTGTATAGAAAAAGAAAAAGTGTGATGCATAACTGTAAATAAATCTGCAGATAACAGTATATGAAACTGAAATAACAAAAAATAAATAGCTAATTATGCATTAATCTAAACCCAAGGAGGCGAGCCTCTCAAAAAGTAGTCTGTGGGTGGGAAAAAATCAAGTCGAAACACACCAAAATATCCAATAGATCTAAATTCAGGAAGGAAAATGATATAAAGGTTAGATCTCCTGGAAATAGGTGTAGAAAAACAATAAAAAATCAGAGAAAAAATTGTTGTAAATGAGGTGGGAAAAGGCTACAACCTAGAGGGAAGCGGAGGGGACCCTAGAGGAAGACCCAAACAAAACTAAAAGGAGGTGTTTTTTATTGATGAATAACCAATCTGAAGTGGATATGAAGGTGAGGGACCAGATCTGAAGCCAGTTACAATTTCCTTGAGCACCATCACATCACTCGACCTGACCCATACGAACGTGTTTCCTTGGGCGGCCTCACATGAAAAGACCCGACGAGACCCAACCTGACCCGCCCGAACACGTTTCCTTGGGCACCATCAGTACACGACTTGACCCAACCTGTACGAACGTGTTTCCTTGGGCGGTCTCACACTAGAATATTTAGCCCAATTTTTGTCTTTAATGCAACTTCTTTGTCAACAAAAGGGATATTTATTTTGATTAATTCATATGCAATGTGATTCATTATCTACAAAGATTGAATATATTGTGTGAGGGATATATTTTCTACAAAGCTATGGATTTTTGTGTGGCTAAAATTGTAAGGGATGGAATGAATCTCACTCCTTATAAACCATTTTTCTTAGAAAATTTCCTTCCTAGACCTTGTTACTCCCTCAAGTTTCACTAATGCACAGAAGGCTAAAATCAATTAATGGGTTCTTTGCCCCGTACCTAACAACTTGTTCATTGACATTGCATTATGGAAACAGTTTACAAATATCTATCACTCTAATAGCTTGTTCATTGACATTGTATTATTGAAACAATTTACAAATCTCTGTCACTCAAATAACAAAATTTGAGTGCTTATTTCTACAGATCTAGGAAGCTACCAATTCTTTCATATTTGGATATCTATTTCAACTTCTTGGATGTTGACAAGAAAATTTCCATCCGATTCAATTTAGCTGATCTATTAATTTACTACTAAAAATGAAAGATGATACTTCAATTCGTGTTTTATGTACAACCAACATATAGAGTTCAGCCTAATTTTTGGAGTTGTAGAAGCCAATTACCCTGTTTGTTTTTCATCAGGTTTTTTGGAGATCCACTGTGCCAATTTTCATAGATTTGGCCGATGCTTCATGCTTTCGGGAGTAATTAAACTATACAATCTCCATAACAATGAATAATCCTATGAGCTACATATAACTATACTATGATGGCGAAAGTTGTGTGATCTTGCTAGGTGTTTGACCCCTATCTGCTCACTCGTATTTTATAAATAATCATTCATTTTATAAAGAACCTTTGACCAAAATTTGTTCACCGAAGCGATTAACCCACGATATAAAATGAGAAACTAACTTCTTTACTAGATCAATCACAGAGCTGGTTGCTTAGCTTTTCGTATGGAACATGGTAACTAGAGCTAAGTGTCGCTATTGCAACATTTGAATCAAAGCGTCAGAATTGCGATGGATTAGAGGAAAGCATCGAAATACCAACACTTTTCTCCAATCCATCGCAATTCCAACTCTTTGCTCCAAACGTCGCAATAGTGACACTTATCTCTAAGTGTCGCAAGATAGACACTTTCCTCCAATCCGTCACAATTCCGATGCTTTTCTCCAAACGTCGCAAGACCGAAATTTACCTCTAAGTGTCACAATACCGACACTTGTCTCCAAACATTGGTATAGAGATAGTTATGGGTGGGATTTGAAAAATTGACAAAATTTGGGGAAATTTCCGACATTTGGTCAAAAGTGTTGGAACTAAAGTGTCGAAATTTCCGCCAAATGTACTAGTGTCTCCAGCAAGACCTTCAAACTTGGGGATGTTGGAAGGGAGCTTGGTTGGCATAACAGACCAACCAGCATCATGCCATATGGTGTCATTAATCAACTGGTTAAAATCAGGAAGATTAAGGCTTGCCATATAGGGGAGAAAAGGAGTAGGCGAGATAGTTCCTGCTATGGTCCTGCTAGTAGTATTCCCAGCATTTGGGCTGGGGCTACTACCAGTGTTAGGTCCTAAACCAGACATGGTGAATGTGAGAGGGGGAGAACCAGGGGAAAAAATAGAAGGGGAACCCAATGAACCAAAAGAGGATTCAGAGTGCGAACTCGGTGGAAGACTAACTTGAATCCTACACGGAGGAGTAAGTATTCCTACTAGAAACTGAGGATGAAGGCCAAGAAGTCTCTAGGATACACGCCTTAGGGGCGCAATGATGAAGGCACAAACACGTCACAAAGGGAAGAGAGACCAATAAGGTAAAGGAAGTGCATGATCAACTGATTACAATGTCGAAGGAAGGGTAGAGAGGTGCATGACTAATTGATTACAATGTTAAGTCTTTGCCTGGCGGTGTTAACTAGTCTGTTATTCACTTAGGGTGTGTGTGTTAAGTGTGTAAATTTTATTTTTTAAACCTAGACATTTGTAGAGAAAAATAAAAAGTGTGATGCATAACTGTAAATAAATCTGCAGATAACAGTATATGAAACTGAAATAATAGAAAATAAATAGCTAATTATGCATTAATCTAAACCCAAGGAGGCGAGCCTCTCAAAAAGTAGTCTGTGGGTGGGCAAAAATCTAGTCGAAACACACCAAAATAGCCAATAGATATAAATTCGGGAAGGAAAATGATATAAAGGTTAGATCTGCTGGAAATAGGTGTAGAAAAACAACAAAAAATCAGAGAAAAAATTGTTGTAAATGAGGTGGGAAAATGCTACAACCTAGAGGGAAGCGGAGGGGACCCTAGAGGAATACCCAAACAAAACTAAAAGGAGGTGTTTTGGATTGATGAATAACCAATCTGAAGTGGATCTGAAGGTGAGAGACCAGATCTGAAAAATGGCTGAACACACTGAAATTTCGAACGACCTGCTGCAACAAAAACTCTTCCACGAAAGGTGGAGGGTACTTAAGCCCTAAGAGGCTAGGTTTCCACTTTGATGAGTAAAACAAAAAAGTACAGGTCCAAAATGGGTGGAGATGGAGGTCAGACAATCCTAAATGGAGGCCCAGACAAACCCAAAAAAATCTCTGAAAAATTCCTGCAAAAATTTTAGGTCGCAATTTCTGACCTGTATAAGTCGCAGGTTTTGGCCTATTTTCTGTGCCCTGGAGGTTCAAGTCACAGGTTTTGGCCCAAAAAGTGTGACCTACACTTCTGGCACTCTCGGGAGTAGGCTTCAGAAAAAAATTTCGTCTCACCTGCTGCTATTGCCTGTCACCTATGTAATAGGTCCGAAAACACAAGGAAGTTAGAATTTTTAATGTTTTATGGTTTTCTAGGTTACAAGCAACATCAAGAAAAGAAAAATAAGAAGGTGAAGAGAAATCCAAGGGTTTTAAGGAGCTGGTCATGCAGGGATCTGAAAAATGACAGAGGTCATATTCGTAAACCCTTGTGGAGTCGCCAGTTGTTAGTATAAATCTTAATCGCAAGCGTATGAAAAAGGCTCACTTTAGCCATGCATAACAAACAACCCTAAACAAAAAATATTTCTGCCAATTTCCTTACATATGCAATTAGTTGACCAAGATAAATTCTTTAAAATCTAGATCTATGCAGTAAAAGACAATTAAGCAGTAAATAAAAGCAAGAATTGCTCCATGCATCCAATAGACAAGACAAGAAAGTTTTAAAGAATTTTTGTATTTTTTGACACCTGGGAAGCGAACATAAAAATATGTTACCAGTCCCCCTCAATGGGATGGGTTCTTGTAAGTCCTCAACACTTCAGATCTAAAATATCTCTCTCTATTGATGGTGTAGAAAACCCAGACAAAAATGGAACTCAAAAGGAGCTCATAAGAAAAATGGTAGCAAAATATGACAATGATGGTGGATCAAAGTCAGACCAAAAGTATATATCCAGAGTGATCTTTAGGCAACAAAATTTAGTAAGTGAATGGAAAAATCCTTCTATTTATAATAAAATCTCGAGTTAGTCTAGATATTGGTGCATAATAAAAATATTATTAACCAAATCTAGATCCAACTTTTATGGAATATTTTACTATATTTGTTAGAGGGAAAAAGAATTTGACTTTGGTCAAATCCCTTTATTTCTAAATAGTAAATAAATAAATAATTTGTTTATTATTTTAATGATGTGGTTGAGTAATAATCAAATAAATAATGATTTGTTCAATTATTTATAAATGATTTGGTCAAATTTAACAAGGAATACTATTTAAATAAGGTTTAAATAATTATTCCTAGAAAATAATAAGATAAATAATGATTTATCTAATTATTATTCCTTTTTTGGGTTAAATATGACCAGAAATGTTAATTAAAATGTTTTTAAACTAATTATTCCTTGAGGAAAATCAAACAAATGTGGATTTATTTAATATTTCCTCATGGGGTTTCTTGTTTAGACGATAAGCAACTTAATAAATAAGGATTACTAAGTTATTTTTCATAGTGAAGGCAATTTTACTTAGCATAAAATTGGTCTTACATGGTGTACCTTGGTCCATCTAATACTGAGAGGTTAGATGACCAAAAAATGGTGCAACAATCACTTTAGTATGGGATTTGAGAATAAAAGACCTAATATTTTTTATTGATTTGAAAATAGTATAGGCTCACTTTTCAACAACATTGAAATTAAGCTCGACTCTTTGGAATCCTAAGCTAGTAAAAGAAATTGGTACCTCAAAATTCTGATCATTTTTCTAGGTAATAAATCCATCTTCTGATTGATATGAAGAAAAAGTATGAAGAATACGTTATTTTTTACAGTTCAGAGAAAGAATGGAAATATCTTGAATAATTTTCTATTTTACTGAGCCAAAATATTTTCATTTCAATATGGTTCCACTTGAATTTTGCATTTTTCTTAATCATATTATGTAAGGGTGGTGCAATTTGAGCAAAACTTGGGAAAAAAAAACCATAAAAAGTTTATTTTTCCTAGAAAGGGATAGCACCAACATTTTATAATCTAGGAAAGGAAGTGACATTGAATGCTACAAAATTGTACATTTATTCTTGGGCTAATTGCTGATAACTTTTCAAATTATTAGAAACACAATCTATGGTGTTTGTTACCTATTTGATCCCAATTTAAAAATGTCCAAAAATTTTAATATTTTGTACTTTTATGCTTATAGCCTTCTTTAATCCTTGCATTAACAATTCATATTCAACTACATTTTGGTGCATTGAAATTCCAATCTGTAGGTCAACATAGTTTTCCCCCATTCATACTTTGTAGAATGCAGCCTGATTTTGCACCAACATTAAATCTAGACCCATAAAAATAGAGTGAGCACATTTGGTTATCTACACTATTATTTATAGAATTATTGAAAAAAATTACACATTGTGAGGAATCTATTTGTTAATACTTTTAAATTTCTAATTGAATGGATGACTTAAATAAAGGACAACTTTGTGCTGGAAAATTTCCAAAAAATGAATCCACACAATAGCTACCAATAATAATGTTTGTGAAATTAACAGGTTCATTTTCCCCATCCATATCAATGGAAATTTGATTCACGTGTTTTTCACATTCCATCTTTATCTAGCATGGCTTACCATTAAATGGTAAGTAGAGATTTGATTGGTCTGTAGCAAAATATCCATTTAATTTTTCAAATCAATGACAACTTAAAAGTAAGCCATATGATTCAAGTATACTGACAACCAAAATGATAATTACTTGATGAAATTTTAGATGGAATGCTAATCTAATAAATATGTCTTTTAATTCTCCTAGAACCTTCTATTTTTTTATGCCTAGATGTACTATTTGAGTAGTTCACTCTTTTGGATAATAATTAATCTTGTGACATACATAATATCGCGTAAGTTTTAAAGAAGCTCCTGAGTAAACTAGGAAGTTATGTACATTTTTGTTAAAGATTTCAAATATTTCAAAAGTAATTAAAAAAGGAGTATGTTCTGCACCTACTATTGAAATTTGACCACTTAGAGGAGTTGGAGGATTTATTTTCATAAATGGCCTCAAATTTCCTTTCGATGAATATTCTTGTCCAACTTGTTCCTTCAAGTCATGTAATTTATTAGGTAGACCCTTAATAAGTTTTTGTAGGCTTTCCATGTCAAACACAACTTTGTCCTTTTTATCTTCTTTGAAAGTAAAATTCTTGGTACGTTGAGTAGGATTCTTTTCTTTTGCAATAGTTTTGTTAGAAATACTAATAATTTCTTTCTCTACATTCAAATATTCTTGCATTTCATCAAACAAAGTAATTTTTGGCTACATGTTTCATAAATATGGCTACGAATCTAGGAATGACATAAGTGTAGAATTTGATTTGAACATCATCTTTGGGCTTGGATGCATCAGGAATTATATTAAGAACATTAAGAAACTTTGATTAAAATATTCAATTGTCTCCTTGGAACCCATTTCTAATCTAGAGAGTTCTACTAATAAAGAAACTGGTGATTGAGGATCACCAAAATTTTTGATAAACATGTCCTCAAATGTGTCACAATTCTTGATAGAGGTTAGCTATAAGGAAAATACCAAGTAGATGCTCTGCCTTCAAAAGTGTAGGGAAGAAGTCTACAAACAACATCTTTGTTTTGAACACCCTATAAATCGATGGCCAACATAAATGTACTAATATGATCTTTTGAAGACTCTTTATTACCAATATTTAATTTTGGTAACTATTTGTCTAAGTGTTTTGGTAAATTCTGTTGGTTACTAGTGATAGTAACAACTCTTAAGGTTTCCCATGGTCTTACTTGTTTTTTTTTTTTATAGCCATAGGAGAAGTAGTAATAGTAATAGTTGATGAAACAAGTGAAGAGGTTGTTACAGGTTGAACATGTGGAGAACTTGGAGATGGAAAAGGTTAAGACATTTGGGCTTGACCTTTTTAACTAAAATCCTCTTGTTTTAAGGGATTTTTGTGTTTATGGGTTTCAATAAATTTTTATGTAACAACAACAATAATTCCTACTAGTGGCACAAATAGTTTTTTACTTTGGGATCTAGTTAATACTCTTGAATGCTTCAATTCAGAAGAACACATTAGAAGATTTTGGTTGTGAGGAAACATTTTCTGTAGATATTTTTTTTTAAAGGAAGGTGATATGGGAATATTTCTAATATATTAAATAACATATTTTTTAATTTTCAATCTATAAGATATATAAGAATGACATATATATTGAGAACTAGATTCTTCTTGAATAATCAATGGCAAAACTTCTTCAAAATGAGCAACAACAATAGGGGTTTCATGGGACTCAATGTCAGATACTTCTACACTGGAAGGTTTAGAAGGTTTGGGTGGTGAATTTGATATTTTGAGATGACTCTTGGTTTTATTTGATTTTTTATGTGTCATCGACCATTAAAAGGACCTCTTTCTAGTGCTAAAAATGTTGATTCGCAAAAAATGAGCATGTCAACGTTTGACAAAATAACCTAGTTGGGGTCTCAATAAGGCCATTTTCCATTTGGGATGGTGATTTTGACTAGTATGTGCACCCAATTTCCACTTAGAGAGTGTGCCCCAAAAAATGGAGGCTTATTGGAAAAATTATTAACAAAATAAACCTCGACAATATTAATCTAAAGGAATGTTTTAATTCTATCTAAATGGAATCAATATAAACTTTTAATATATCCCTACTTCTATATCCTAATATAATTATATCTCGGGTAATGTTATCACTGTATGCAGATAACAAATGGTTACTCATAAATGTGTGATATAGATATAAACACCTATCATCCAAATTAATTCAATTGCAATGAAATTAGGTGTCATTTTAATATTTAATTGAATCACGTCCACTTATAGCATTCACCTATATGTTCTTTCCTTAAATGCATTAATAAAAATGAAAATATTTATTCAACAATAACCAATATTTATCTTAGAATATCGAAACAATCAAGTAGAATATAATGTTTCGATTCTAATTGAAATGAAAAAATAAATTAGGGAAGTAGTATGCCAAACATTTGAGCTCGTAAATACTTAAAATCACTGTGGTCCATAATTAGATATTCAAAAATAAACTTTACGATCCTTGCTCTCTCAGCGCAGATGGGGTGGCACATCCATCAGATGGATGTGAAGACTGCGTTCCTCAACGGAGTCATTGAGGAGGAGGTGTACATAGAGCAGCTTGAAGGTTTCGAGATCTTCAGCAGTGAGTCGCATGTGTGCCGACTCAAGAGAGCACTGTACGGGCTGAAGCAAGCACCTCGTGCCTGGTACACTCGGATAGACGACTACTTCACCGGGCTTGGATTCTCCAAGAGTGAGGCAGATCCAAACCTGTACCAGATTGTGGTGGAGGGGAAGCTGTTGATCATCGTACTGTATGTAGATGATCTGATTTTGACTGGCGATGAGCAGTTGATACTTTCATGCAAGGAGGATCTTGCACGAGAGTTTGAGATGAAGGACTTGGGCATACTTCATTATTTCCTGGGATTGGAGATTTGGCAGCGCAGCGGAGGACTGTTTGTTTCTCAGGGCAAGTATGCTCGGGAGATTCTGGAGAGGTTCAACATGCAAGGCTGCAAGCCTGTTGACACTCCTCTTCTTGGTGGTTGGAGGAAGGAGGATGCTACTTCAGCGGAGGTAGTGGATGCCACTGTCTATCGACAGTTGGTGGGGTCGCTTATGTATCTGGTCAATACATGACCCGATATATGCTATGCTGTTAACCAGCTTTTGTAAGCTATGGTTAAGCCTACCAAGCTCTTTTGGAAGGCAGGCAAGCATGTATTGCGTTATCTTAGTGGCACATTGGGATATGGTCTGTGGTACAGACAGGAGGATGGAGTGAAGCTTTCTGGCTTCACTGATGCAGATTGGGCAGGGAGCCCAATGGACCGGAAGAGCACATCTGGAGGAGTTTTCAGCATTGCGTCGACAGCGGTTTCCTGGTACAGCAAGAAGCAGAGATCCATGGCACTGAGTTCAGTAGAGGCCGAGTACATGGCAGCAAGCTTGGCTGCATGCGAGGCTATTTGGATGAGGAAGATCCTCGTTGGATTGTTCGGGTTGCATTTGGAGCCTACAGTGATTTACTGTGATAACCAGAGTTGCATTAAACTCTCAGCTAATCTAGTATTTCATGATAGATCCAAACACATCGACATCAGGTACCATCATACTGAGATAGTACTGAGTACTTGTGAGGAGTATTGTACTGAGTTGTTACATGTTTTCTCCATTATAATATACACAATAGCTGCGGGTTTTTCAGCAATAAGCTTTCCCCATACATACTGTGTTAATGTGTATGATGAATTGATGTGTTATCGCTTGTTTTATTTCCGCATGTGTGATGATCTGAGTGGAGAGTGAAGCAACCAAGTTCGAAAAAGCAACAAGGACGAACAAGCAAGAAGTCAAGGGTAGCACATGAGTTTCTAACAACTCGTTGGGTGCAGAAACGAAGACGAACCGAGCGTTGGTCGAGTTGGGTCGTAGTCGTGCACGCCGCACCGCAGGTCGGGTCGGGCGCAGCTAAACGGCGGACGGGTCGAGTCGAGTCGGTTCTGGGCGCCGAGTAACGGCAGTGGCCCAGCACTAAAAACACGATTCCGGGAGCGTCGGGTGTCGGATTGAGGTGCCGTAAAAACCAGAAGGTGCGTAATTCCGAGACGCATCCAACCATATGGGTGAGGGATGGATTGGACACACGGTAAGCTCAGAAAACGCTCTGCACTTATTTGGAGCAACGGCTGAGTGACCTGAGTGACCAGCACTTGGGCAGTTTAGGGCAGCACTTCCGCAGGTTGAAACTTTTGATTGTATATGATTGTTCTAGGCTAGTTTGATGATTGGAAAGCCTTAGAGCTTGGACAAAAGGAAAATAGCCATGCCAAGGAGCAGGAGTGGTTTCTGTTGGATTGGATGTTGTAAACTTGTATTTTTATGAAACATAATATCCGGGCGGACTCATTTTAAAAGGGAGTTGCCCCTCCCTTGTATGTATGGGCATACATGTGGTTTGATATTGATGTTTATGTTTATTTCCGCACATTTAAAGAACATTTGTAATATAACTAACGAATGTTGCTATAGGCGTAGTCTGGGTACTTGAGTATTTAGAAAAAGAAAAAGTACGGCAGTGCCGCACCTGCCTACAAGACGTGGTTGGAAGACACCCGTGGTGTAGGGGCGTGACATCATGGCACCTTATGGAGTCCATCCTTTCATTTCTCAAATTTCCCTTTCATTAATCCTTTGTTGTATTGCTTGCTCATTGCAATTAAACACAACTTGCTGAGGAAAACCTTAGATCTGAAAACATTCTCTCATTTTCACTCTTTCCCATCTTGTAATTTTGGAACAATCAATAATGGGTAATAATATTAATTTATATTTATCTATAAAATTTTGTATGCTTTTAATGGTAAAGGAATATAATTAACCTTTGAAAAATGACAAGGTAGCTTAAACCTTAAATATAGAATAACTTGTTAATTTTAAACCATCATCACATTACATCTCTCTCATATATAAACTATAAAATTCATCTCTCAATGCAATATGAATTAAATATATTAAGTTATAATAAATTTGAAGGAAGAAGCCAAAGTGAAGCATTAAACCTAAGGAACAAGCAAAGAGTATGCTTGTGAACATTATAAGGATTGAGTTTTAAATTTATATAATGCTTCAAATACATTTTCTACATGTCTAGTGCAAACTTAAAATGAAAATTTTCATTAAACTTTAACATAGGTAACAAAGTAAAATCTCGTTATAGACAATGGTGATCTAGGTGGATATCAGTTGCCACCCACCTCTTCCATTGTCTCAATGGTTATATATTTTCTTGGCAGTTTTTCTATAATTTATGGGTCCTAAAATCACAGGGCCTTTTCGAGGTCCTAAATGATGTTTTTTGGCAATTTGAGAGGCCAAGAGTTGCCATAACATGCCCTATTCCTGGTCAAAATTTGTATTCCTTTAATAGTTCTTTCTATCGAGCTACTATGCACCCTAAACAAATATTGTATGCAAAATTTGTACCCTCAGGAAGTTGATGTACCAACTAACCACCTCAATATCCACAAACCTTTTGTTGTTTCATCTTTTGGGATTAGGGTTTTAGACCTATAAGGTTCTTTATTTATGTTAAAATGTCATTCCTTTAGCCTCTTTTAATATCAATTGTGAATGCACATAACTGCCATCTCTCTATGTTTAGAGATAGATACCACCATTCTAACCAAATCAGATTCAGGGTCAAAGCTTTGAAAATCCAAGTCTTATTATGGAAATAAGAGATCATATAATGTACTTGGGAACTCATCACCATGCATATTAGTGGAATCATTGGTGTTAGGGTGATGTTTTTCCAAGCCTTCATCTTGATTAATGAATTGAATCCCACTTGACTAATATCAAGATGTTGAGATTCTTTACCAGAAAATAATGTAGAAACATCATTTTGACATAGAGTAATTTGAAAAAAGAAGAGAGATTAAAAGTGTCTTCATCCTTTTGTTCCTCTACCTGTGAAATGTAACCATCTTGTACCTGATTTCCATGTAAACCAACTAATTGGGAGTTAAAAGTATCTAGAGAAACTACAATTGGAGTAGGTTGATCGAATCAAGGTACATAGGGTCATGTGGTGTAAATTGTAGAGGATGAAAGGTAACCCTTATATAAGAAATACTTTCTATTAGATCAGATTCAAGTTTTGAATTATGCACATCAATATTCAGCTAAGGCTCCATGGATTTATTAGAACATTTAAATTTTCCCTAGATACGATCTTGTCCATGGGGAGGAAATAAAGATAGGATAAGTGGATCAATGGTTCGATTCTCAAGTTTTCCAACTTCGCTACCAGTACATGAGACTACTTTATATGGTGATGGAAAAGGAGGAAGAGAAGGAACAAAAAGGAGAGTAGGTTCATCCTTTGAAATTTTAATTGCCCCACGACTAAGAAAATTTGGGAGACTCATACAAGATTCATTTTCATATGGTTCTAAGGAAATTTGAACTAAATATTGAAAATTTTCATTCATAAAATCCCAATCCACATCTTCCTTGGAAAATTCGTAGCAAAGGTGAAGAAAATTATCCATAAAATCCTCTAATGATTCATCATATTTCATTATAAGTTAATTTATCCTCTTATACACATTTCAATAACCATACATGTCAAAGGTTTGATGAAGCTCCTGGAACGATTAGCTCTGCCCTCTACAGTTTCGAGATCTCTAAGCAAGTGGAAACAACTCAAAGGAAATGAAATCCAAAAGGAACAGCAGCATAAAAGAAACAACAATTACAATTCTTCAAAAGAAACAGCAACTACGATTCAATCGCAATTCGAACAATTGGATATTCTAAACCTGTCGACAGTCCAATTTTTATCTAATAGCAATCCATAAATGAATGGAACAAAAACTCACTGTAATTACAGAACAACACCACTGATAAATAATAATAAGTTTGATAAATGAAACAACAATGGATTAGCGTTTACTTCAATCAATTAATGAAACAACTCTGTAATGCAAATAAATCTTAAACACACATTGCGCATTAACAAACCAAGATTAATAATACAGCAGCATAGTGAAGTACCACTGGGTCTACCTCAGAATTCTAAAGGATAGATGAAACTGGTGATTTTATATTAATCAAAAGAACATTACAGACAACGTTCTCTCACGACAGAGAGTCGAGAACTTAATTGCAAAGGAAATATATAAGTCTTTTACAAAAATAGTTCACCGTCGTCTATCACTAAAGATCGACGCCTTTATATTCGATCCTTGGACGGACTAATCAAGAAATACGATCAGTTTATGCATTCACACCTCCCTTTTTTTATCACAGTTTTGTTTTCTTTGTTTAGAGCCGAGCTGTCTCTTGCCCTTTTCAGGCAATCCGTTCAGATCTTCTTGGCTTCAGCTGACTATGGTTCATCGCAAATGGAGTAGGAGTCAGACTGTTTTTAGCCACGCCTTTGATACAGCTCCTCACCTCTTCGAATTCCTGATTTTACAATAAAAACAATCTTTAGTTATCCTTTTTAGTCTCAATGTAAAACTTTCCAAATTAATTACAATTATCATGATAGATTACCTTTTCAAGACAAACTGAAGTATGTTTATGGTGAAAGAATGAACAAATACATAAGAATTTCATACCCCTTTCAATGGCCAACATACCCCCCTTCTCTACCTTTTTCATGTCCTCATGAAAACTATAATTTACATGGAGAGCCGTCAAAGAGTAAGTTGGAGAAGGTTTGTCATTGAAGGGTCTAAAACCATGATGTGCAGCTAACTCTTCGAGAATATGTCCTGCCTGTCGCTCGGGAAGCTCATAGATAGCTTTTTAATCCAAAGCAGGTTACCAAACAATGGGGCTGCGGAACCTACACCCTAACCAAAATGGCCCTTCTTTCAAGACAAGATGGCCATAGGTAATGAAACGATCTGCAGCTAGCCCAAAGTTCCTATAATTGAATGGCTCCCTACTTTGTATGTTTTGACTCAAGGTTCTCCACTGGATCTTGGCTGCTACATAGGCCTGGTCCCTAATAGATGAAAAATAGTCCGTTCCTTTCAAAATGATCGACTTATGAACAGGCCCCAGAGCTTGGGTAACACCTTTCCTTTTCATTAGACTTTTCTGCCTAGCCCATAATTGACGTGGGTCCTGAGGTTCACTTTTGACCCATAGATCCAATGCATTCTCCTGCCTTGCAAAGGAATTATAGGCTTTAAGCCACTTTAATTGATTTACGGCAAAAGAAATGAAGGCCTGAAACTGTACATCTCCAATAAAAGGGCTAGGATTTGATTCACAGTCATTTTCAAGAATTAAATTATGCAAATAAAACTCACACAACATGCGCTATACTTTGTCCCCATAAAGCTTGCATCAAGATATCAGGTCGTCTATAGTTCTTAACTCTATTGATTTTCCAGCCCTAACTGCCTTGATTTTTAATTGCAAATACCTTTCTAATAGAAACAAAGCATAATTTTTGGCAGGGCACCTACAAGCTAAGACATCAGTATATAATGAGCAGAGAATGTCCATTTGTTTTTGTGTTAATTTTAATTGGTTGCTTACCTTATCAGCTCTTATCTCTGCTTC
Source organism: Pinus albicaulis (assembly GCA_034641835.2). Lineage (NCBI taxonomy): Eukaryota > Viridiplantae > Streptophyta > Pinopsida > Pinales > Pinaceae > Pinus > Pinus albicaulis. The sequence continues at coordinate 283,262,844 of CM076577.1, read as the reverse complement.
TCGACGTTTTTCATGGGCTTCAGCTTCTGCCTCATGAATAAATTTCATCTGCTGCTGTAATTCTCGGTATTTCCTCCTTGGGACAGTATCTTCTTCCAGTTTTTGTCTCTCCATTCGGACCTGTGCCAGTTCTTCTTGCAGTCTAACTAATTCTGAATCACTAAAGGTTTGTTGACTGCTCGATTGGTTGTTTTCATTCAAAACTGGTTCTTCTGGAACAGCTGATGTTGGGACGGCTGTTTGCTGCTCCCATAAATCATAAGTAGGCTCTGGTATCGTTTCTTCTTCTGGAACAGCTGATGTTGGGACGGTTGTTTGCTGCTCCCAGTCCTCATAAGTAGGCTCTGGTACCATTTCTTCTTCTACCTGAGGGTTTCTATTAGTAGTGACCCTTCTCTTTTTCGATCTTCGCTTGATGACAGGGTTTTGTCTTTTAGGAGTTCGCTTAGGTGTCTGCTTCATTTTTAAAATCCTAATGGTTTGCCTAAGCTGCTCAATCAACTTATGAAGCTTTTTCCTTTCTCTGCGAAGCTTCTCTACTTCCGTTGTTCTCTTCTTCTTTCTTAAGGGGACATCAGTTTGCTCATCTGACCCTAATTGCTCAACAGGGCTTTGAGCCATGCCCTCAGTGAAATCTTCTTGCACCTCTTCTTGGGGTTCTTGTTCCATAGTCTCATGCTCTTGATTAGATTCCTCAGGAATCATTTGCTCAGTTAACTCTATGGTTTCCTGGGGGTTTCCAGATCGAAATTTTGGCTCAGCATGCGCATTCTCCTGTTCGTGCATCTCAGTAGAAGCAACCCCAGCTTCGCTAGGGTTTGCTGTTTCATCAGTTACACCCCTATCAAAGGCAGAGCATTCTGGAATTTTATTAATGTCACTGTTGGGGTCCAGAGACTGTGCGTAATTGCTCATGTTGGCCAAAATATGGGCCAATTGGTCTTCCTGCAGAGGGCTCGTGTTGAAATTTTCGACAGGCTCTGTTTCATCCTCTTTGCTGCTATTCGCATCACAGGCGTGATAACTACCTTCCTCATCCGAATACCGTATCTCACCTTCGACTTCTTCTTCCTCTGAATCTCTTCTTCGTCTGAATAACGTATTTCTTCCTCCTCTGATTGCTTTTCGCCATCAGTATGGTAACTTGCCTGTTCCTCATCCGAATAACGAACTTCTTCCTCTGTACCGGGTTGTTTTTCACTATGGTAACTTGCCTCTTCCTCATCCGAATAACGAACTTCTTCCTCTGTACCGGGTTTTTTTTCACTACTGGTATGGTGAATCACTTCCTCCTAATCTGAGTACCGAATTTTTCCCTCCAATTCCTCTACTTCCTCAGAACGAGGACTTGCTCCCTCTAATTGTGGAGGTTGTTCCTCTTCATCTGAGCTGTTTAATTGCTGGGGTTGAGTACTGCTGCCCGGGAGTTCCTCTATTACTTTCTTGCTTCGTTTTAATCGAAAGGATTTTCTGTAAGTGGAGGGCCCAGCTATTGAGCCGGCCATCCTTTTCCGTCCCAGAGTGGGTAAAGCCATCCCTCCTTCAATAGAAAAAATTAGCTCTTCCCAGCCGGTTTACTGCTGGGCGAGGCTGTAACTTACTATTAGCTGAATCAAGCAATGGTGGCTGACCACCATGTCTGCATGCTGTGCTTTTCTAATTCCACGAGCAATATCATGCAATAAAGAGTTTAAGAATGCAGGTAAATTGATAGTGCATTTTTGTTTTAGCACAGCTAACAACTTAAGATGGTGAGGTCTTACCACGTCTTTTCTACCGTCGCATGTTATGTAAGCCTGCACGATCCTGGCTAATTCTGTCCATGTTTCGCCTAGCGACGCTGGGTGTACTCCTCTCCCTTTGACTATTAGCCTCTGTCCCTCATCTTGAAAGATTTGCATGGCCTCCTGAATTCTGATTTTCTTCTGAGTCCAGACAGTTCCCTGTGCAGGGATGCTGGATACTTCTGCAATTATCTCATCGGTCACCGCTATCTGCCTTCTTCTGACTGTGGAGGAACCTTCCTGCAAATTTAACAAGAATTCAGTAGCCACTGCTTCATTGGGTTGCTGCATTCTCATAAAGTATGTAATCCATCCCAGTTTGTCTAATATTGCCTGTGTAGCATCAGAGATAACCAACGTCTGAGGTTCGCTGCGAATTGAATGTCCGCCCATTTCTGTTCTTCGTTAATTGTTCTCAACACACAGTAACCTTAATGGAACAGCACAGTGCACAGTTCGCTAAAATTTGTTATTTTCTGAAAATGCAAGGGTTTTAATTCATAAAAATCTATTGCAGAGATACAGGTGAAGAAATTTTGGGTATCTGATCTGCATGCAGATATTTCCGCCCCCCAAACGAATGAAAGGTCAACCTCGACCGTCGATTAAGGTGTCATGTGGGGAACAACAATAGGACAGCAGTGAAAAAACAGGCGCAATCATGATAAAGTCAATCAAATTAAGTAATTACTGAAATCGATGCGTACGTAATAATGAGGGAATCGCGTTGTGATAATTCAAGTATGAGGTGAAGGGATAGCAAAAGATTAATGTAATTGCGTTATTTACCACATTAAAGTAATATGACCGATTTATAATATTTTTCATGTGTGATGGTTCGGGGATAGAACTTAAGGAATTTTATGCATTTCGTTTGATATTCACAGCAAAGTTAATCTGCGAAACTGTTGTTCCTTTCAAAAGGAACAACAAGGAAATGCTCTAAGGACATGCTGTTCCGTTTGAAAGGAACAACAAAAACACTGCGCGAAACTGTTGTTCCATTCGAAAGGAACGACAGAAAAATATCCTACGAAGGTGTTGTTCCTTTGGAAAGGAACAACAAAAACACTCTACGAAACTGTTGTTCCTTTCAAAAGGAACAACAGAAGTGTTGTTTCGTTAGAAAGGAACAGCAACGCGAAAAAAACACAGAATTTTTATTATTTTTCATTTATAAAGAAACTAAATTCAAACGAAATAAAGAAGTATTAACAAGGAAACGAATTTCAAAAACAGAAACCAAAAACAGAAAAAAAAGAATGCATTATGTACAAAAATTTAAAAAACCAATTTATCAAACTAGCGTGGGAGAGGGATTCTCCCCTTCAGCAAGAATTTTAATGGTGGAGTCTTCCCTTAACTGCTGGCCAAAGGATTCACGGGTAAGCGGCTTATGATATAATCGAACTCGATGGCCATTAACCTTAAAGGAATGCCCAGATCCATCAATGGTGACTAGTGTGAGAGTTTTTTTGGAATCTAAGCTTCTGTGATACATAATATAAATTAGTAGAAATTCTTTCAGTAATAATCACATGCAAAAGAACGAGGTCGACACGTTTCGAACCAACCAGTGTGGTTCATCATCAGGACTATGTGAGAGATCAGATCCAGACATTAAGTATAAATAGATGTAGAGATGACTCAACTAGCCGTTAGGATAACGGCTAGTTTGACTTTGAAAAAGTAAATATTCCATTATTTATTTATTTATTTAATTTTATTTATTATTATTATTTTATTTATTTATAAAACCTTTAATATATTAATATAATGGTAAGTAATTTAACAAGTCGTGGTGTATATATGTAAATTTTTGTAAATTTTTGATTAAATTATATAATAATTAATTATTATTATTAATTAATAAATATAATTAATTCTTATTCATATGATTTAATTATAACAAACCATCTATCAAATAGTTAAACAAAGAGTCAAGATAAATAAATAAATAAATAAAAATAATAAAAATAAATAAATAAATAAAAACAAATATATAAATTAATAAATAATAAAAATAAATAAAAATATTTAATTAATTAATTAATTAAATAAATAATAATAATATTATTATTATTTATTATTTATTTATTTATGGTCATGTTGCCTTGTCGGCATCCAATGTAGGCACCGACAGTTGCCAACCAAGGTCTTCCTAAAATTAAAGGGTGTCCATCTAGCCGGTTCTTTGGATTAATAACTAGGAAATCAGCAGGGTACTCCCAGGAATCTACAGATGCCATGACATCTTGTAAGGTGCCTTCTGGTTTAACTACTGATCAATCAGCCAATTCCAACAAGGTTGTCGTTGGTTCAAGTGATGTAATGCCAAGTTTCTGACAGGTAGTGGTTGTTAAAATGTTGATTGCTTCTCCTAGATCAACTAAAGCATTAGGAAATGATTGACCATTGATCTGAACTGTTACTATAGGGTTTCCTGGATCTTCATACTTGATAGGTGTTTCCATTCCTAATCTAATAAATCAGATAAGGTACCAACTATTTGAATAGTGGGATTGGTTGTTACTCTCCTCTTTGGTTTTTTTATGCATAATTCCTTAATGGTTTTTGCGTATATAGGAATATCTTGAATGGCTTGGAGGAGAGGGATTCTGATACATAAATTTTTTAACTCTCATAGAAGATCAAAATTAGGCTGTTCTAATGGGCGGGGGATGATCAATCGTTTTGGGAATGGTGGAGAGGAAGTTATTCCTTGTTGTTGTTGATTCTGTTGTTGATCTTGATGTTGATTCTATTGTTGAACTTCACTCTCATTGTATTCTGTTTGTTCTACCAGTAACGGATTTTCAATATTCTCATCATTATTTCTCCCTGTTTCAACTATATGCCCAGAACTTAATTGAAGATCGTTACACTCCGTTAGTTAAGTTTCTACTTCAGGAGGTTCTGTTATTTGAACAGACTGAACTGGTCTATTGTTTGCGTTCAGGTTGGGTTGGCCTGGGAGTTGAGGTCTTAAATTAGTCTGGGGGTTTGGTTAAGGCACTGGCAGTGTAGGTTGAGAGGGAGGGATAGCTCCTGCTGGCTAATTTGAAGGTTTTTTCCAGTTTGACTGCCAGGCCTGATTCTGAGAAGTAGAAGGGGACCATTGTGTAGGCCAAAATGGTGGGCAAAAAGGAAAGCTAGGCCAGTTATTCTGATTTGTTTGATTGGGCCAACATGTAGGAGGGAATGGTTGTTGTGACTAATTAGGAAATGGTGATTGATTCTGCCACATTCCGCTATACTGTTGAGCATTATATTGAGGTTGAAAAGAAAATGGATCATTTGACATACCTGATGGTCGTGGCTGCCACTATCGGCGCTGGTTAAGCAGACACACCACTTCTGATTCCTCTTCTGCCTCTTTATAAACTGCTTTTAAGCCAGGAAGCAACGGGCATCCTTCTGTAGGGTGATCTCTTGTACAAATGGCACAGACTTTAACCGCATCAAATGGGCATTCTTTGTGGCTATGTTTCTTTCTACACCTGGGACAGAATATTACAAGATTCTGCTCTGCTTCTGCCTGCTTCTTCTTGGCTTGCATGATATCAAACTGTGTTGTTAACGTTCCCAGTATGTTTGTCTTAAAATTTTCTAACAGATTTCCGATCTCTGCACGAGTCACACCTTCATTAGAGGTCTTATTCTCCCTTGTAACTATGTCACGTTCAGCTGATTTCAATCTTGTATTACCCCTCGAGCACCTGATGCACAACTCAACAATGTCAGAATAGCTTTCTTGATATATATCACCCTTTTCCATAAGATTTAATGTCTCAACCCACTGATCTTTCATTCCCCTAATTAATGCAGTTTTCAAAACGTTATCAGGTAAGGGTGAAGACGCATAGGGTGATCTTTGAAGATTGTACTGAAATCGTTCCACATATTCTTCCAAGGTCTCACTGGATTTGGCTGTCATCTGAAATATCTCATCTTTTAATTCTCGTGACCTGCAATAGTCTTGATATTTCTTTAAAAACGCAGTCTTCATATGGTCCCAATCTGTTATGACACCTCCACCTAATCCCATAAACCACCTTAGTGTTGCTCCTTTTAACGTAGAAAGGAACAGCTTTAGTTTTTGGGGGTCGGTGGTATAATCGTATCCTCTACATAGCACATCAAATTCAAACAGAAACACATCTGGATCTTCTGATGTTAGACCATGAAAGGTAGGAATATGTTGGAGAGGGATAGCTTTCATGGGTGCGTTAACTGCAGTGTCTACTATAGGGTATTGCAGCATAGAGGTTTGCTGCTGGTTCGGGTTTTGGTTCTGGGCCATTTGATCAAAAATATGCCAATACCCTTCTGGGATCTCCAGCGAATTTCTAGGTTGGCGAACAGGGGTGGAAATGATTTTTACAACACTTCCTCTGTCCGGCATGGGTATTCCCTATTGTCCTACTATTTGAGGTGACTCAAATCCTTGTTTTTGAATAGGTTGAACAACACTTCCCCTATTTGGGCTGTTTATTGTCTGAGTAATTTTAATAGGTGATTTTTTGTTTTCTCCTGTTTCCCCTTCTCCTTCCTGGAGGTTGGTGTCGTTCCCTTCTTGCAGGAAACTTATGCAAGGATTCTCAATTTCTTGGGAATCTTGCTTAATTCCCTCAGTTGGACTGTATATCTCAGTGAAGGCCTCATATGGTGATTTTGTAGCCTGAAGGGAACTGGTAGGCTGTCTAGAAGTAGTTCTTTTAAATCCTACGGATGGATGAGACTCAGTTTTCTTCAAGATTTCATCGATAAAGGTCGTGCGCCCAAGGGTCACCGGCCCCTTAGGTTTTTCGGCTTTGGGAGGGTTCTTGTTTCACTTAATTGGTTTATTCATTCAAAAAAAACAATTATTCATTCCTACCCAACAGAAAAGCTTATTTACCTCTACTGTGAAGTGAGCTGCGAGCAAGTATGTTTCTTGCCCAGTGCGCAGGTTCTTACCTTCCATCTTTAATACCCAACTCTCCATGGGCAGAAGGAAATCAGCTATGAATTACTCCTGTAAAATGGCATACACTCTCCCTGGCAACGGCGCCAAAATGTTGAGCTGTAAAAAGGTATCTTTTAAACACCTAATTACCCCACCTTAATCATCCATCCGAGAGCGTCTTTAGCACTTTGCTTCGAACTTCCTGCACTGTGGGGGCGCCCATGAGCATTGTATCATCTATGAATTGCTGATGCATTACTGTGGGTCCTTGGTGTACTGGTTTGATGCCTTTGAGTTGATTCTGTTGTTTTGCCTTGGCTAAGGATCTTCCTAGCCCTTCTGCCATAATGACAAAGAGAAACGAAGACAGGGGATCTCCTTGACTTATACCTCTGGACGGAATGAAGGGTTGAAGGGGTCCTCCATTCAGTAGCATTGAAAAGAAAGCACCTGAGACCAGTTCCATTATCCAATTTGTCCATTACTGACTAAATCCAAAAGCCTGGAGGATTGCTATCATATAGTGCCAGCTAATTTTATCAAAGGCCTTTGAAAGGTCAAGCTGGATAAGCATACCTGGAGTCCTTTTTGTTTTGAGAGAATGAAACACTTCCTGAATGAGGATTATGCTGTCAGTGATCTGCCTACCTTCAACATAGCTAGTTTGTTCCTGAGAAATGATTGAGGGGAGGACAGATTTAAGTCTACTAGCCATTAGTTTGGAAAGGATTTTGTAAAGGACATTACAAAGGGCTATGGGAGGAAACTTGTCGGGGGAGTCAGCCTGGTCTGATTTGGGAATTAAGGTGAGGAATGTGGCATTGATGGCAGGCAAAACTTTCTTGGTTCTGTGAAAGTTCCTTACTAGGTTGAGAAGGTCAGCGTTAATAATGGGCCAGCAAGCTTTAAAGAATTCGATTGTAAAGTTGTCTGGTCTGGGAGCCTTGTTCGAGGCCATGTTGAAGATTGTTTCTTCAATCTCCTGCTCATTGAATTCTCTTAGAAGGAGGGAGTTTTGCTCCTATGTAACTAAGTTGGGAATGGCAGCGATAATTTCATTGATGGCTTGGCTTCTATCTTGAATGGGATCGCTGAGAAGAGAAGTGAAAAAAGAGTTGAGTTCAGATCCTATATGCTCCCTTTTATAAACTTCATCGCCATCAGCTTTTTTGAGGGAGAGGATGCGATTATGTGCTCTATGTTGGATGGTTGACTTATGGAAGAAACTAGTGTTGCATTCTCCCTGTTTTAACCATTGCACCCTCGACTTCTGCCTCCATAGTAGCTCTTCTTGTTTTAACTGTTCTTCCCATTACCTTTGCAGATTTGATTCTTGAGCTATTCTTTCATCATTGGGCCCTTCTTTGATCAAAGATTGCTGGAGGTTCGCCATTTTTTCCTCAAGTTCTTTTTTGGCTTTAAATATGTCACCAAAGGTGTTTTTGTTCCAGTGTTTGAGGTTGATTTTTATTTTTTTGAGCTTCTGCTGGAATATGTACATGATATTGTCACTCCTTATGGTGGCTTGAGTCCACCAGCGTTGTATGTTCTACATGAATGATGGGTGCTCTGTCCAGAAGGCTTCAAATATGAATTGTCTGTTGTGGGGCTTATCCAAATTGGTGAAGTGAATCTACACTGGCCAGTGATCAGATCCTCTGATAGGCAGAATGCTGGCCTCCATGTCGATATTTTGCAGCAGAATGGATTCCGACATGAGGAACCTATCGAGCCTTGATGCTATCTACCTGTTTCCTCCTTGCTTATTATTCTAGGTATGCAGACCATTGACGGTGGAGATGTCAATGAGTTTGGATTCAACAATAAAGGTGTTGAATGCTTTCAAGTCCTTATCCAATCTTCGTAAGCCTCCCTTTTTTCCTGCTAGATTGGTGATCATGTTGTAGTCTCCGCCTAAAATCCAGTGGTTTGCCCCATGGTGTTGTCTGACTTTATCCAGGTCTAGCAGCATCTTCAGCTTTTCCTGGATTCATTGGGGTCCATACACGTTGGCGATGCAGATCGATTGCCCTGAGTCTGGCATGTTGAAAATGATCGATAACGAGTGCTTGGTGGACAGAGCATTCTGCAAGAAGAATTTTCTTTTGTTCCAGAACGTGAGTAACCCTCCTGGTTGCCCGATAGAATCTATGCTTATGCAATGATGACTGTTGGAAACAAGTTTTTTGAGTGTCTCTATGCCTTTGGGAGAGCATTTTGATTCTTGAAGAAGTTGATGTCTTGGTGTAGCGAGAATAAGCGGTTTTTCAAGATCCTTCTTTTGGTGGTGCTGTTGAGCCCCTTGATGTTCCAGGTTGTGATTTTCATTGAGCTACCTTTGGAGCAGATAGGACCAAGGCCCTGATTTTTCCTTCATTGATTAGGCGTTTGCCTGGTTCTTGTATTTGGTGTCTTGTGGATTTCCGCCCTATTTTTCTTCCTGGTCCTTGTGGCTTTTATTGATCCAAATCTAGGTTGGCTTGAATGCCCGTTTGGCTGCTATTTCCCCATTGCCTTTTGGCTGCATTTTGGTTGATGTATTCCAGCTGCAGGTATGCCATTTCTATCTTATCCAAGTGTTCTTGGGGAATGGCATCGACTCCCAGTTTGGACCATTGCTCATTGACCTTTTGGAGATCTAGATCGCCTAGGATCTCCTCTAGAGGATTGTTTGAAGTGGTTGAGGATGGCTGCTCTGTGTGCATTTTTGTGCATTGAGGGGTTTGAAGTGAGGTGTGGCTGGTATTAATCTGAATGGGAGAGGATTTTGGTTTGTGTTGCGGTGCCTGGGCGTGGATTGAATCCGAGGTTGTGCTCGGGGCATTGGTTGTAATCAAAGATTGACTTAATAATGACGGATCTTGATCAGTGGGGGCCTGGGAGACTATAGGGTGCTCCAATGAGTCAAGATTGCTCAGAACTTCAAAGTTGTTTTGCTGGGTCGAGGTAGTATTGGTGGGGGTTGTATTGGTGGAGGGTTTCAGAGGCTTTTTGCCTTTCTCCCCTTTGTTCTTTCTTGAGATGGAGGTGAAACCAGGTGTCAACAGGCTTGCACAATGGAATACATTTCTTTGTCATAGGGTGATGAACTTGGTCTGATGTGACCTTTCTGCAACAGCTCCTGAATCTGCCTCTTGATTTCATCATTCTCCAGAACAGAGCGTCGATAGATTGGTCCATTGGGTAGCGGCGCACCTGGGGTCAGATCAATCGGGTGCTTGACCTGACAGTGCAGAGGAACCCCTCTGGGTGAGGTGAAGATGTCCCCGTACTCCTCCACAACCTTATCAATTTGTTGTTGTCGTGCAGAGGAGCCCTGTCTAGAGGTCGTGGAATTATCTTAAAGCTATTCTTGAGGTGTTTGGATTTGATTTAAGATGGATCTATTGGATAATGCCTTTTATTTCTTCTCCTAATTACTTTATTCTTCTTAACGGAGTTCCTTCAACTCCCTTTAATGCTACCTAGGTTTAAGACAAGGGGATCCACTTTCCCCCTTCCTTTTCATTATTGCAGCAGAAGGCCTTGGTTGACATATTAAAAGTAAGATCCATGGAGCTCAACTTAAAGGCCTTAATCTTTGGGGGGCAGGTTTAAAACTTTCGCACCAACAGTTTGCAGATGACATTATGCTCTTCTGTCAAGCCACTCTAAAAGAATCTAAGGAAATTATATCCATTCTTAAAGATTTCATGGAAGCCTCTGGAACTCTTATCAATAATGACAAATAAAATGTGTTTATATTTAATACTAATATTCTCTCCCAAAGATTCCTATTGCCTACCTTGGGATTCAACATCGGATCCTTCCCTATGAAATATTTAGGAATCCCTCTCAATCTAAATTTTCTTCGGGTCTCTGGGTGGAAATATCTCATTAATCGCATATAAGCTCGACTTCAAAATTGGGCATTTCAGGTGCTTAATGCTCTGAGTCGAGTTGTTATGTTAAGAACAATCTTACAATCCATTCCCATCTATCAACTCTCTGGATTGGAAACGCCTAAAATCTGTTGTAATGATATGGCTAAGATGTTTAAAAACATCCTATGGCAAGGATCTCAACAAGCCTGTAAATGGGCTCTCCTTTCATGGGATAAGCTTACGAAAATAAAAAGGACCAGAGGCTTGGGGTTAAGAGATCCATATTTGCTAAATCAAGTTATGGGAGCTAAGCTCTGGTAAATATGGATACAATGGGGTAGAGATTTGTGGAAAATAATCTGAGAACATAAGAATGAAATTTCCTTAACTATTGTAAGGAAATTAAAAGTTCAAATGACCCCTAAAGGATCCATTATTTGAAACTTGATAGCACTAAATAGATATCTCATCCGAGAACACATTTTTTCGGAAATTAGAGGAGGCGACATTGCCCAATTTTGGGAGTTATCATGACAGCAACAGGAGAAAATATTCAGTGAAATTGATTTAGGGGAGATTTTCCTATTCACTAACAGGCCGAATACTAAGACAATAGCACAATTATTGGATGAAGGGACAGAGCTTCAATGGCAAAAATGGAAGCTAAAATACCAGTGGAAGAATGCTCCAGAAACTTGTCAATGGGAAAACTATGTGAAAGAACTTAAATCTAGAAAACTAGCAATAGCAACACGAGAGGATATACTCATATCGGGGTATTGCACGAAAGGCATTTTCACAATACAAGAAGGCCATTACATAAAATAAAATAGCATTCATAATGTAGTTGTACCACTTTGGAAAAAAAATATGGTTGGAAAAACAATGGCCGAAAATTGAATACTTTTTGTGGCTACTTAGTCATGGAAAGATTCTTACCTGGGATCAACTGCAGAAGAAAGGAATGCATGGCCGACTGACATATACTATGTGTAAGAAGAATGTAGAAACATTGGAACACCTATTGAATAAATTCTTTGTCGCTGAGACCTTGTGGAAAAAACTTTCGTCCCTCTTTCAATAAACAGATAGGGACAACAAGAGCCTCAGGCATACAATTGAAGTCTGGAGAAAAGGAGGGTATAAAAGCCTTGTTCTTAACATAGTGTGGGGACTCTTTATGGGATTTCTCATATGGGTCGCCTGGAAAGAAAGAAATTGGAGAACATTCAGAGATGAGTATTGACAAATTGAAGAGATATGGAAAGTGGTTCTCGAGAATATCAGAGAAACTGTCCTCACCGAGAAATGGCATGAAGATGACTAGAAAGCTAATGGGCATGAGGATAGGATTTTAGCTATGCTTAAATTGAAACCCCAAATGCTCGCCCCAGCCTCATGGAAAAAAAACCTTTGGGAAGACATTCGCACGATCCCAAGATTCCTTTGGGAATCTTGGAATCTCCACCCGATTACACCATAAGAATCCAAAACCCATAATGCCTCCACATGAAATCAGGTAGGAATCCATAGTGCACTACACTTCCACCTAATAAATTTCATGGGAGTCCAAAGTCCACCCAAAGGATCTCCACCTTTGAAAACCAAGAGAAGTTCCAGAGAAACCAACATCTCCACTTGTGCAGGAATCAAAAAATCACCCTACCTTATTAACGTGGTTGTTTTTACTTTTTGTAATGTTTCCAGACTAGTTGCGAGTGTGCACTAACAATGCTTCCACACACTCTTAATGCATAGTTGTCATCACTACGATGTGATTATTATGTCATTGACTTCCCTTTTCTACGAATAATGCTTGAATGCATCAATCATTGAATGACTCCCCTTGAGAGAGTGTGTGCTCTCATCTCCCAACTGTGTTGACTAGCGTCTACCATTCCACATGACCAAATTTTCCTTTATTTCTCTATTCCCATACAACATCGTCAATTCTTATTACAATGTGGAAATGATGTGGGTGACCGACTTTTCCTTTATTTCTCTATTTCCCATACATCATCATCAATTATGAGTACAACGTGAAAAGGACTTGGGTGGGAATAATTGCAACATTCAATACTTTCCCTACTTGCCCAAGCCATTCTGAAGGAGCTTCCTCCTAGAGCTATAAATCTCTGTCCTTTCTCACAATCTAGTCATTTCATTTCATCACATTCAATTGCAATTACCTATGAAAATATTTAGATGAGGGAGTAACTAAAAAGTGTTCACACATCCATAAAATATTTTAATATTTAGGATTAAATAATATTAACAAATATTTAAAAATATTTTAATGCAAAAAAATAACAAAAAGCATTTTAATATCTAAAATGTAGTGCATAAATAAAATACATTAATATACATATTATGCATAATATTTTAATGTTAAATATATATTATTTCCAAAATAAATTATATATGTACTAAATGAATTTGATGCTCAATTTCTAACTTGCAATACACACAAATGCATGTATATGAATTTGAACACACAAATACATGTATATGAAGTCAACCGTCAAAAGAATGCAAATCCCATAAACTAGAGGTTAACCTAATTCAGAAAATGAGCAACGAGAATAAGTGAGGTTGATGTTCTTAGAAATAGGCCCATCCCTTTCCGTGCAAGATCTACACAATCCCGTAGGAATAGAAAATCCAATATCAATCTAACCGGTGACCCTTGAGTTTATCGATTCCTCCAAAAAGATGTTGATGCCACTTGTTAAATATGAAGCCTTCTTAATGAAAGAGAAATTTGAGCTTGTTGTAGTCGTGATTTATACAATCGCAATGGAATCGACCATCAAATTTCTTCATAACTGACCACCGCTCGCTTTTACAAATCCCCAAACAGAATTATGGTGCCTTTTTATTTTATATTACCGTAGGAGAATATCAAGATCAAGCAATCAATTTGAGGACTTTCACAAACCAACAAGGCATATTGTAAGGCCCCAAGACTTCATGGGCGCGTTCGGTGGGACGGGCGCGCCGGTTGGGTGTTTGGACGAGTTCGGGCGCCGTGCGATGCAACGGGTGGCACGTCGCACCATTGGAGAGGCACGGGCACGCACATAGCGAGGCGAGTCACGAGGGTGAGTTGGAGGAGAAGCACGTCGAGTTAAACCAACACGGCGTTGGCAAGACATTTATACCACAATGGGCGCCCCTTGGGCGAGCGAGCCGACGGGCGAGTCGGTGGGTTGGCCGGCGCATTGGGCGTGACCGATGCCACACTTCATGGGCAATCAACCAAACGTGGGGGTTGGCTCGGGTCGGCCGAGCGCCCCACACCCCACGACGCGACGTTTCGTGGGCGGATGAATAAACGGGCGGGTCGGCTCATGGAAAACGAGCGACCACACTTCATTTGGACATGCGTATATATATGATGGCGTGATGGAGAGTGGAGGCATCAAGCGAAAAGCGAAGATTAATCAACGAACAACATCAAGGGAGTTGCACCACGAGTTGCCAACAACTCGTTGGTGGAAGAAACGGCGAAGGCACGACAGCGAACGGGCGTTGGTCGAGTCGGGTCGAGCTCATGCACGTCGCACCACAGGCCGCACCTCAGTTCTGGTCGGGTCGGGTCGGGCGCAGCTGCACGACGGTCGGGTCGAGTTGGGTCGGTTCTGGGCGTCGAGTAACGGCATGGGCCCAGCACTAAAAACGCGATTTCGGGAGCGTCAGGTATCGGATTGAGGTGCCGTAAATTGCAGAAGGTGAATATTTCCAAAATGCATCCAACCATATGGGTGGGGGATGGATTGGACACACGGTCAGCTCAGAAAACGCTCTGAACTGATTTGGAGCAACGACTGAGTGACCCGAGTGACCAACACTTGGGCAGTTTTGGGGCAGCACTTCCGAAGGTGAACTTGATGATTGTAAATGGTTGTAAAAATATGTTGTAAGCTATTTTGATGATTGGTAAGCCTTAGAGCTTGACCAAAAGGCAAATAGCCTTACCAAGGAGCAAAAGTGGTTTTTGCTGGATTGGACATTGTAATCATATTTTTATGAAACATAATATCTGGGCGGACTCATTTTAAAAGGGAGTTGCCCCTCCCTTGTATGTATGGGCGTAATTGTGGATTGATATTGATGTTTATGTTTTATTCTGTACATTTAAAGAACATTTGTAATATAACTAACGAATGTTGCTATAGGCATAGTCTGGGTACTTGAGTATTTAGAAAAGGAAAAAGTACGGCAGTGCCGCACCTGCCTACAAGACGTGGTTGGAAGACACCCGTGGTGTAGGGGCGTGACACATATCAATAGTGGGTAACATGAGTTTCATTAACAGCGATACAAATCACATTATAATTGGATTTGACAAGTGTCAACTTTTTTCATTTTATCATGCTTAGGTTGTTGCTGCGTGCATAATAATTTGTTTAGTTTTGTTCTCTCTTACCTCTTCAACGAGAATACTAATCACATTCTAGACTCTCGGCCGAGATTTTTCTAAACTCTCGGAAAACTCTCGGGGTGCAAACTCTCGTCCGAGAGTTTTTAAAATTTCAGTCGAGAGTTTGCCCGCACGGTAAATCTAACTCTAGGTGGGTTAAACTAGTTTTAAATTTCTCGGTCAAGAGTTTGAGAAATTTCTCGTCCGAGAGATTATCTCGTCCGAGAGTTTCTGGTCAACGAAAAACACAGAGAATTCTGCAGTTTTCAGGAACATGCAACTTTGGAGGGGCAGAACACCTACAAAAAAAATAAAATTATATGTCGGACAGAGTACCATTAGATTCATCTCTGAATCTAGTTTTTGATGATATGAGATTTGTGGAGTTTCATTAAAAAATTCATTTTTTTATTAATTTTTTACTAAACTGTGTCACTGTGGAATTTCATTGTTCGAAAAATTGCACTGAATGAAAATTCAATAACTTTCAAATGAGGACACCAAAAAATTCAAAAAAATCATACTGCACTTCCTGTCCCTGTCTACTTCAAAAGGGTACTCTCATTTTTATTATTGACGATCACATTGAAAAGAAAATCAAAGGATGATAAAATTTACTGAAACATCACTGTTGTTTTGTCTTCGTCCATTTCAAAAAATAATAAAAAATAGTGATTTAATCCGAAAATTACCGAAAAATAGTCTATGCACTAGCGCAATATATGCAGATTATGATACTATGGTTTTTTTCCAAAAAATGAATAACCTTCCCTAAAAAAAGTAAAGGATGATAAAGTGACTATTTATGTTTGCCTAAAAATTTCAAGTATATGCAGTTAGTAAACAAGAAATTTACCCCTCTATATGTCAATATTTTTTTTTTTTTAAATATGGATATGGAGGTACGAAAAATCTCTACAATTCTTGTTTTTATGTCAAAGCATAGTTTGCAATAAAAATATGAGTTTAGTGGAGTTGAAGTTGAAAATCATAGAAAATTACAATTTTCAACGTCAAAAAAGGGCAAAAAGTGTTTCCCAACTTCACATTTTCACCCTAATCTCATGGGCTTGGTCTATATTTAGATGTTGATTTCTAATCATATTTGATATATTTTTATGTATTTACCATATCTCTTTATACCTCTTTTATATTTATTAATTTACCATGCCTATTTTATCAATACAGTATTTGGTTCATAGTATTTAGCCCATGGTATCAATAATAAATTTTCCTATGGTATTTTTCCCATAGGCTTTACCTAAATAAAGCCTCGAATTTGAGTTTTCATAAATATAAAGAGGTTTATGGAGAAAATATTGAAGAAGGTTTTATTTATTTTCCATACGTCTAGTCCGTTTATATTTATATTTTTTATTTATTTACCATACCTCCTATTTATTTATCTTTTTATTTATCACCATACCTTTCGAGTAAGTATAGAAAAGGTTATATTTATTTACAATACCTATGGTTTATTTATATATTTTTTTATTTACCATATTTTTTTTTTAGTTGTAGCGCTGAGCTTGGCATAATTAGTTTTTTTCCTATGTGAGTGCCAGAATAAGATTATTTAAATATAAAATAGAGTTTGAAGAAGACGAAATAGTGTAATTGGAAAAACAAATTGGAGTAATTGTAACTCGTATCTTGGAGTGAATTGTCGTTAATTTCTGGTGAAGTTGGATGTGTTGGAATTAATGTTTACATCCTATTTTAGAAGTTGGTTTGTGGTGGTTGAGAAATTCCCTCAACCTCTCTCTCTAATTTAGCAATACATTGGATCTTAGAAACTCTATTTAATAGAGTAATATGAATATAAGCAATGTGTGTATCGACGCATACACCTTTTAATATATAAATGTTTCTAGTAGTTTTTATCATGGTATCAGAGCCCATATGGGCCTGATATTGGCCTCCCTCATAAAGTGCTAAGAGAAAGAGACCAAGTAGTGTGTTTTTTTGAAATTGGTACCTTTCATCTTAAGATTGATAATCTTATAATTTTTTAAAGAACTTAAATAATTAGGAATTCCCATTTTACAAAATATAAATAAAAAAGTTTATAAATTAAACTTTTTAAAGTTTTTCCACACTTTTGTTACTTTACCATAATATAATTATTTGAAGTTTTTGTTTTATTTATATATGAATATTTTACAATTTTAAATTTAAATTCTATAATAGGTTAAATTTTTAAAGAAGATAATCTATTATTCAAGTGTTTTCACAAGCTTGGGGTTAAAATTTCAACTTAAATTTATAAAAATAAAATAAAAATTATTTTCTTTGAATTTAATTTGTTTATATGGTTTATATATATGTTACCAAAATAATATTCTTTTGTTTTTATGTAAAAGAATTATTTTTTAGATTTAAATAATTTTAGTTGCGACAACTAGAAAACTATGGTGGACATGACTTAAAATGAACGCTAAAGTATGATGAGGTAATAAATGAATTTTATTAATGAAAATGAAAAACTAGAAGTTATTTGTGAAATAAAAACTTGAGTTAGATATATTATTGCTAATATCTAGACACCAACTTACAAATAATATCAAGAAAACCTTCCCTTAAAACACTCCTAAAAATCCATATGGGTTGACTAGTTGATAGGAGAGAAAATATATTAAGACAAACTTCCCTCAAAAAACTCTTAAAAATCCCTATGGGTTGATTAGATGATAGGAGAGAAAATATATTAAATTATTGAGTGTATAAAAAAACACTGAGTAAGGGTGAATAAAACATCGTGGGAGAAAAATGGAGGCTTTAAAGAAAAAGGAGATGATAGATCTTTCGATAAAAAACAAAAAAAAGAAAAAAAGTAGGCAAGTGAGTTAGCAAAAAGCTGGGCACTGCTAAGGAAACTTTTTTAAGGGAAGTAAGGTACAAAATATCTTATTTGGAATTACAAGAGGTTGTTGATTCTATGGAAAGTACATGTCAACTTTGGGGGAAGTTCAAGGTTGGGATAAAAGTGGTTCACCTAAGTAAAGTTCCAGTTATTGATACCGTTAGAATTTTTGTAGAATTATTAACTCTAATTTATGAAAAAAAATTGAACATATGGTTTTACTTTTTAAGCATAAAATACGATTTACAATAATAGAATTATTAACTCTAATTTATGAAAAAAAATTGAGCATATGGTTTTACCTTTTAAGCATAAAATACGATGTACAATAATCATGCAATTGTTCAAGAAAAAATATATTTTTTACAATTTTTAATAGTGCTGGTTTTGACATGATGGAATGTGGGGAGAGGGGAGTGACTATATACTTTTGAGGAATTGGGTATGGATGCTAATAAATTATTTTAGTATAAAATATCCATCTTAACTTTGAATCTATCAAGTGTCGAAAGGATCAAATTTGTTGAGGTGAAAACCTCATTTTTTAGTACAAAACTTGAGGAAATGTTTACACCATGAGAGATTTCATATCTCTCAACGCTTGATAGATCCAGAGTTAAGATGGATATATGTTGGTTTTAGTCGTGTGTGCGGCCAAAGAAAATCTATTGAAGATATGAAATTTTTTATCAATAATTTGTATATATATAATATTAATATAATCATTTTAAATATGATAAATATGTCTAAGATTAACCTCCTCATTTTAATTTTAAATATACTTAGTTAACTCAATTTGTTGAGATGATAAATATTATTAATAACTTTTATGATGAAAAAATATGAAATGCAAATTTTGAATGCAAAATGACAATAATATTGTTGAATGATAGAGAATGTGAATAATAAGAATGTTGTCAATTAAAAATAGTATTCATTGTCATAAATCTCAAACTATTTTCTTCTATTATTATAATTGTCACCCTTGTTAGATTTGTCATTTTTTCATATCGTAAACCATTTAAATATTTAGCTCAAGTTGTTCTAGTAAACATCATACATTGTCTCTCTTGTTCTCCAATATTAATAAGTTGAATTACTATAACACAAAAATCAATGTACATTGTCAATTAATTTTTTTACTTACATTGAAATCAATGCACATTGTTAATCCAATCACTTGAAAATTAAAGTACCATCATACATCCAATTACATGTAATTATAAATCAAAATATACACTGAAATCAATGCATCTAATGAAAGAAATCAAATAAGATTTGAAAACAACTTCTACACTAAAATAAATGCATCTAATGCAGGAAATCAAATGGGATTAGAAATCAACATTTACACTCAAATCAATGCATCTAGTTAAAGTAATAAAATAGGATTAGAAACCAACATCTACATTGAAATCAATAGATTTAATGTAAGAAATGAAATAGGATTAGAAATTGCAATCTAAACTGGAATCAATGCATTTAGTGCAAGCAATAAAATAGGATTAGAAATCATCTACACTAAAACCAATGCATCTAGTGCAAACAATTTTAGTTATAATTATAAATGAACACAAATATTGAAATCAATGTAGCTAGTGAAAGAAATCAAATATGATTAGAAATTACCATCTAGAGTGAAATCAATGTATTTAGCACAAGAAATCAAATAGGATTAGAAATCATCTACATTGAAATCAATGCATCTAGTACAAGAAATCAAATATAATTACAAATCATCTACCCTAAAATCAATGCTTCTAGTGCAAACTATCAAATAGGATTGAAAATCACCATCTACACTAAAATCAATGCATCTAGTGCAAGGAATCAAATAAGATTAGAAGTCACCATCTACATTAGAATTAATGCATCTAGTGCAAGAAATAACATAGGATTAGAAATCACTATCTACACTGAAATAAATTCATCTAGTGAAAGCAATCAAATAGGATTAGAAATCGCCATCTACACTGAAATCAATGCGTGTAGGGCAAGAAATATTTTTCCCTTTCTCTCCCCTCCATATATATCTATATATCCTTCCATCTCTCCTTGTTTGTCACTTTATCTCAACCCCCCGCAAATGCACACACTCTCCCACACCATATGTATAAATATATATGTTTGTCCCTCCGTCTCTCCATCTCTCTCTTATTCCTTCTCTTCACCTTCAATCTATATCTCTATCTTCCCCAACTCTCCCTCTCCCTCGCTTATATCTCTCTTTCCTCATGTTGTGCTCTCTCCCTCTCTCTCCATATTCCTTATCACTCCCTCTCTCTCCACCTTCCTCTCTCTATGTATTTATTATTCCCTCCTACTTTCCCCCCTCCAAATCCATATATCTTTCCATCCCTCTCTCCACTCTCTCACATTCTCTCTCTACCTTACTCTCTCTCCATTTCTCTCCCACCTGTCTTTATCTTTTTCTCTCTTCAGCCTCCAACTCTATTACTAAATCCATCCTTCATACATTCTCTCCCCCATTATCTCCATACCTCCTTCTCCGTCTCCTTATCTCACCCCAAACATAGACACGCTCTCTCCATATCTCCCTTTTCACTCCCTCTCTCTGTTCACTTCTCACTCTATACGTATTTCTTCTTCACTCCCTATGTCCCCCTCCAACTCCATCTCTCTATCCATCCCTCTCTCCTCCTCTCTCCCGCCCTCTCCCCTCCTATCTCTTAAGTCATATCTCTCGTCCTTCATCTCTCTCCCTTTCTCACATACCCCCTTCTCTCTCCCGCCATCACTCTCATCCTCTCTCTCATACTTCCTCTCTCTCTCTCTCTCTCTCTCTCTCTCTCTATGTTACTATATCCCTCCCTCTCTCCTTCTCTGTCTTCCTCTATCTGTCTCTCTTTCTTTTTCTCTTTATCTCACCCATAAACATACACACTCTCTCTCTCCATATCTCCCTTCTCACTCCCTATCTCTCTCCCTTGTTCACTCTCTATGTATTTATTCTTCCCTCGCTCTCTCCCCCTCCAAATCCATCTCTTTGTCCCTCCCTCTCTCCTTCTCTCTCTCAAGTCCTCTCTCTTTTCCTTTCTCTGTATCCCCCCCCCCCTCTCTCTCTCTCTCTCCAATTCTCTCATTATCTTCCTCCCCCTCTCCTTATATCCCACCCCCTCACCCCCTGCTCTCTCTCTCTCTTTAGTTCTCGTCTCCCCTCTCCTTCATTTTATCTTCATCTCTCCATTGTGAGTCCCCATCTCTCAACCTCTATCACTCTATGTCTGTTTACTTCCCTCCCATATATATCTAGCGTTAATATATATCATAATATATTAATATATGTTATAACATAAAAAATTCAATAGAATTAATCCAAAGTTATTAAATTTAATAAAATTAATATTATGATGTATTAATATGAATATTAGATTTAACAAAAATAATAATAATAATCTTTTGATAATAATATTAAGGGTAATAATGTTTTTTTTTTCATGGTATTAGCTTCACCTAAATAAAACATCTTTTTTGAATGTTCCTAAATTTAAAGAGGAGTATGGAGTAAATATAAAATGAGGTTTTATTTTTTTAACTTACTTTGCGTTTATTTATATTTATATTTATTTACCGCATGTTTTATTTAACATTGTATTAGTCTCACGGGCTTGGTATATATTTAGATGTTGATTTCTAATCATATTTGATATATTTTTATGTATTTACCATACCTCTTTATACCTCTTTTATATTTATTTATTTACCATACATATTTTATCAATAAAGTATTTGCCTCATAGTATTTAGCCCATGGTATCAATAATAATATTTCCTATGGTATTTTTCCCATAGGCTTTACCTAAATAAAACCTCCCGTTTTCATAAATATAAAGAGGTTTATGGAGTAAAGATTAAAGAAGGTTTTATTTATTTTCCATACATCTAGTCTATTTATGTTTTAATTTTTTATTTATTTACCATACCTCCTGTTTATTTATCTTTTTATTATCACCATACCTTTCGAGTAAGTACAATCTTTTTTTTTTTTTTTATTTACAATACCTATGGTTTATTTATATTTTTTATTATTTACCATATTCTTTTTTTAGTGTTCATAAATATAACTTGGAGATAATTATTACAAATAAATTAATTATTATAAATATATCGATTACAATTGAGCCGATATTATAATTTTTTACATACAATCTTTCTTGCATTACATCTAATCCCTATACATCTCTTCCATACTAAGTTGTAGAGCTTAGCTTGGCATAATTATTTTTTTTCCTTTGTGAGTGCCAGAATAAGATTATTTAAATCTAAAATAGAGTTTGAAGAAGACCAAATAGTGTAATTGGAAAAAAAAAAAATGGAGTAACTGTAACTCGTATCTTGGAGTGAAGTGTCGTTAATTTCTGGTGAAGTTTGATGTGTTGGAATTAATGGTTACATCCTATATTAGAAGTTGGTTTGTGGTGGTTGAGAAATTCCCTCAACTTCTCTCTCTAATTTAGGAATATTGTCACACCTCCCGTCTCCAAAAACATTTTTTTTTTCTATATAATGATGATCTAAAGTCTATTCCATATCTCGACAATTCAACATTTCTTACTCTCTGATTTACACATCAGTTATATGTATTCCCCTTAATACCTATGGTATTTAGGGTCAAGAAACTTAACCTCTCATTTCAATTTCGATTTATTATAATAACCATTAAGGCTTTTAAAATCCATGACCATTCCTTCATTTTATCGATATATATATATATATATATATATGTATGCTTATTAGATATATATATAAATACAACTTCCCAATATATATATATATATATATAATATATTTTTCCACGTCCTATGGGAACCTCTAACCGAGCTTTCCCACATATACCTATACGATTCACCTTTATTAACGTTTATTTTCTAGGTATTTATACGATGATGTATTTTGTTCGAATTGCGTTATGAACATAGTGTCACCCAACAAATGCGAATTCTGGATACGTTTTGTGGTTATACTATTTATGACCCACTGGTTCTTACCTAGTCGTAGTCACACGTTATTACTTCTATGTGCATATGGATTATATTGTTTTAACTGTGTGTATACGGAGTATATATAATACATTGCGTATGAGATCGGGTCTGTCATATTTTATTGCTCTTGCACCTCTCGGTTCAGTGGTACGTCGGCATCAATTTAATTTTTGTATGTACGCATATCTTAGGAAATCTACGATTCACATTTGGTTTGTGGCTTCCGGGTTACGAAACAAATTGTGCAGTTAATATATTACAGGTCCCAGGTACGTTGGGCTTTTATTGACCTCCGAACGCAATACAACAGGTAGTTCATGCGTTGATCCATGTGTAAATCGTTGGATTTGAGCCACCTGTATGGCTGTATAGCATTAGGGTTTTTGTTATGTTGATTATAAAGATAGAGCCGTAACCTGGTTACTCTTTCCGGTCAATCTCTCCATTCTTCCAGCTAGCCATAACGATGGCAGCTCTGCTCAGCCTTCGAGCGTGCATGCTTCCTCCCGCCGCTGGCTATTCTCCTCTTGTCGACGCGCAGAGGTAAACCCACAGTATCTTTCAGGGTGAGCATTTCATGTTTTATTATGCCTGCTGTCGCTTATGCATGGTGTTCTCATTTTATTTGAAGTTTCGCATCCCCGACTATTTTCTGTGCTCTAACCCTTCTCCCCATGTTTCATTTCAGATCAATGTTAATATGGTTGGGACTTTATGTCCTCGGTTAACATTCTACCAGGACCTCTCTGGTCGTTTGACAAATGTTGCATTTGATAGGATACTAAAGAGTTTCGGTGACCCTCGAGGACACTTTCCTTGCAAATTTGTTTTTCGGGAAGTTGAAATTTCTCACAGGTAAGACTGTCTCGACGTTATGGCCTCTGTTCCTCCTTTCTGCGTTTACATTTAAATTTTCGGGTTTAATCTATTATCCTGACCTGTGCCTAACTCTTCCATGCCTTTCCGACTCAGGTGTCTCCTCTCGGATCCTCGCATTTCCCAGGTAAGGTTTTAAATTCTTCTTTCAGATTTACTTCTTCTTCTATTTACATTCCCCAGGTTCGAGGTTCGAAATTCATTGTGGACATTTTTTTTTCTGCTAATACACTTAATGTGCTCTTTTACTCGTAGGTATGGGTGATATTCCTCTGCGTAAATATGCCACCAACATCATCATTACTCTATTCGCTAATGGTATCTCCTCTCCCTATCTTTCACAGGTCTGTATGCGTGAGCCTTGCGGCTACTGGAGAAGTAGTGGTTCATTCGAATGAGGAAACATTTATATATCTTGTGTCATTTATTTTTCCTGTATATCTAGTCTTGGATGAGAAATTTATCTCCCAAAGGGATTTACCCTTTTTTTTTGTAACTTATGTATACGCAACACTCTAGACTTTCATACGCTCGAACATAGCGGGATTTGGCCCTGTGGGCGATAAAATTTTCTGATTACTTCTCGAAAATTTCTTTTTGAACTTAGATCTGCGTTAGTGCTGGGTTTGTGTTTTTTTCTTTTGTCCTACGAACTCTATAATTACTACTCAGTATTAATTATTGGATTTTTATTTTTATCCATATATGCCTCTGTTACATGCCATCGTTCGCTCAAAGCAACCATACATAACTTTTGGTTATCTAAATAATACCGACAAAAGAGCCAGTTTATAATAACTCTTGATATGGTAGGTGCATACCTCGCATATACTAGATGGGTACTATATCATACTTAGAATTTTTATTTTTATCACTTGCTTAATTTGTATACCTGTAATAGGTAATGGTTTTCGAAATTGAAAATTACTTAATGTGTTTAGTTGGCTACACTAGTCCAGATCTTTTAGTGTTTAATACAAACATGAAATGGATAGAACTCTGGTTATTATCTCGTTACGTTTTCATGTCATATTACGTTTTTACAAGTAGAAAAACTTTATGTTGAATGTTGATTCTAATGTTTACTCTACTCTATTATTCTACATTGTTAAATCCCTCGATTTTCCCTTCGGGGTATTGATATAGATAAGTGTATCACGACTTCAACAGAAATCCATGGTTGAGTTCTGTGTAAGTGAAATATGAACTGAAGTTGCAGGTCTATTTCAACATTTAACGATTTCTCTAACTATAGTTTCAGTCTTTGCCTCTCAGTCCTGTCACTTTGTCGACATGGAGGTCTTGCATTTATATAATTTATTTTCCAGCACTCACACATAAATTTTTCCTACTATTTGGCTAGCAGAGTTCATTCTTATTGAATCCATTATGACATATAATAATATGTTTGACTCCATTATAATTTTGATTACAAGAACAATTACAATGTAATTTGTCTTACTGTCAGATTTTAATAGATGAGAGTCTGGTTGACCTAGTTTTAATGAACCTTCTTTTTATTTTCAATTGCAGAAGCAGATTAAAGTTAGAATATAGATCATCTTTGGAAAATATGTATTCTCATATTTAAACCAGCTATGGTTTAAAGGTTCTGATGAATTCTTTCCCTAGGTGTGATTCCCACAACCATACAGAGATTGAAGCTAATTCTGCTGAGATTTCTGTTCAATGTGTGGAATATTACTACATACAACCTGTACATATATTTCTCATTTTTATGCAACATGAACTTTAATCCTACCTCTTATAGTCAAATACAAATAAATAAGTCTAAGGTAGCATTAATAAGTCTAGCATGCAATTCCATCAATTATATGTAGCCAATTCATACCATGAGAAGTAAAAACATAATTCAATTTAGAGACATACCACTATTGAAATTGACCAACCTCCCAAGCTTAGAGTCCTTTTGTCTCCCAGAACTCACCCCTGAGCTGAGATCATCTCCTTGAACAGATCAACCCCTAATCTGTACAAGAGCAGCTTATTTAAGCTATTGTTCCCCAAAGCATGTTTCTAATTCTGCGTCCAGAATAGCAGGATGCTTTTCTTCCTGTTTGCCTAGGCTTCCCATTTTAGGGATTCTTTAAAGCTGTTTTATGCTTTTCCTCAACTTTTCCAGCTTTTTACCTCTTCCCAACTACTTTCCTCATCATTGGGGAAATTTACATTTTTTTTCCTCAAAAATTCTAAATTATAATAATTTCTTTCAAGGATTTTTGAAAGATTCTGGGGATTAGTTGCCTTATCCATCCTCATGGATTTAGCAAGTGATCTCATAAATCTCATTTTGGTCAATCTGCACAAACTCATTTGATTTATTTCCTCAATATAAATATTGAATTACATTCACACATTTCTTATCCTTTGGGGTCCACTCCCCTTAGGATTAAAGTTCAAATGTCTAGCTTTGAAATTCAAACAGATAAATTGGGGGTGTTACATATTCCCCCTCTGAAAATAAACACCGTCCTCGGTGTTGTTATTCAACTACTAGAATTCATTTTGCAAATAAAAATGGATATTTTTCCATCATTTTAGCTTCTTTTTTCCAGGTAGCTTCTTCAGCAGTAAAGTGCTTCCACTGCACCTCTACACTTGCTACTGTTCTGCTTCTCAATTAAATTTCTTCCCGCTCCAATATTTGAAGCGGTTCTGGAAGAAACTCCCCTTCTGGTTCCACCTGTACAACATTCCAATCAACTATGTGAGAAGCATCATGCACATATCTTTTTAATAATGAAACATGAAATACATCATGAACTCTAGCATGGGGTGGCAAGGCCAGCTTGTAAGCCATTGGTCCCACCCTTTCTAATACTTCAAAAGGACCACAGTATCTAGGGGCCAGTTTCACACAACTTCCAGCATAAAGTGTGCTCTTTTTGGGTTTAATACGCAAATACACATGGTCCCCTACTTTAAATTCTCGATGCACTCTTTTCTTATTAGCATAGCTCTTTTGACGATCTTGTGTTGTCTTTATGTTTCTTTGTATCTGTTTGACAATTCTTTCCATTTCTTGTAAAGCATCTGGTCCCAACATTAGTTTATCTTCTGGCTGACTCCAGCTCAAAGGAGTACGACACTTCCTTCCGTACAGTGCCTCAAACGGACTCATTTTGATGGAGGATTGGTAGCTTTTATTATAGGCAAATTCAGCTAAATGTAAATAATCTTCCCACTTTGATGGTCTATCCATCACATACATTCTCAGCATGTCCTCCAAAATTTGATTAGTTCTTTCCGTTTGACCATCGGTCTGAGGATGGTAAGCAGTACTAAAATTCAATTTTGTGCTCCTACCTCCAAATAGCCCTTTCCAAAAGGTTTTTGTAAACTTAGCATCTCTGTCAGATACAATCACCTTTGGAACCCCATGTAGCCTTACTACCTCCTTCAGGAACACATTTGCTACTTGAGCTATTCCAAAGGTAGATTTTACTGGTATGAAGTGGGCAGCTTTTGTTAAAGTGTCCACTACCACCATCACTGAATCATGCTGATATTTGGTTTTGGGAAATCCTTTTATAAAATCCATGGAAACTGTGTCCCACTTCCATTCTGCAATTGGTAAAGGGTTTAAAAGACCCGCCGGATGCTGATGCTCTACTTTGACTTGTTGGCACTCCATGCATCTACTTAAATATTCTGCTACATCTCTTTTCATTCCTTGCCAGAACAACTTCTTTTTCAGGGCTGTTAATAATTTCTGATATCCTGGATGTCCTGCATATGGCTGTTTTTGATACTCATCCAGAATTTCCCTTTTTAAGGACTCTACATTGGGAATATACAACCTGTTTTTATAACAGATCAACCCTTTTTGGTTTTGAGTGAAATCAATTTTCTCCTTTTTCTGTAGTTTCACCAAGAGTGTTTCATATTTTGGATCTTGATTTGCTGCTTTGCTCACCAACTCTTCTACTTCGATCTGGGCACTACTTCCAATGCTGTTTATATTCTGACAAGAATTCATGCTTAATGCATCAGCAACTTTATTTTCTTTTCCCTTGATATGTTTTATGTCCATATCAAATTCACTTAAAAAGGACAGCCATCTGGCTTGTCTTGCATTCAGATCAGTTTGGGAAAAGAAATATTTGAGACTAATATGATCAGTCATCAATGTAAACTTTTTCCCAAGAAGATAATGCCGCCACATTTTCAAAGCATGGATAACAGCTGCTAATTCTAAATCATAGGCACTATAATTATGTTCATGTATCTTCAGTTTCCTAGATTCATAGGCAATAACTGAATTTTCCTGCAAAAGAACTCCTCCCAATCCTTCTCTACAAGCATCCGTACATACCACAAATTCTTTGTCAGGATCTGCAATCTTCAGTATAGGAGCTGTAGTGAGTTTCTGTTTTAATTGGTCAAAACTGTTTTGGCATTTCTCAGTCCATTCAAACTTAACACCTTTTCTTTGTAATGACGTGATGGGATGTGCTATAGCAGAAAACCTCTCTACAAATCTGCGATAATAGCCTGCAATCCCCATGAATGATCTCACTGCTGAAACATCAGTTGGTACAGGCCATTCTTTAATAGCTTTTATCTTTTCAGGGTCAACAGCAAGGCCTTGTTCAGAAATAATATGACCCAAATATTGGATTTTATCTTTATAAAACTCACATTTGCTAAACTTGGCATATAGCTAATTTTCCTTTAGAGTTTGCAATACTATCCTCAAGTGTTCTTTATGTTCCTCTTCACTTTTTGAATAAACTAAGATATCATCTATGAACACAAGGACAAATTTATCCAAGTACTTCTTTAACACACTGTTCATTAGGCACATAAATGTGGCAGGGGCATTTGTCAAACCAAAAGGTAGGACTACAAATTCGTAGTGATCGTACCTGGTTCGAAAGGTTGTTTTGCTGATGTCTTCTTTAATTCTAAGCTGGTGATAACTAGTCCTTAAGTCAATTTTTGAAAATACTGAAGCTCCTCTCACTTGATCAAAAAGATCATCAATTCTAGGCAAAGGGTATCTATTTTTAATGGTCAACTTATTCAGTTGATGATAATCAATGCACATCCTAAAAGTTCCATCCTTCTTTTTCACGAACAACACCGGTGCTCCCCAAGGAGATACACTCGGTCTGATATACCCTTTATCTAACAGTTCTTGTAATTTCATTTTCAGCTCCATCAGTTCAGGAGGACTCATTCGATAAGGCACTCGGGAGACAGGTGTTGCTCCCGGCACCAGATCGATTGAGAAATCAATCTCTCTTTTGGGGGGAAGATGAGGGATTTCCTTTGGAAAGACTTCCTTAAATTCTCTTATTACTGGTACAACATCCAGTAATTCCTCTTCAGTTTTCTGTTCCATTTCTTCCACATGCACTGCATAAACTTGGTATCCTTTTCTAGCTGTTCTTTTTAATTGCAATGCTGAAATTTGTCTTACAGAAATAGTTTTTTGTTTTCCTTTGAGAATAAAAGGTTTCCCTTCCTCATATACATAATGCAAAGTCTTATCCCAACAGTTCATCAAGGCTTTCCTCTTTTCCAGCCAGTCCATTCCTATCAGTAGATCATATGAGCCTAAGGGCAAAATGTTTAAATTTACCTCTGTTTGAAAATCATTTAATTTGATTGTTGTTCAGGGCAGTTTATGTGTTACCTTTCTCTTGGTTCCAGTGGCCAGCTGAACCAACCATGACTGCTGAAATTTTTCAGCTTTAAGATTACATTTTCCTACAATTTCTGGACTAATGTAACTCAAAGAAGCACCAGGATCAATCAAAACTGTAACAGGCTGGTCAGAAATCTTACCCTTCATTTCCACCATGGTAGCTTGATGTTCTGCTTGTCGGTTTTCCAAGGTTGCACTGATAGTTGGTATATTTCTGGCTATGTCATTTACTGTAGTGGCTTCTCGATCCCTCATAATCATCTGAATGTTTCGATGGGGACAATCCCTCAACAGATGGGGTTCTCCACATCCCCAACATTTTAGGGGTTCTCTCATTTTTACTGTGCCCTCCTTCTTACTGTCTCCATCTATTTGTTTTGATGCCACCTGTGACTGTGCAGTTTGACTTTCTTTGGGCTTATTAAACTTTTTCCGCTGATGATCTCTGCCAAAATTCTTCAAATATGCTGGTTTCTGTTTCCTCCCTTTGAACTCACTCTTGATTACCCAACTTTTCCCTTGTTCAATTTTTCCATTGAACTGTTGGTAACATAATCTGGCTTTTCTAACAGCTTCGTCCATGGTTTTTGGGTTGTCAAACTCAATTTTCTCTTTGTATACAGTAGGCAAACAATTCAGAAACCTTTGTAATTTTGCCTTTTCTTCCCTAATGTAGGGTACATATCTCAGAAGATTTGTAAACTTAGTAACAAACTCATCAATAGTGAGCTGTCCTAGTCTAAGTTCGTGGAATTCCTTTGCTTTATCGTCATAATAATGCTCATTCAAATAACGATTTTTGAAATTAACCTGGAAATCTTCCCAAGTAACTGTCTTTTCATCAATGGCATGAACCATTTTCGTCTTCTCCCACCACAAGGTAGCTTTACCTTGTAGCTGGTAAACAGCTAATCTGGCCTTCAGATTGCTCTCGTATTCATAAACCTGGAAATATTTAATCATAGTCAGCAACCAGGCTTCAACATCTTCCTCCTTCTCCCCATCATAGGAGGGAGGTTTGATCTTTCGGAATTCCCCCTGTAATTCCCTTTTCTGTTTATATTGATGTCTAGCAGCAGCATCATCCTCAGAGTCATCCATCTTCCTCTTCCCAGAACCTTCGCCTTCTTGGCTGTTCCGTGAATCTAGTTCTCTGATGAGCTTTTCCTGCTCCTTACTGGCTGATGACAACCTGTCATTCTGGCTTCTCAGTTCAACCAATTCTCGTTGCAACCTGTGCAACATAGCCATCACCGGAGCGTTGGGATCTGGTGTACCAAACTCATCACGCAGATCCACATAAATTTCTTCAGCTTCAGCCATTTCAGCACCACTATAGACACTCATAACACAGATCAACAAGATTTAAAAAAAAAAAAAAAAAAAAAAAAAAAAATTCCACAATACTTATTTATTCAAGGAACACTTAAAAACAGTGAACACAATAACAACAACCCAGTTTTATAACTTGGGCTTTGATACCATTTGTCACACCTCCCATCTCCAACAACATTTTTTTTTTGTATAATGATGATCTAAAGTCTATTCCATATCTGGACAATTCAACATTTCTTACTCTCTGATTTACACATTAGTTATATGTATTCCCCTTAATACCTATGGTATTTAGGGTCAAGAAACTTAACCTCTCATTTCAATTTCGATTTATTATAATAACCATTAAGGCTTTTAAAATCCATAACCATTCCTTCATTTTATCGATATATATATATATATATATATATATATATATATATATATGCTTATTAGATATATATATAACTACAACTTCCCAATATATATATATATCGAATATATATTTTTCCACGTCCTATGGAAACCTCTAACCGAGCTTTCCCACATATACCTATACGATTCACCTTTATTAACGTTTATTTTCTAGGTATTTATACGATGATGTATTTTGGTCGAATTGCATTATGAACATAGTGTCACCCAAAAAATCCGAATTCTGGATACGTTTTGTGGTTATACTATTTATGACCCACTGGTTCTTACCTAGTCGTAGTCACACGTTATTACTTCTATGTGCATATGGATTATATTGTTTTAACTTCGTGTATATGGAGTATATATAGGACATTGCGTATGAGATCAGGTCTGTCATATTTTATTGCTCTTGCACCTCTCGGTTCAGTGGTACGTTGGCATCAATTTAATTTTTGTATGTACGCATATCTTGGGAAATCTACGATTCACATTTGGTTTGTGGCTTCCGGGTTACAGAATAACCTGTGCAGTTAATATATTACAGGTTCTGGGTACGTTGGGCTTTTATTGACCTCTGAACCCAATACAACAGTCAGTTCATGCGTTGATCCATGTGTAAATCGTCGGATTTGAGCCACCTGTATGGATGTATAGCGTTAGGGTTTTTGTTATGTTTATTATAAAGATAGAGCCGTAACCTGGTTACTCTTTCCGGTCAATCTCTCCATTCTTCCAGCTAGCCATAGCGATGGCAGCTCTGCTCGGCCTTCGAGCGTGCATGCTTCCTCCCGCCGCTGGCTATTCTCCTCTTGTCGACGCGTAGAGGTAAACCCACAGTATCTTTCAGGGTGAGAATTTCGTGTTTTATTATGCCTGCTGTCGCTTATGCATGGTGGTCTCATTTTATTTCAGGTTTCGCATCGCCGACTATTTTCTGTGCTCTAACCCTTATCCCCATGTTTCATTTCAGATCAACGTTAATATGGTTGGGACTTTATGTCCTCAGTTAACATTCTACCAGGACCTCTCTGGTCGTTTGACAAACGTTGCGTTTGACAGGATACTAAAGAGTTTCGGTGACCCTCGAGGACACTTTCCTTGCAAATTTGTTTTTCGGGAAGTTGAAATTTCTCACAGGTAAGACTGTCTCGACGTTATGGCCTCTGTTCCTCCTTTCTGCATTTACATTTAACTTTTAGGTTTAATCTATTATCCTAACCTGCGCCTAACTCTTCCATGCCTTTCTGACTCAGGTGTCTCCTCTCAGATCCTCACATTTCCCAGGTAAGGTTTTAAATTCTTCTTTCAGATTTACTTCTTCTTCTATTTACATTCCCCAGGTTTGGGGTTCGCAATTCATTGTGGACATTTTTTTTTCTGCTAATACACTTAATGTGCTCTTTTACTCGCAGGTATGGGTGATATTCCTCTGCGTCAATATGCCACCAACATCATCGTTACTCTATTCGCTAATGGTATCTGCTCTCCCTATCTTTCACAGGTCGATACGCGTGAGCCTTGCAGCTACTGGAGAAGTAGTGGTTTATTCGAATGAGGAAACATTTATATATCTTGTGTCATTTCTTTTTCCTATATATCTAGTCTTGGATGAGAAATTTATCTCCCAAAGGGATTTACCCTTTTTTTTTGTAACTTATGTATACGCAACACTCCAGACTCTCAGACACTCGAACTGAGCGGGATTTGGCCCTTTGGGCGATAAAATTTTCTGATTACTTCTCGAAAATTTCTTTTTGAACTTAGATCTGCGTTAGTGCTGCGTTTGTGTTTTTTTCTTTTGTCCTACGAACTCTATAATTACTACTCAGTATTAATTATCGGATTTTTATTTTTATCCATATATTCCTCTGTTACATGCCATCGTTCGCTCAAAGCGACCATACATAACTTTTGGTTATCTAAATAATACCGACAAAAGAGCCAGTTTATAATAACTCTTGATATGGTAAGCGCGTACCTCGCATATACTAGATGGGTACTATATCATACTTAGAATTTTTATTTTTATCACTGGCGTAAGTTGTAGACCTATAATAGGTAATGGTTTTCGAAACTGAAGATTACTTAATGTGTTAGTTGGCTACACCAGTCCAGATCTTTTAGTGTTTAATACAAACATGAAATGGATAGAACTCTGGTTATTATCTCGTTACGTTTTCTTGTCATATTATGTTTTTACAAGCAGAAAAACTTTATGTTGAATGTTGATTCTAATGTTTACTCTGTTGTATTATTCTACATTGTTAAATCCCTCGATTTTCCCTTCGGGGTATTGATATAGATAAGTGTATCACGACTTCAACAGAAATCCATGGTTGAGTTCTGTGTAAGTGAAATATGAACTGAAGCTGCAGGTCTATTTCAACATTTAACGATTTATCTAACTATAGTTTCAGTCTTTGCCTCTCAATCCTGTCACTTTGTCGACATGGAGATCTTGCATTTATATAATTTATTTTCCAGCACTCACACATAAATTTTTCCTACTATTTGGCTAGCAGAGTTCATTCTTATTGCATTCATTATTAAATATAATAATATGTTTCACTCCATTATAATTTTGATTACAGGAACAATTACAATGTAATTTGTCTTACTGTCAGATTTTAATAGATGAGAGTCTGGTTGACCTAGTTTTAATGAACCTTCTTTTTATTTTCAATTGCAGAAGCAGATTAAAGTTAGAATATAGATCATCTTTGGAAAATATGTATTCTCAGATCTAAACCAGCTATGGTTTAAAGATTCTGATGAATTCTTTCCCTAGGTGTGATTCCCATAACCATACAGAGATTGAAGCTAATTCTGCTGAGATTTCTGTTCAATGTGTGGAATATTACTACAGACAACCTGTACATATATTTCTCATTTTTATGCAACATGAACTTTAATCCTACCTCTTATAGTCAAATATAAATAAATAAGTCTAAGGTAGAATTAATAAGTCTAGCATGCAATTCCATCAATTATATGTAGCCAATTCATACCATGAGAAGTAAAAACATAATTCAATTTAGAGACATACCACTATTGAAATTGACCAACCTCCCAACCTTAGAGTCCTTTTGTCTCCCAGAACTCACCCCCGAGCTGAGATCATCTCCTTAAATAGATCAACCCATAATATGTACAAGAGCAGCGTATTTAAGCTATTGTTCCCCAAAGCATGTTTCTAATTTTGCGTCCAGAATAGCAGGATGCTTTTCTTCTTGTTTGCCTAGGCTTCCCATTTTAGGGATTCTTTAAAGCTATTTTATGTTTTTCCTCATCTTTTCCAGCTTTTTACCTCTTCCCAACTACTTTCCTCATCATTGGGGAAATTTAGATTTTTTTTCCTCAAAAATTATAAATTAGAATAATTTCTTTCAAGGATTTTTCAAAGATTATGGGGATTAGTTGCCTTATCCATCCTCATGGATTTAGCAAGTGATCTCATAAATCTCATTTTGGTCAATCTGCACAAACTCATTTTATTTATTTCCTGAATATAAATATTGAATTACATTCACACATTTCTTATCCTTTGGGGTCCACTCCCCTTAGGATTAAAGTTCAAATGTCTAGCTTTGAAATTCAAACACATAAATTGAGGGTGTTACAAATACATTGGATCTTAGAAACTCTATTTAATAGAGTAATCTGAATATAATCAGTGTGTGTATTGACGTATACGCCTTTTAATATATGAGTGTTTTTAGTAGTTTTTATCATGGTATCGGAGCCCATATGGGCTTGAGCTTGGCCTCCCTCATGGAGTGCTAAGGGAAAGAGACAAAGAAATGTGTTTTGCTGAAAATAGTAAATGTGTTTTCTGATTTTTTTTTAAAGATTGTTAGTATTTGTCAATTGAATTTTTTATATATATTTGTGTGCCCAAGAATCTGTTGCGTGAGGCAACATCAGAATATGATGTAGTGACAAAAGCGTATGAGTTGATTATGGGAAAAGCTCATGCTCGTGGACTGAATTCAATAAGATAATCATAGTTGCATCTATTTTGGCGTCGATAGAAGAGGTGTTTCACTATCGATCTGTTGGGATAGGTACACGTGTCTGGTTGATGGCGTATTAGTGATGTGTTTCCTCCATATTCGACTCGACATCCTTTAGTTCAATACCTTTATGCACCTGCTTGCCACCACGGTTCTTGCAGGTTTTATATGTGAAAGAACCTTAATCATAGACCAATCTTAGAATCATGTTTCGAATGTATGTGGTGGTCTAGATTTATGCTTCAAATGCTTCGACTCTAACCCCTTTCCATTGAAATTAAGGTCATCTGCTATAGAGGTGGAGACAGCAGGTTCTATGAATTTTGTTATGCATTTTGCGTTGAATTCATAAATATTTAGTTTAGTTCTTAGTATGCTGCAAGGAACTCTGTGAGTTAACTATGTGGCATATCGAAAAGTGCGTGAGAATGGGGAGGAGAATGGTGAGGCATACTGTAATATTTCCGGTTTGCAACAGATCTACATAGAAATGCATTGTGGCAGTCACTGTTAGTGTGACTATATAGGCTTTTGGAGTCTAAAATTTTTTATTACATATTCCTTGGCTCAACTACATGAACAAGTACATTTACTCTATTGTGCATAGTGATGAGTGTGATGGTTTTTTCGCTGGATGACACCTCCTCCCTCTGAATGTTTTGAGACAACTCCACCATGGAAGGCGATAAAAGATGCCATGTCTAGATCCCATGAAGCTTTTTACACCGGTGGTCATATGGATCGAGGCCGCGCATCGTACAGTTGTAGGCCAAATCCTCAGTTACCAAAAAACGTGGCCTGGAGGCGAAGTTCAAGTTGTGGGTAGTGATACGTTCCCTTGCTAACTCCGAGGTTACCACCAACAGCTTTGAAGCCGAGTTGGAGGAGAATGAATTGTCCATAGCACTGAGCCAGAGTTATCATTATTTTTATTAATATATATTAGTTTTGTTAATTTAATTATGATGAATTTCATAGAAAGTTTATGGTGCAATAACTGATTCTAGATACATTCTGTATCTAGACGGCTTCCCTAGATAACTGGTGAGTACAACAGTTAGCACCCATGTATTTCAGTGGATGGGAGCTCGTCCATAGAAGGAGTAGGAGTTCAGCGATTGCAAACATGTAATCAATTGTATTTGAAAATATCAATTGGAAGCAAGGCTCAATATGAATGGTTGTCCAAATAGTATAGCAGTTGCGGATCTAGAGAAAGATCCCTGTTTAAAGACTTGGGAGTGGTCATCTAATGAGGTTATGCAACGGTTTGGGATGTTGTCCAGTAATTGACTTCAGCAGGTCATTGATTCAGAAGTTTACGAGCCAAACTCGAGAATCCAACTTGCCCACTACACCTTTATGAGGGTTATGAGGCACCTTGGTGGAGCATATACTGATAAGCTAAAGAATGATTTTTGTTTCAATAAGTTTCTGTAATGTAAGCATTAAGAGGGAATGTTGGAATTAATGCTTACATCCTATTTTAGAAGTTGGTTTGTGGTGGTTGAGAAATTCCCTCGACCTCTCTTTCTAATTTAGGAATAAGTTGGATCTTAAAAACTCTATTTAATAGAGTAATCTGAATATAAGCAGTGCGTGTATTGACACATACACCTTTTGTGTGTAATATATGAGTGTTTTCAGTGGTTTTTATCAGTTGAGTATTATAAATATATTGATCACAACTGAGTCGATATTAAAAATGTCTACATACACCCTAATCTCTTGCATTACATCTAATCCTTACACATCTCGTCCATACTAAGTTGTAGAGCTCAGCTCGGCATGATTAGTTTTTTTCCTTTGTAAGCCAAAATAAGATTATTTAAATCTAAAACAGAATTCGAAGAAGACGAAATAGTGTAATTGGAAAAAAAAATTGAACTGTAACTCGTATCTTGGAGTGAACTGTCGTTAATTTGTGGTGAAGTTGGATGTTTTCGGGCTCACCAAATGATTTGGGATGGTCCGATTATATAATATTCTCCCGGGAAAAAGTAGAGTTAACTAAACGATCAGGGAAAGAATTCAAATGGTTGAGAGTTATCACTTGAGGTATAAATTAGAGAGTTATAAGTAATACCCTTAAATTATGAACTGACACCTAGAGTTTTGACGAGGGTAAGTCTTTGTTCATGCGGTTACAATTGAATAAAGAAAAACCGAAATTATCACTCATTACATAAAACATTAAACGCTGTAATAGAGGATTGATGGGCAGGAGTACATATATAAATACGAAATATGGAAGACGGGTGCATGTTCCTTTAAGCGATGACAAAGATCAAAACAATCAAAGGAAAATATTTCCATACGATTTGTCTGGCTTAATTTAACAATGCTTGCTTTCAAGCGAAGAAGAGATTTATAACCAAGGTTGGGCAAGACAGAGGAATTACCTTAGTAAAAATCGATCACCCGAGCCATAAATGGTGTAAGACATTGGAGTGGGAAATTGAAAACATAAACGACTATGCCCAAATAGATTGGAAACAAAAACCCATCATATATAATTCGACTACTTATAAGGGACGAGAAACCCAGACGATACATACTCCATTTCCATCATAGTTAAGTGAGTTGAGAAAGTTATCATTCAATAAATGTGTACTCGTACATAGAGAGCAGGATGAAGTTTTAGAGTAGTAACTGTAAACCACAAACTTATATTAAATTCATAATAAACGATAATCCCACACAAGTTACCATTGGAGACATTATTCACACAGATTTGGAACATAAGAGGAAAATTCAATAGCTCACTATAACGACAAAACTAAATAGTTCGTAACACCAGAAGTCAATGACATTATCAATATGATACATGGTAAGGAGAAGCACTCTAAAAACACATATCGGCGGTGGAAATAATTCGTCCATGTCACTCTTGTAGGAAGACCATAACCATTTCATGGTTGGAAGTATAAACCCCTAAGGAAAAAAAGAAAAAATTAAGACATTACATGTTCACAATTCATAAATTTAACTAAACCCATTACAGATACGTAGTTCGATTCCTAAGCCTGAGGTCAATATAGAGGTAACATAAGATTAAAATCAAAGGGAAACCATTTACGACCCCTAACAAGGAGTAACTTCAAGACGTGGTGAATGCAAGAGTGTGGAATTAGTCGAAGACAACATTTTACCATCACTCGAATGTATGAGCATGATATGAACTTATGAAAGAACACACTAAAATACATATATAAACATAGACATGGAAGTGCATGGGAAATAAAACTTCATTCCATTAATATTAAAGAACTAAAATATGATTATATACAAAATGGAAATAAAATAGCTCGGGTGATGGTAGTTTGTCTATGAGAAGATATGTTGTGGCTACATGCCTCTCAATTGTCTTACAATGAGACTCAAGGGCCTTTTTATTATTGAAAAACAAGGGAAAATCATAAAAAACGAAAAGCCTAACCTCAAGAGATGGAACACCACAAGTTTGTCGCCCAAGTTGGGGTTAGTTAGGCATCCGACTTCTCAGAGTCTTAACTTCGTCATGTTACCTCCATTTTTTGCATACGATACTTTCTGAGAAATATTTCTTGTGAACCTTAAAAAACACCGTTTAGGGGGTCAAATATGCACTTGAAGTTCACAACCCCCAAAACTACTAAAAATAGTAAATGTTGCTATAAACAAGGAAACTTATGAAACTGGCTCTAGGTCTAGGTGGAATAGGAAGGTGGTCTTCAATATCCACCTAGATCAGTTCCCCAACCCCTCCTCCCTCCCTCCTTAGGAAGCTATGGTCCCCATTGTGTGTAGAGCCTCCATGAGGTGAGGAAATTTTGGTTAAACTTTGTCTCTCGTGAACCACTTTCCCTCGTGAAGGAATTGGCCTGCTTGAATAACTTGATATAGTTGGATCCTCTATTGGAAGGTGTTATTGATATGTGTGTCCATGATCTTATCAGTTGTGGCATGTTCCATGCAGCTCGGGTTTAGTGATGTGGGTGTTGGTTTTTCTACAATGTCGGATGTGTCAAGTAATGGTGGAAAGTATGGTCAAAGGAGGTCCACATTGAACACTCGATGAAGACCAAGGAATGGTGGTATCCTAAGCTCAAATAATTGTCTTCTAGATCCTTGGTGATGGTGTATGGCCCATATCGGAGTGGGCGAAGCTTGCGGTCGGGTCCAACAAGCCATTCATTTCGAAAATGTAGCCAAACTTTCTCACCCTCCTAGAGATTATGGGGCACCTAATTCTGATCATATCTTTGCTTGTACTTAGAATTATATTTGTCTAATATGTCATGGACCTACTAGGGAACATGCTAAATGTACTTAATGAAGTTTGCAATGTTAGCTTCAGATTCGACATGAGGCAAATCTTCTCGAGTAGCTGTAAATGGTATGACCACATCAATTGGACATAGTGGCTGGAATCCCAACACCACCTAAAAGGGGTTGCGTCTAGTTGAGCTATTGATATATCGGTTGTAGTTGTGCTGGACATAGGGGAAGCTTTCATCCCATGTGCTAGGATTATTTGAGTTGTACATGCGCAAAATGTGTACGATCTTCCTATTGGTGACCTCTATTTGGCCATCAGTTTGGGGGTGGAAATATGTGTACTTAGTGAGCTTAGTATACAACATCAACGATATACTTCACCAAAATTTAGGAAATTTCCATCTTGATTTGAGATAGTCGACCGTGGGATCCCAAAGTGCACCCACACTCATTAAAAGAATAATTTAGTAGTGGCTTCCATTGTGATACTCTTCTTGGAGGCCACCAAAATGGCCATCTTAGAGAATCTGCGATGAAAAAAAAAACACAGTCATTTTCAAGCTTTGGTAGAAGGGAGGACCCACAAGTAATCCATGGATATGGATTTCCAACGTCGACTAGGGGTAGGAAGTGGAGTATATAGGCCTTGCTTCTTGATGGTCAGTTTGTCAATTGAAAAGCATTATAGGATATGATGTACTTCCTAACATCCAGTTGGAGATTCGCCTAATAGAAATACTTCTTCACTATTGTCACTATTTTCTCCACCCCAAAATGTCCAACGACCCAACTATACTGCTCTTCCCAAATCATCTTGCAATGTTCAGTTGAAGGAACACACAGGTGTCCCTGCTGGAATAATAGTGCATCGTGGAGGTGAAAGTTTGGAACTTGCTTTCCTTCCAGGAGTATCTAGTATGTGTTTCCAAATTCTAGATCACTTTTGTAATGATGTAGCCACCCCAAAGTCTCATTCCCAGAAGAGTCGCACATAGCGGTCAGTGCCACGATCAATGGTGAGCTGAGAAAATCTACAACATTTTTGGTGCTTCCCTTCTTGTACTTAATGTTCAAATGGAATTGTTGGAGGTATGTGGAACATTTATCATGGTGATTGTTCTGCAACTTCCCTTGTGTCTATATGAAGTGAAAGCGTCGGTGGTCTGTGTGGATAATTGTTTCCTCCTAAAGAATGTAACTCTTCCATTATCGGTAGGCCTACACGATGGAATACATCACTTTGTCATAGGTGGGATACTTTTGAACAATGTTTGAAAGTGTCTCAATGTGATATGC
Source organism: Pinus albicaulis (assembly GCA_034641835.2). Taxonomy (NCBI): domain Eukaryota; kingdom Viridiplantae; phylum Streptophyta; class Pinopsida; order Pinales; family Pinaceae; genus Pinus; species Pinus albicaulis. The sequence continues at coordinate 283,222,110 of CM076577.1, read as the reverse complement.
CACTCGATGCCCATGCTAAGTAAGAACTGCACCAATAGCATAGTCACAGACATTTGTCTCGATCTCAAATTTATTTTGCAGTTCCGGTAATGTGAGCACTGGTGCAGAGAAGATTTGATGCTTCAAGTCGGCGAACCATTTCTCTTTGGATTCCGAGGAAAAGAAATTTTCTTTCATTCCTCCCCTGGTGACTTAACTCAAATGCGAAGTTATATTAGAGAAAACCAACATGAACCCACGTTAGTAGTTGGCAAGACCTAGAATGTTGTTGATCTCTATTAGAGTGGTTGGGGATGGCCAATCCCAAATGAGTTGTATCCTTGCTGGTTCGACATGCACACTCTTCTCATCAATAATATACCACATATATTAAACCTAGGTCATGCTAAAAGTGAATTTCTCCAAATTGGAAAAAATAAATTGTTGCCACAGTTTTTAGAGGACATGTTAAATGTGATGAAGGTGCTCTTACCAACTCTGGTTTGAGATCAGGATGTGATCCACATATACCACCATGAATGATTTGGTGAAGGGTCATAAGTTGTCGTCCATCACGATCATGAAGGTTGCGGGGGAATTAGTCAATCTGAAAGGCATAAAGAACCATTTGAAAAGGACCTCCTTTTATTTGAATATAGTATTCCAAAAATAATAGGGTTCGATTGGTACCTGGTGATAATCGATATTCAATTAAATTTTGCTGAAATATTTGGCCCCCTTGGGTTGGTACAATAGGTCATCAATCTAGGGGATTGGATACCAATTCCGGAAAATGATATTTTTAATTTCTCGATAGTAAATACATGGTCTCCAGGTCCCATGCTTCTTCTCTACCAACATTATCGGGCTCCCACATGTCGATGAACTTGGCCTAATATGTTGTTTCTGTAATAGCTCCTGAATCTACCTCTTGATTTCATCGTTCTTCAAAATAGGGTGTCAATAGATTGGTCCATTGGGCGGCATCACATCCGAGGTTAGATAGATGGAGTGCTTGACCTGGAAGTGTAGAGGTACTCATGCGGATGAGGTGAAGATGTCCCTATAATCCTCCAAAACCTTTTCGATCTATTGCTTCCATGTAGAGGAGCCCTATCCGGCGGTCATTTCCACAATCTTCTACTGGCCCTGAGAGTGAATCATAATGAAAAAAAATCTCATAATCTGAAAGATGATATTACTACATCGATTCTCATTGATCATATAGATAGCGGTATGCGGTGCTACCTCTGATATATTTACAACTTATTTCCCAAAGTAATAATAATTTTGTGATGCCTAGATTCATACACATCATACCTCTTCCACAAGTATGGTTGGACTAGTAATACATCACAAAATTTGAGAGGAGAAACATCACACAATACCTCATCTATGAAGGGCTTTATTTTATAAGGGAGGTGACACTACTAGCTAACGCAGAGATCTCGTCCTTGGTGAAGCCACCAGATGGTGTACGAGTGCAGGTGTGTTGTGACCAATAGGTGTAGCTACTTCAAAAAATCTGTTGAAACGAGGTTTTCTTGTCTCTCGCTTTTGACAATGAGCTACAGCAGAGAACCCTTCACCCACATATGTGACTCGAAGAGGCGCTTCCCTTCCTATGGAACTTTGGGCTCGTCATTTTTTATCTTGGTGGTGGAAACAATGGCACTTGCCTCTGCATAATAAAATTACCCCCTTTGACATTTTCCTTAACAGGTTTTGTTCGAGAGTCAGAACATGCATCTGATTCGAAAGCCTTCAACTCAGCCAACAATGACTGATTGGCTCGGCACTCACTCGTGTTGTGAGTGTAGCTCTTGCGGAAATCACACCACCTTTCCATGTCCTTCTCTATCTTCGTAGTGTTGTTCTTTAATTGCGGCATGGATGGGTTTTCATGGGTTATCACGCCTTGTCTTTGTCCTAATTTTGGGGGTTTGGGGTTACCTTTCTCTTACTTAGGATTCAAAGATCCAAAGTCCTACTTCTTCTGTTTAAACATCTGCTCGATCTTGAAATCATATCTATATGCGGGACTGAGCGGGGATATGTCCAATAACTCCATTTCCTCCTAGATTTACTTATGCAAACAACCATGGTACTTGAGTACCAAATTCCACTCAAAATCTTTAATATCCAGCTTCCTGCGAAGGGCATTAAAACATTTGTGAACTTTGGCACAAACTGGTCCCTTCCCTACTGGAGTGTGGTCCAATTTATGTATTTATCTTCACAGCTACCGATATGGTAGTATTGTCCCTTGATGACATCTCAGAATGAATTCAAGTGGGTGCACCTAAAAATATTGAGGATTCCCCCTCATCCTTTTTCTCACAGTAGGCTTCACACCACTTCTTGAGATGGGTGGTGAATTTTAAGAGTGAAAAAGTAATCTTTTCCCAGTTGGAAAATTCATGAAATAAAAAATATTCTTCCAACATATTTTACAATTTATCTATGATGTCTGCATCTATTTGGCCTTCAAGTATGGCAATGTCAAAGTTAGATTGTACATTCAAAGGAGTGGCACCTCCAGAGTGGTTGCTGAATGAAGATATGTCACCTATGGGTATTCATTGAAGGATCTGGGAAATGTTATCCATCATATCGTTCCTTTGTTTCTCGAGATCCTCCATAAGAAATATTTTGAAAGAATCTGTAGCTCCCTATTTTTTCTTTTCTTCTGCCATGCGATGCTGTCGGGTTTTGTGAGGCTAATCTTGCAAAGTTTCAACCTCATTGAGCCCTAAATCCAAGAAAGAGTGGACCTCTCTAATACCACTGATCCAAACTTATGCAGGAACACAGTAAAATACATATATAAACATAGAGACAAAAGTGTAGCAGAAATAAAACTTCATTCCATTAATATCAAAGAAATGAAATAAAGTAGTTTGGGCGATGGTAGCTTATATATAAGAAGTGATTGGATGGCTATATGCCTCTAAGATGTGTTATAATGAGGGTTAAGGGGCTTTTTATTAATGATCAACAAAGGACAACCCTAAACAACAAAAAATCTAACCCTAGGAGATGAAGTTCCAAGAGTTTGTGGGCCCCGTTGGGGTTACTTTGGCAACAAAAATTTCGGGGTCGTAACTTGGTCATATTACCTGTGTTTGGTGCATATGATATGTTGTTGGAAATATATCTCCAAGTACTATAGGATTTTCTGCTGCGGGCATGTTGCAGACCTCAAAAAATTGTCATTTAGGGGGTCAAAACATCTCTGAAGGTTGAGGACCTGAAAAACTTCTAAATATATTAAATTTTTCTATAAAAAAAGAAACTGATAAAACCTACTCGAGATCTAGGTATAATACGTGGATGGCAACCAATATCCACCTCGATAAAATAAATATCCCAAATTCTACATGTGCTGGAGTTACCTACAAAAAAGAACCCAAAGTGAGTTATAAAACCTATTTTGGAGAGTAAATTAGTGCTATTATGTGGAGGAAACCAACCAACACAGACCAATAAATAAAACACCCTATGAATCGTTTTAGTTACCTAAGGAGAAGAATTCTCTCAAAAACCCTCTTTTTCCTCTTTGGAATGCGCAATATAGGGAGGAATTATTAATATATCACCACTCTACAATACCTAGAAATGCACAATTGAAATTAGATGAGTAAAACTCAAATAGGGAGAGAGTACCTATGTCAATTGAGAAACCTTGAGTAAACGTACTCCAGGGAAATTTCTCATTCTCTCCGCAACAAAAATCCATGTTAGAGTTGTTGGACTTAATATTACCACATATTGCATTTGGTTCCTTAAAAAAAAAAAAAAAGAGCATGAACCTAAAATGAATTCCTTGCGAGCAGCTTCAAAAACAAAAGATTGAAAAAAGAGCATGAACCTTAAAATAAAATGAATTCCTAGAGAGCAGCTTCAAAAAAAAAGATTAAAAATGCTTAACAAAATTGAAACTGGGAATGGGGTCAAGAAAATCCTGGTCGAACTGGAATTCACACGAGAAAATGTAACCCATACGTCATCTCGGTGTGAACATGGTGTAAAACCCCAATGAGCGCCCTCAACGCAAAATAAAATATTGAAAATGGTGCCTTAAAATGATTTATCTATTGAAAATGAAACTGCTTACCTGGGCCAGTGGGAGGTGGAGGCGTAGGAATGTGGTGAATGCCACCACAAAGTGAAGAATATCCAATACACCATCAGTGAGGGGTCACTGAAGCTCTAGAACATGGACATGAATGCGGAAACTTCGCGAATGTATCGAATTACAAACCACAACACTAGGGTAATGAAAGAGAAAGTATAGTCGTCATTAGATCGATGCACAACAAATCTTATCATCGATGGGTATGGGGTGTAACAGGACATGTGAGATTCACATGGGCCGTGACGATGTGGCATCACATCATTCAGTCCCTAGGTCTCAGGCGACAAGCATTTCATTAACTCGGCGGCAGAAGAAATAATTTTATATGTTAACTAAGGTTGGATGGTGGATAAATCAACACGATATAATTCCATAGCATTTATTGATAAGACCAATAAGACTTAGCGCAATTGTAAGCAAAGTTCCCACCGAAAAAGGACTAGAATACGAAGGATACAAACCAGGATAAGCGTCAACCAAACTTAGGGACTGGTACAAATGGCCATATATCCTTAACACCTAATAAATGCCATCGACGTTCATACAAGAAACGGAAACCCTTTCAATACCATAACAAAATAGATGGTGTGTGTATGTAATCAAATTTCCACATGTTTAGGGATATCACCAAATAATTGACCAAGAATTATGTAATGCCATTGATATGCATATATATATGCAGTAAAAGTAGGCTACGTGAGGTCATATATACATGACTACGGGAAGGGAAATAACCAGAGTATAAAGAATAATTGCCAATATTATCTTCAAGTTTGGTTGTATAAAAATAGATTATATAAAAAAGTAAAAAATTATGTGGCGGAGCTTTATTACATTAACAAGGGTAGATTTTGTAAATATGTTCTGATTAATGGATTGTTTAATAAATTTGATATAATTGTTAACAAATTTATATTAACTTCGATCTGTTTGGGTTACTAGGGATTTTAAATTAGTATGATTTCTATTTTATTCATTGAATTAACATATGTTAATTTAGAGGTAAGATTAAATGTGATTTTATATTTTATAATGTAGATTAATTTTTAATATTTATCAATTTAGATTTATTTTAATTCTTAATCTATCAATTTCTGAGAGATCAAATCTCTCGAGGTGCAAACTTTTTTTTGAATGCAAAATTTGAGGAAATGTTTGCACCTGAGAGAGATTTGATCTCTCTGGGCACTTCATAGATTCAGAGTTAAGATAGATATAAGCTGGTTTTAGTTGTGTGTGGCCAAGTAATATCTATGATAATATGAGGAAAATATGATCTATTTTATCAATAATATGTAAATGCATCTAATATCAATATAACCATTTTAAATATGCTAAATATTTTTGAGATTTATTGAGTCATTTTAGTTTTAAATTTGCTTAGTTGCCTCAATTTGTTGAGATGATAAATATTGTAAAATAACTTTAATGATGAAAAATAATGAAATAAAAATTTTGAATCCAAAGTTACAATGTAAAAATATTTAATGATAGAAAATATGAATAATAAGAATGTAGTCAGTTACAAATACTCTTCATTGTGATAAATATCAAACTATTTTCTTCTACTATTCTTTTTGTCACCCTTGTTAGTTTTGTCATCTTTTCATATCGATAATATGAAAAGGAAAAATGGAATCATAAAGCATTTAAATATTTAGCTCGAGTTGTTGTAGTAAACATCATAATTTGTCACTCTTGCTCTCCAATATTAATAGTTTTAATTGCTATAACACAAAAATCAATGTACATTGTCAAAAACAAATTGTGCTTACATTGAAATCAATGCGCACTATTAATCCAATGACTTTAAAATTAATGTACCATCATACATCCAATTACATGAAATCATAAATCAAAATATACATTGAAATCAATGCATCTAATGCAAGAAATCAAATAAGATTAGAAAACAACATCTACACTGAAATCGATGCATCTAATGCAAGTAATCAAATAGTATTAGAAATCAACATCTACAGTAAAATCAATGCATCTAGTGCAAGAAATAAAATAGTATTAGAAATCGCTATCTACACTGAAATCAATCCATCTAGTGCAAGAAATATTCTTCCCTCTCCCCCCTCCATATATATCTATATCTCCCTCCATCTCTTCTTCTTTGTCTCTTTATAACACCCCGCGAAACACACACACTCTCTCACTCCATATCTATCAATCTCTTTGTCCATCCCTCCTTGTCTCCATCTATCTCTTCTTTATATTCACCTTACATCTATATCTCTATCTTCCCCTATCTCTCTATATCAACCCCAAAAAATACATTCTCTTTCTCCAATATATCTATCTATTAGTCCCTCCTCCTCTTCCACTTCCTCCTTCTATCCTCTCTCCCTCTCTCTCTCTCTTGACCTTTTACTCTCTATGTATTTATTCTTACCTCCCTCTCACTCCCCCTCCATCTCCATATCTCTTTCCCTACCTCTCTGAACTCTCTATCTTCCTTTCTCTCCCACCTCTCTCTCTCTCTCTCTATCTTCACCTTCCAACTTTGATTCTATATGCCTCTATCTCTCCTTTACTTGCCCCTTCTCTTCATCTATCCTTGTTTGTCTCTTTATCTCATCCCAAAACATACACACTCTCTCTCCATCTCTCCATTGTCACTCTCTCTCTCTCTCTCTCTCTCAACTACTCACTGTTTATTTCTTTCTTCTTCCCTCCCTCTCTCCCCATCGAGCTCCATCTCTATATCTCTCCGTCTCTCGCCCTCCAATTCCATCTCTCTATCCCTCCATCTCTCTTCCTATCTCCCTCCCTTTCTCCTCCTATCTCTTTTCCTTCCACTGTCTCCCTTTCTCTGAATCTACATCCTTCTCTTCCCCCATCATTCTCTCTCTCTCTCTATCTCATACAATTCTCTCTCTTACCCCGTTACTCTCTTCCTCTCTCTCAATTCCTCTCTATCTCTATCTTTTGCCTCCCTCTATGAGCCACCCCACCCCTGCCCCCCCACACGCTCTCTCTCTCTCTCTCTCTCTCTCTCTCTCTCTATCTACCCTCTAATGCTATCTCTTCCCACATCACTCTATCTTTCTCGCCAAAAATGTTGCTATATCCCTCCCTTTCTCCTTCTCTCTGCTTCTCTACCCCCTTGTTTTCATCATTCCTTTTATGTCACTTTATCTCACCCTTAAACATACATACTCTCTCTCCATCTCTCCCTTGTCACTCACTCCCTCTCCACTTCTCACTCTCTCTCTCTCTCTCTCTCTCTCTCTCTCTCTCTCTCTACCCTCCAATCCTCTATCCTTCTCCATCCCTCCCTCTTCTCTCTCCCAACTCCATCTTTATGTTTCCCTTTCGATCTGTTACCCTCCTCTACCTCTCTCACTCTCCTCCCTCTCTCTCTTTCCACTCCCCCTATTTCTCGACCTCTATCATATATCTTTGTTCTTCCCTCCCATATATATCTAGAGTTAATATATATATCATGATATATTAATATATATTATAATATAATGAATTTTATATCGTATTACTATAAAGTTAAATGAAATTTAATAATATTAATATTATAATATATTATTATGAATATTATATTTAAAAAAATAATAATATTATTAATATCAATATTAATAATTTAATATTAATGTTAGGGTTAATAATGTTTTTTTTGGCATGGTATTAATAATAATTTGGTCCTCCCAGATGTGTCACACCTCCCATTTACCTTCCAAAAATAAAATAAAATTCCAAGCATTCATCTTTTCAATTATAATTCTAGCAAGATACTATACTATCATTATGTTGGTTTATTCAAATCATAATTGTTTGCCCAATTACGATTTATTTCCATATCTCAACTATATCCAACCCAATTTGATATAACAATATTAGTACTACCAAACATAATTATATTTAAAATACAAACATAATGGATTTTTTTATCCCAATCCCACTTTTATATCTCACCTTCATTTGTATAGTAATGAACCTTTGATCATTCAATATATTGTTATAGTTTGATAGACAGATGAAGGATCAATTCAATTTCACATGTTAACCATATCATTATATTTCGATAGACCCATGTGGGAAAATTTTGATTACGCCTGTTCACCACTCGTTTATAAAGTATGAACCTTAGTTGGATTTAATTTACCCACGTTGCTATATATGCGTACATGGCACTCATGGCCATTTATTGACTTCTAGTCAACATTTATATCAAGATTGGAATCATTTATTTTGGCCTCCACGTAATACGAATTGGTAATTTGACTCAACGGAATTGAGACGTGAAGCTAGTTTTCCACGTAAGCCTATATATGATTTTGAGTCTCGTCCTATGGTTTGTAATGGGTCTCATTCCATTCGCGGTCACGTGAGTTTGCTCCACGTAACTCTGGAACTCACCACGCCAGCCTACCCTGGTGCCAAGGAAATCTCTATGGCATGGCCAGGACGCTGTGACATTTATTGTATTGCTTGTCAGATTGAATGTTGAACGTATGGTGTACATAACACATCCAGACCTTCGATCTGTGGCTTCACCCTTGGGATCTTGCCATGTGGACGATGAGGATTCACCGACGCGTTAGGGTTTCATTGATCTATTCCAGGAACATGGATATAAATTTGCATTGTTAATTTGCTGGGCGGTTCTTTTCCCTTACTACTTGTTCGATTTTTCCCTGGCTAGTGAACTTCGACACTCTCGAGAATTGAGCGTGATTCAGTCCAGACTTCGGCGTAGTCCCTCGTTTCATTTGACAACGCAGGTATGATAATTTCGAATGGTTTGAAATTCACGCTCTGTTCTTAACACTCAATATGGGTTTTCCCTATCTTGTTCAGAGTTACGCTCATTGACTCGAGCAGGGACTGAAGTTTTGTATTTCGATGGATAGTTTACCATCGTTTTGTCCCAGTTAATTCATGTCTGACAATTTGTTAATTTTTCTCTTGTAGAGAATTTGTTTTCTCCATTTCGACTGATTCGATTTGCTTGGTTTAAGTTCATATTTACTGTATTTCCTTACAGGTATTCTCAGAAACGAGACTGAATGAATGCACATATGGGTTTGGAGGGAGATTTACCCTCTACCTTACGCACGTCTAAGGTTGCTCCGAGGTCATTCGCATGACGATAGAGGGATTTTACCCCTCTCGACCTTCTGTTCGCTCCTCTCCTCGACATGTGTAAGGAACAATTTCTATTTTTCATTCACAAGAGTGCTAGCTCTTTTATTCTATTTGAACGCCCACCATCCAACTCGGGTTTATTTATGGCATGACCCTATGTATATGACAGGTTAGTTGAAAGCTTGGAGGTTATAGCGCACCAGGTAACTGTTCATTCCTCATTTCTCACTTTCGATAGCGTTCCTCTTCCTCGTCACGTTCTATATCGTATTCATGTTGTGGTTTGTCTCTTACAGGTATTTACGACCATCGCCTCACTTTCTCTTGAACCACGAGAGACGTGGCTTCCTTCAGCATTAACATTGACTCCTCTTGTCATTTACAGGTCGGTATTCACCGAACACTGGTTAGAAGGAGCCAGTTCTCCTCGCATTTGTTCTAGAAATGTTTTCGATAGCTTAAAATTTTTATTGATACAGTTGTATAAGTGTGACTATTGTAATTTTTGAGTTCCGACACTGAATGTTCCCTTATATCAATTCCAGGAACATTATGATACGGTCCCCATGCCACAGTGGACTTGTAATGTTTGGATTTTCGTTTATATATATATATCTCTATCATTTCTTGATTTGCATAATATCGAGTATTATTAGGTGTCTTCAACAGAAATCGCACTTTGCTCTTTTTAGCTTGGGTCCAGCTTAATAAGTACTTATGGCATTGTTTTGCAACTACATATACCCCACTTTTGTTGTATTTTATTATATTAATTCTTTCAGGCAATACATTTGTTAAACTATACTCATGAACATGGTAATTATCTAAATGAATAGTTTAACTATGATTTTCCACAGTGTAAGTTTAGTTACATGTAGTTTTATAAATCCACATTTTATTATATCGTTAGATTGATGATTCTACCTCGACCATTCTTACACTCATAATGTTAGTCGTTAAAGGAATTTTTATATGTTTATCATACTACCCTAGTTTGTAGTTTTGATAATAACAGTTAACTATGTCTCTTCAGTATTCTTGGAATAGAACAAAGTATTACCAGCTCTGCTCTTTACATTGGTTCAGTACTTAATTAAGTATTTTATAGTTAATTTGCAAATGATATTTGTCTACCTTTTTAGCATCATCTCTCGTCATGCTTCGTGACTACCTACAGGTGAGGTGTTAATATATATATATATATATGTCTAGTAGACTTTTGCATTTCTAGTTTTCTACTATACACTCTTGCATTTAGTTCACATGATAGAATAGAATACTTACAGCTAAATATGCCCTGCTGTTGTGAAATCTTCCTGTTGATTATTTATTTAACTTTCTTTCCCATATTAATTTTAGCCTCTACAGTAAGAAAGGTTTATTGAAATAAGTATAAATGGGAAATCTCATGCTAACTAATAATTGCTTCCTTTTGTTGTGGAATTAATTTTTTTATCTGCAGAAATAACTTGCTATTGTACTTCTGTTTATGTATGAATGATGTGCTGACCCTGGAAGTCAGTTTGTATATTTTTTTTTTGTCTCATTTAATGCACAGTTTAGATTTCAGTTCATCTATTGCTATTTTCAATTATGGTACAAGAACTCCCATATTGCTCTATCCTAGTCATGTGCATAAATTTATACTAGTAGATCAGAAGCAGTTTAAAGTTAAATTATCTGTGGAGGAATATGTATCCTCAGATTGAAACCAACCTCGGTTTAGATTTTCTGTTGGATTCTACTCTACAGATTTCTTGTCTACAACTATACAAAATTATAAAGGTGAATGCCTTATGATTAATTCTGTTAAATCTATCACTATTAAATCTAACATAAAAATCAACTATTATATGTAGCCAATTCATACCAAAGGAAGTAAAAACACCAATAAATTTTGAGACATACCACTTTTGCAATTGACCAAACTCCCAACCTTAGAGTCCTTCTGTCTCCCAGAACTCACCCCCGAGCTGATATCATCTCCTAGAACAGATCAACCTCTAATCTGTTTAGGAGCAGCTTATTTAAGCTATTGTTCCCCAAATCATGTCTCTAATTCTACGTCCAGAATCTCAGGATGCTTTTCTTCCTATTTTCCTAGGCTTCCCATTTTAGGGATTCTTTAAAGCTTTTTTATGCTTTTCCCAGCTTTTCCAGCTTTTTACCTCTTCCCAACTACTTTCCTCATCTTTGGGGAATTTAGATTTTTCCTCAAAAATCTAAATTAGAAATAATTGCTTTCAAGAATTTTTGAAAGATTGTGGGGAAATATTTGCCTTATCCATCCTCATGGATTTAGAAAGTGATCTCATAAATCTCATTTTGGTCAATCTGCACAAAATCATTTTATTCATTTCCTCAAATTAAATATTTAATTACATTCATAAAATACTTGTCCTTTGGGGTCCACTCCCCTTAGGATTAAAGTTCAAATGTCTAGTTTTAAATTTCAAACACATAAACTAGGGGTGTTACATATTCCCCCTTTGAAAGCAAACACCATCCTCGGTGTTGTTATTCATTTTTCAAACAAAAATGGATATCTTTCCATCATTTCAGCTTCTCTTTCCTAGGTAGCTTCTTCAGCAGTAAAGTGCTTCCACTGCACCTTCACTCTTGCTACTGTTCGATTCCTCAATTCAATTTCTTCCCGCTCCAATATTCGAAGCGGTTCTGGCAGAAACTCCCCTTCTGGTTCCACCTGTACAACATTCCAATCAACTATGTGAGAAGCATCATGGACATATATTTTTAACAACGAAACATGAAACACATCATGAACTCTAACATGGGGTGGTAAGGCCAGCTTGTAAGCCACTGGTCCCACCCTTTCTAATACTTCAAAAGGACCACAATATCTAGGAGCCAGTTTTGCACAACTTCTAGCATAAAGTGTGCTCTTTTTGGGTTTAATACGTAAGTACACATGCTCTCCCACTTTAAATTCTTGGTGTACTCTCTTCTTATCAGCATAATTTTTCTGGCGATCTTGTGCTGTCTTGATATTTCTTTGTATCTGTTTGACAATTCTTTCCATCTCTTGTAAAGCATCTGGCCCCAACATCAATTTATCCTCTGGCTGGCTCCAGCTCAAGGGAGTACGACATTTTCTCCCATAGAGTGCCTCAAACGGACTCATTTTGATGGAGGATTGGTAGCTGTTATTATAGGAAAATTCAGCTAAATGCAAGTAATCTTCCCACTTTGATGGCCTATCCATCACATACATTCTCAGCATGTCTTCCAGAATTTGATTTGTTCTCTCCGTTTGACCATCTATCTGAGGGTGGTAAGCAGTACTAAAATTCAACTTATTACCCATCCCTCCAAACAGCCCTTTCCAAAAAGCTTCTGTAAACTTAGCATCTCGGTCAGAAACAATCATTTTTGGAACCCCATGGAGCCTTACTACCTCCTTCAGGAACACATTCGCTACTTGAGCTGTCCCGAAGGTAGATTTCACTGGTATAAAATGTGCAGCTTTTGTTAAAGTGTCTACTACCACCATCACTGAATCATGTTGGTATTTGGTTTTGGGTAATCCTGTTATCAAATCCATGGAAACTGTGTCCCATTTCCATTCTGCAATCGGCAAAGGGTTTAAAAGACCAGCAGGATGCTGGTGCTCAACTTTGACTAGCTAACATTCCATGCATCTAGTTAATTATTCTGCTACATCTCTCTTCATTCCTGGCCAAAACAACTTCTTTTTCAAAGATGTTAACATTTTATGATATCCTAGATGTCCTGCATATGGCTGTTTGTGATATTCATCTAGAATCTCTTTTTTCAAGGACTCCACATTTGGAATATATAATATGTTCTTATAACAGATCAGCCCTTTTTGGCTTTGAGTGAAATCAGTCTTCTCCTTCTTTAGTAGTTTCACTAGTAGTGTTTCATAATTTGGATCTTGGTTTGTTGCCTTTTCCACCAAATCTCCTACATCGATCTGGGCACTGCTTCCAACGCTATTTATATTCTGACAAGCATTTCTGCTCAATGCATTAGCAATTTTATTTTCTTTCCCCCTGATATGTTTTATGTCCATATCAAATTCACTTAGGAAAGACAGCCGTCTGGCCTGTCTAGCATTCAAATCAGTTTGGGAAAAGAAATATTTAAGACTAATGTGATCAGTCATCAACGTAAATTTCTTTCCAAGGAGATAGTGTCACCACATTTTCAAAGCATGAATAACATAAGCTAACTCCAAATCATAGGCACTATAGTTTTGTTCATGTATCCTCAGTTTCCTAGATTCATATGCAATAACTGAATTTTCCTGCAAAAGAACTCCTCCCAACCCCTCTCTACAGGCATCTGTACATACCACAAAGTCTTTATCAGGATCTACAATCTTCAGTATAGGGGCTGTAGTAAGTTTTAGTTTTAATTGGTCAAAATTGTTTTGGCATTTTTCAGTCCACTCAAATTTTACACCCTTCCTTTGTAATGATGTTATGGGATGTGCTATGGCAGAAAATATCTCCACAAATCTGCCATAATAGCCTGCAATCCCCATGAATGATCTCCTTGCTGAAACATCAGTTGGTACAGGCCATTCTTTAATAGCTTTTATCTTTTCAGGGTCAATAGCCAGCCCTTGTTCCCAAATAATATGACCCAAGTATTGGATCTTAGCTTTATAAAATTCACATTTGTTGAACTTGGCATATAATTGGTTTTCCTTCAGAGTTTGCAACACTATCCTCAAGTGTTCTTTATGTTCCTCCTCACTTTTTGAGTAGACTAAAATATCATCTATGAACACAAGGAAAAATTTATCCAAGTACTTATTTAACACACTGTTCATCAGGCACATAAATGTGGCAGGGGCATTTGTCAAACCAAAAGGTGGGACTACAAATTCGTAGTGACCATATCTGGTTCGAAAGACTGTTTTGATGATGTCTTCTTCTTTAATTCTGAGTTGGTGATAACCAGTCCTTAAATCAATCTTTGAAAATACTGAAGCTCCTCTCACTTAATCAAAAATATCATCAATTCTAGGCAAAGGGTATCTATTTTTAATGGTCAACTTATTCAATTGACGATAATCAATGCACATCCGAAAAGTTCCATCTTTCTTTTTCACGAACAGCATCGGTGCTCCCCAAGGAGACACACTCGGTCTGATATAACCTTTATCTAACAGTTCTTGTAATTGCATTTTCAGTTCCATAAGTTCAGGTGGACTCATTCGATAAGGGGCTCAGGAAACAGGTACTACTCCCGGCACCAGATTGATTGAAAATTCAATCTCTCTTTTGGGGGGAAGATTAGGGATCTCATCTGGAAAGACTTCCTTAAACTCTCTTACTACTGGCACAACATCCAGCAATCTTTCTTCAGGTTTTTGTTCTGTTTCTTCCACATGTACTGCATAAACTTGGTATCCTTTTCTAGCTGTTTGTTTTAATTGCAGTGCTGATATTTGTCTTACAGAGATAGGTTTTTGTTTTCCCCTGAGAACAAAAGGGTCCCCTTCATCATCTACACAATGCAGAATCTTATCCCAGCAGTTCATCAAGGCTTTCTTCTTTTCCATCCAGTCCATTCCTATCAGCAAATCATATGAACCTAAGGGAAGAATGTTCAAATCTACTTCTGTTTGAAAATCATTAAATTTTATTGCTGTTCAGGGCAATTTATGTGTTCCCTTCCTCTTGGTTCCAGTGGCCAGCTGAACCAACCATGACTGCTAAAATTTTTCAGGTTTAAGATTACATTTTTCTACAATTTTTGGACTAATGTAACTCAAAAAAGCACCTGGGTCAATCAAAACTGTAACAGATTTGTTTGAAATATTACCTTCCATTTCAACCATGGTAGCTTGATATTCTGCTTGTTGATTTTCCAAGGCTGCACTGATAGTTGGTATATTTCTGGCTATGTCATTTACTGTGGTGGCTTCTCGATCCCTCATAATCATCTGAATGTTTCGATGGGGACAATCTCTCAATAGATGGGGTTCTCCACATCCCCAACATTTGAGGGGTTCTCTCATTTTCACTATGCCCTCTTTCTTATTGTCTCCATCTATTTGTTTTGAGGCCACTTGCGACTAAGCAGTTTGACTTTCTTTGGGTTTATTAAACTTTTTCTGCTAATGATCTCTACCAAAATTCTTCAAATAGGTTGGTTTCTGTTTCTTCCCTTTGAATTCACTCTTATTTACCCAGCTTTTCCCATGTTCAGTTTTGCTGTTGAACTGTTGGTAACACAATCTAGCTTTTCTAACAACTTCGTCCATTGTTTTTGGGTTATCAAACTCAATTTTCTCTTTGTACACAGTAGGCAAACAATTCAGAAACCTTTGTACCTTTGCCTTTTCTTCCCTTATGTAGGGTACATATCTCAACAGATTTCTAAACTTAGTAACAAACTCATCAATAGTGAGCTGTCCTAGTCTAAGTTCATGAAATTCCTTGGCTTTATCATCATAGTAACGTTCATTTAGGTAGCGGTTTTTGAGCTTAACCTGGAAATCTTCCTAGGTAACTGTCTTTTCATCAATGGCATGCACCATTTTTGTCTCCTCCCACCACAAGGTAGCCTTACCTTGTAGTTGGTAAACAGCTAAACTAACCTTCATATTGCTTTCATATTCATAGACCTGGAAGTACTTAATCATGTTCAGAAACCAGGCTTCCGCATCTTCCTCCTTCTCCCCATCATAGGAGGGAGGTTTGATCTTTCGGAATTCCCCCTGTAATTCCTTTTTCTGCTTATATTGATTCCTAACAACATCCTCATCCTCAGACTCATCAGTCTTCCTCTTTCCGGAACCTTCGCCTTCTTGGCTATTCCGCGAAGTTAATTCTCTGATGAGCTTTTCCTGCTCCTCACTGGCTAATGACAATCTGTTATTCTGGATTTTTATCTCAGCCAATTCTTGTTGCAACCTCCCAAACATAGCCATCATGGGTGCATTTGGATCTGGTGAATTATCCTCATCACGCAGATCAACATAAATTTCATCACCTTTTGCCATTCCAGCACCACTGTACACTACATAATACAGATCAGTAAAAATAAAAATATAAATTTTTTTTTTTTCCACAGAAATCAATTTATACCGTGGACACACAGCCACAGTGAGCACAATGTCACCAGACCAGTTTTATAACTTGGGCTCTGATACCATTTTTCACACCTCCCATTTACCTTCCCAAAAAAAAAAAAAAAATTCCAAGCATTCATCTTTTCAATTATAATTCTAGCAAGATACTATACTATAATTATGTTGGTTTATTCAAATCATAATTGTTTTTCCCAATTATGATTTATTTCCATATCTCAACTATATCCAACCGAATTGGATATAACAATATTAGTACTACTAAACATAATTATATTTAAAATACAAACATAATGGATTTGTTTATCCCAATCCCACTTTTATATCTCACCTTCGTTTGTATAGTAATGAACCTTTGATCTTTCACTATATTGTTATAGTTTGATAGAAAGATGAAGGATCGATTCAATTTCACATATTAACCATATCGTTATATTTCGATACACCCATGTGGGACAATTTCCATTATGCCTGTTCACCACTCGTTTATAAAGTATGAACCTTAGTTGGATTTAATTTACCCACGTTGCTATCTATGCGTACATGGCACTCATGGCCATTTATTGACTTCTCGTCAACATTTATATCAAGATTGGAATCATTTATTTTGGCCTCCACGTAATACGAATTGGTAATTTGACTCAATGGAATTGATACATGAAGCTAGTTTTCCACGTAAGCCTATATATGATTTTGAGTCTCGTCGTATGGTTTGGAGTGGGTCTCATTCCATTCGCGGTCACGTGATTTTGCTCCACGTAACTCTGAAACTCACCACGCCAGCCTACCCTGGTGCCAAGGCAATCTCTATGGCACGGCCAGGACGCTGTGACATTTATTGTATTGCTTGTCACAGTGAATGTTGAACGTATGGTGTACATAACACATCTAGCCCTACGATCCATGGCTTCACCCTTGGGATCTTGCCATGTGAACGACGAGGATTCACCGATGCGTTAGGGTTTCATTGATGTATTCCAGGAACATGGATATAAATTTGCATTGTTAATTTGCTGGGAAGTTCTTTTCCCTTACTACTTGTTCGATTTGTCCCTGGCTAGTGGACTTCGACGCTCTGGAGAATTGAGCGTGATTCAGTCTAGACTTCGGCGTAGTCCCTCGTTTCAATTGACAACGTAGGTATGATATTTCCAGATGGTTTGAAATTCACGCTCTGTTCTTACCACTTAATATGGGTTTTCCCTGTCTTGTTCAGAGTTACGCTCATTGACTCGAGCAGGGACTGAATTTTTGTATTTCGATGGATAGTTTACCATCGTTTTGTCCCAGTTAATTCATGTCTGACAATTTGTTAAATTTTCTCTTGCAGAGAATTTGTTTTCTCCATTTCGACTGATTCCATTTGCTTGGTTTAATTTCATATTTACTATATTTCCTTACACGTATTCTCAGGAACGAGACTGAACGAATGCACTTATGGGTTTGGAGGGAGATTTACCCTCTACCTTATGCCCGTATGAGGTTTCTCCGAGGTCATTCGCATGATGATAGAGGGATTTTACCCCTCTCGAACTTTTGTTCGCTCCTCTCCTCGACATGTGTAAGGAACAATTTCTATTTTTCGTTCACAAGAGTGCTAGCTCCTTTATTCTAGTTGAACGCCCACCATCCAACTCGGGTTTATTTATGTCATGGCCCTATGTATATGATAGGTTAGTTGAAAGCCTGGAGGTTCTAGCGCACCAGGTAACTGTTCATTCCTCATTTATCACTTTTGATAGCGTTCCTCTTCCTCGTCATGTTATGTATCGTATTGATGTTGTGGTTTGTCTCTTACAGGTATTTAAGACCATCGCCTCACTTTCTCTTGAACCACGAGAGACGTGGCTTCCTTCAGCATTAACATTGACTCCTCTTGTCATTTACAGGTCGGTATTCACCGAACACTGGTTAGAAGGATCCAGTTCTCCTCGCATTTGTTCTAGAAATGTTTTTGACAGCTTAAAATTTTTATTGATACAGTTGTATAAGTGTGACTATTGTAATTTTTGAGTTCCGACACTGAATTCTCCCTTATATCAATTCCTGGAACATTATGATACGGTCCCCATGCCACAGTGGAATTGTAATGGTTGGATTTTCGTTTATATATATATCTCTGTCGTTTCTTGATTTGCATAATATCAAGTATTATAATGTGTCTTCAACAAAACTCGCACTTTTCTCTTTTTAGCTTGAGTCCAGCTTAATAAGTACTTATGGCATTGTTCTGCAACTACGTATACCCCACTTTTGTTGTATTTTATTATATTAATGCTTCCAGGAAATACATTTGTTAAACTATACTCATGAACATGGTAATTATATGAATGAATAGTTTAACTGTGCTTTTCCACAGTGTAAGTTCAGTTACATGTAGTTTATATATCCACATTTTATTATATCGTTAGATTGATGATTCTACCTCGACCATTTTTACACTCAGAATGTTAATCGTCAAAGGCATTTGTATATGTTTATCTTACTACCCTGGTTTGTAGTTTTGATAATAACAGTTAACTAAGTCTCTTCAGTATTCTTGGAATAGAACAAAGTATTACTAGCTCTGCTCTTTACATTGGTTCAGTACTTAATTAAGTATTTTATAGTTAATTTGAAAATGATATTTGTCTACCTTTTTAGCATCATCTCTCGTCATGCTTCGTGAATACCTACAGGTGAGGTGTTAATATATATATATATATATATATATATATATGTCTAGAAGACTTTTGCATTTCTAGTTTTCTACTATACACTCTTGCATTTAGTTCACATGATAGAATAAAATACTTACAGCTAAATATGCCCTGCTGTTGTGAAATTTGCCTGTTGATTATTTATTTAACTTTCTTTCCCATATTAATTTTAGCCTCTACAATAAGAAAGGTTTATTGAAATAAGTATAAATGGGAAATCTCATGCTAACTAATAATTGCTTCCTTCATGCATAAATAACTTGCTATTGTACTTTTGTTTATGTATGAATGATGTGCTGACCCTGGAAGTCAGTCTGTATATTTTTTTTCTGTCTCATTTAATGCACAGTTTAGATTTCAGTTCATCTATTGCTATTTTCAATTATGGTACAGGAACTCCCATATTGCTCTATCCTAGTCATGTGCATAAATTTATACTAGTAGATCAGAAGCAGTTTAAAGTTAAATTATCTGTGGAGGAATATGTATCCTCAGATTTAAACCGACCTCGGTTTAGAGTTTCTGTTGGATTCTACTCTACAGATTTCTTGTCTACAACTATACAGAATTATAAAGGTGAATTCCTTTTGATTAATTCTGTTAAATGTAGCACTAATAAATCTAACATACAAATCAACTATTATATGCAGCCAATTCATACCACAAGAAGTAAAAACACCAATAAATTTTGAGACATACCACTTTTGCAATTGACCAACCTCCCAACCTTAGAGTCCTTCTGTCTCCCAGAACTCACCTCCGAGCTGAGATCATCTCCTACAACAGATCAACCTCTAATCTGTTTAGGAGCAGCTTATTTAAGCTATTGTTCCCCAAAGGATGTTTCTAATTCTGTGTCTAGAATCTCAGGATGCTTTTCTTCCTGTTTGCCTAGGCTTCCCATTTTAGGGATTCTTTAAAGCTTTTTTATGCTTTTCCTAGCTTTTCCAACTTTTTACCTCTTCCCAACTACTTTCCTCATCATTAGGGAATTTAGATTTTTCCTCAAAAATCTAAATTAGAAATAATTTCTTTCAAGGATTTTTGAAAGATTGTGGGGAAATATTTGCCTTATCCATCCTCATGGATTTAGCAAGTGATTTCATAAATCTCATTTTGGTCAATCTGCACAAAATCATTTTATTCATTTCCTCAAATTAAATATTTAATTACATTCATAAAATACTTGTCCTTTGGGGTCCACTCCCCTTAGGATTAAAGTTCAAATGTCTAGTTTTAAATTTCAACCACATAAACTAGGGGTGTTACAGGATGCGGGTGTGGAGGACAGAGTATAATTCGATGGGACATGGGTGCGGCATATCATGGAGACACCTACCCACCCAAACTACAGTTGGCATTTGACATTTAACTCTGGCTGCAAACTGCTCAACTGCATTTACTCATGGCGCTGTTTGCAATCCCGACTCCGCTCCTTTGTGCGATCTCACGTGTGACGAAATGAATCGGCCTTTGGCTCTTATTAATGAAGGTTTTATGTAGGGTGTTTTACGATGCAGGGTCGTTTGGATTGAAATTATGGTGAGTTTCTCTGGTTCTGTTAGCGCTCCTCAACCGTTGCAACAATGGTGCACCCCGAACGCAGGGCTCCCTAGTGTGCGCACGGTTACAGGCAAACGTATCTCGCTGAGTTGTTTTCTGGAATTTGGTGATAATCTCCACTTCTCTCATTCTGGGCTCTGTGTGTTCTCTTCGGTCTCTCTGAACTTTCATTCACCTCAGGCCTCTGTCAGTCCTGCTCGTCCATTGCTTCTTGGGCCCTCTCTCGAAATCACGCCTATGCCTCGCCTCCGTCAAAGGATGAGGTGCCATAGGGGAAGCACCAGGCACCAACCTCGGCATGCCCCCTCCACCTCAAGCGCCTCCTCAGACTCATCTTTGCATTCAGGTCGCAATATTAGAAATCAGAGAGGTCGCTTGCATCGCTTTGTCCATCGCCTAGGCTACCCGGAGCCTCCAATTATCTCTGCACCGCCTCAAATAGCGCACTTTTCTTTCAATTGCTCACTCAATCACCCTCGAGTCACCACCTCAATTTTTTTGGTCTTCCGTGAAGAGCCTCAGGAGGACGCCCAAATTTTGAGCTAGGCAGGTCTACGCAGAGCTGATGCCCAGCCCTTGGACCAGCAAGAAAGGTTGGCACACTCGTCAAGCAAGGCAATGCAAGGTCAAAAGAGCGGGTTTCAGGATGTGGAAATGGTGCAAGGTGATCCTGGGCAAGCGAGCGAGACTCATGACGTGTTGATGGCATAATATATTCCACCACCCTCCAGGCAGGTGGTCACTTCCATCATGGACCTGTTCTAGAAAGACGGTGACCCGAATGCCCTCTGGTGCAGAGTTGTGGAAGAGCCACCTGATGAGTAGTCGCTCCTTCCTGGTTTGGTTCTTCTGTTTAATTTTGGCCCATACTCTCGGGCTTGTTTTTGAGAATTTTGTAGTTTCAGTTCATAACTTAGTTTTTGATAGCTGTAATCTCCATAAACATCACTCTATGGTACCTCTGCATGGGAAAAATTCTGAAACGCTAGTTTCCCTCTATGAGGGCAGTCATTATCTATGGTTTTTTTTCAGGATTGCCGCATTACTAGGCAAAGATTAGGCTTCGGCCCGCTATACTATATTTCCTTTGTTAATAGATTACCTTAACTTAGAAAAAAAAACAATAATTTGGTCCATGGTATTTGGGCCATAGACTTCATATATAATTAGATGTTGATTTCTAATCCTATTTTATATATTTTTATTTATTTACTTTACCTATTTATCTCTTTTTTATATTTATTTATTTATCATACCTCTTTTATAAATATGGTATTTTACCCATGGTATTTTTCCCATAGGTTTCACCTAAATAAGAACTTTTTTTTTGAACAATTGTAAATATAGAGGTTGTTGGAATAAATATAAAAAAACAAGTTTTATTTATTTACCATACCTCTAGGTTATTTATATTTTTACTTCTTTATAATACCTCCCGAGTAAGTATAGAAATAGGTTTTATATTTATATTTATTTACCATATTTTTTTTACTATTCCTAAACCTCTTCATATTTTAAAAAGTTTTTAATTGTTTATTATATGGTTATGTGAGTTATTGTTTAAGTCCATATTATTTAGATTTTATTTTTTAATTTTTTTTTAGCTTTTTTTTCTTCCGAAATACTTACATTAATACTCCTTTGGACACAATTATAGAAGAAATAAATAAAATAATATTAAATAAATAAAATTTTTAAATAATTTAAATCCATACAATATAGTACTTTACTTTTAATATATCCATAAAAAAAATATTTATATTTTATTTAATATATCGATATAAAATATTTATATAATAAAATATAATGAACACATGAAAAAAATTTCTATATCTAAATCGTATTCTCCAATGTAACTAAAAAAATATCCACTTTAATGGAATATATTTTATGATCATATATGTAGATTTCTTAATTCACATAATAATGGTTGCATAATCTAATATGTATGCTGTAATGTAACTAAAAAAAAAATTCAATCATTTTTTCTTAATTGTTTTTGTTGGATAATTAGAGATTAAATTTTAAGAAAACACATATATTATATTCTCAAATAGTATTGTTATGGCTAACTTTATAAGTTGATAGGTTAATATAAACTTTATTTTTCATTTGAAAAAAAATTGGATACTTCAAATATAATTAATATATTAATAATAACGTTAAATAATGTTATTATTTTAATATTTCACCACATAATTTTTATAATGCAAGTGCTCATTAAAAATGAACTTACTTTATGGAAATACATGTAAACTGGTTATTTTTTAAATATGATTATAAAATAGGTTAAATGCATATAGTAGTTTGAAGAAAGGGAATTATTTTTTCTTAAGAGATAAATACCAAAAAAACACTTTTTATTTCAAATCATTAATAAACAAATATCACTGGTATTAATTTTTGATTATTTGAAACAAATATAATGTTTGAAAATTATATTTTATTTTTCAAAGAAACAATTTTAATTTACTTAAAAAAAACTCGTTTTATATATAATTATGAGAGAGACCTGAGAGAGACATGTTTAACATAGTTAACACATCCAGCCAAAAATTTATTTCGATGTTTTCTTTAATCAAATATTTTAATAAGTATTTTAAATAAAATAATTTTGTATCAACTATATATATAAATATAGAGAAATTACATATATTTTTATTAAATAATTTCTACTTAGTGTGGGAGAGTTTTGTAAATTTTTCATCAAATTTATATATAGATATAGAGAAATATAAAATAATAGAAGTGATTTTTGTTTTTCTATAAGTGCTTTCAAATTCCTAATATGAGAGAGATCTGTAATTTGTTCTTAGCTTTATAGAGAGACTAGACATAAAGTAATTCAAAGTAAAAGAATTTTATTAGTTCCTCTAAAAAACACACTATATAATTTTCTAATATATATAAAAAATAAATTTAAAATTTAATCGAAAAATAAATGAAAATAATTTTTGAAACCTCTCCATATATACTGAGACATGCATTAAGCTTACTTTCCACTTTCACGTTTCAATATTTATAGGATGATTTTATTAATACTTTAGAATTAATATTATTGATTTTGATGATTATAATAATTTGTAAAAAACCTTTAACGAGAGTTATATGGTCATAATGGGGATTTTATTGGATTTATAAATTGAGATTAACCCAAATTATTTCATATTTGTTTTCTTTTTATAACATTTCGTCTTTATCTTTTGTATATTACTATTCTATTTATGATCACACATTTGATATTAGTTCCTATCAAAGCATACATTGTGTAGGGACTATTCCACATTAAATATGGTTTTGAATGCCCCACACACATATTTTACTGTGGATTATAAATAAAATATTTTGATATCAACTTTATATGCATATATGTGTATGTATTTATAAATGAATTGAAATTAAAAACTTTATTTCACTTATAGTTGCTAGGAGTGCATAATTTCTTCCATGCTCAACATAAATTACCATATAAAAAAAATATTAATAATCATAAACATATTCCAATGCTAATCATAAATAAAATATTTAAATATCTACAATAAATAAAATAATTATATTTCAATTTTATGTAGAGAAAGAAAGAAAGAAATATATAATACAACTAGAAGCTTTGTTAAAAATAATTGATAGTTTCAAGTGTGAGAAAGATGTATAATTACATCAAAATTACTATAAAGTTGGTATATGAGATTTGAAAAAATATCAACGTTGAAAAAATACTCCAACTGTGGTCACTAATAAATATTTAATTATACAATATAAAGATAACAAATAGGATTTTAAAAATATGTTATTATTAAAAAAATTTAAAGTGTTATAAATAATAAATATTCAATATTAACTTTAAGAAAATTAATTTTAGAAACAAAGAATGAAATAAAGTAATTGAAAGCAAAAAAAATCTTATTACACCAAAACATGATTTCATATAATATGAACGAATGTGTGATCGATTTTGTAAAAAATATTTGTACTATTATAAAAAATATGATTATTATTATTGTAGTAAACCATTCATGAAAAATTATAATGATTGAGAAAAGAGTGATTTGTAAATTATTTATAAAAAAATTATAACTTTTAAAAATATTAAAATGTATATAAAAAAAATGTCATTCACTATTATTATGGAAACTCAATTTTAATGACACAAATCCAAAATGAAATTAATATAATACGTAACATATTCTTAGGAAATAACTTTTCAAGAACTAATTACACCTATATATTATTATAATATACCAAAATATTTTTTACTATAAATGGAAAAAATGTATATCTAATATTAAAGTTAATGGTTATATGTTTACTAATCGTAAAAGAGTGACGTGAAAGAAATTATAAAAGGGAACGAGTAGCACCTTCGAAGTACTAAGTTTTTAATTTAATGGTAATTGAATCTTAATAGTGTGTAAAAGTGATAGTCATTTGTACACTGAGGATGTTTTGTTTATTTATTTTAATGTAGAAAATAATTTAAGATATTTTATTATAGACGACTAAAAAATTTATGTTTATTTTCAGTGCAAATTTTGGGAATGATTCAAAATGTGATGATCAACCATCAAGTGAATTGTTTATTCATATGTATTTAATTAATTTTTAGAATATATATATATATATATATATATATATATATATATATATATATATATATATATATATATATATATATATATATATATATGATTTTGTGTTCAATACTTATTTATCTCTTTTTAGAAATAGGTTACTAAACCCAAATCTTTGTTTGATGTATATAAACACTAGCATGGGATGCCGAATGCTGAAAAGGAAGAGAAATATGTCAAAAATATGGAAGGAAAAGTATGTTAAGATTTCATATATAGAAGTAAAATTGTTACATAGAAGAATTTATGATGTTGTGTTCACACATGGTAGGCATGAGGTTGGGTATTGTAATTATGAGGGCGAGAAAGCATGTAAGGGTGTTTCTTCTTTCTTTTGTCGTCAGACATAAGCAATATCCTTCATCTTTTTATAGAATTCAAAGTAGAACGATGGTGTTATCCACATTCCTTTTAGAGTAGCAGTGTGAGTCATTACTATGAATGTCAATAATTGACATTTAGTTTTACCAATGTTAATTGTAGACCTTGTTAAGGCCATTCCTTGAGATTTATGTATATTCAACTCCCAAGACATCTTAAGGGGGGTTTGTTTCTTGTTACATTGTTGTATGGGTGGAATTGGTACATACTTTCAGTGTGTTTGGTCCCATGGAGGGCCAATATATTTATCAAATGCCACGACAAAATATACTAGTAAACTTGAAGGGCTATTTCCCCATGCATATACAATTTTCATGACTACTCCTAGAGCACATTTGACTAATCATGTTTGAAACCATAAATTGCAAGATAACATAACGTGTTGGCCTACACAAAGATTTTTTTTTTTTTTTTTTTCCAATTTCTCATCATATTCTTGGTGTGCTTGTGATGCATTTGTGAATTTTGCAATAGTGTGTGAAATTTGCATATGCAATGTTTTGATAACTGAATGATTATGGTTCTGAACAAGAATGTGTTTTCCAAAGAGGTGGAATGATGTGTCAAATATTTGGTGTTCATTGAGGGACAATAATTTGTTAGTCCTTGAATGAAGGAGGTTCTAGTCATCGATTTTTTGGTGTAGCATGTGAATGCTTCTCAACAACTAGAGGAAGCAAGCCTGGGTGTAACATTTACTACCATTCTACACATTTATATACAAAATGAAAAAGAAAGAAATAATTTAATATAATCATTCACTAATGTTTACTTGTTTACCGAAATAGTAATATTGTTAAACTCTAAGGTTGATTGGATCATCATAAAAAATTTCTACCCATATACCTTACAGTGTTTAACTCTGAAACTTCGGCGAGGGTTTCAACCACAGTTTTCACAGTTCACATATTATTGAGATCTGTAGCTTTTTCCTATGTTTAATGTAGTGTAGATTGATACCAAAAATTCTCTAATCATTTTCCACTCTAGAAGGTTCCCCTTATGAGCACAACCCTTGTCACAAAGCGGTGACAAAAAACGTGGTTCATGAAGAGGAAAATCAACTAGAAATATTTGACAGGAATGCCCAAGTTGGGCGCTTCTCCAAAGGTGGTTTATGTCAACCCTCCACTAGGTTTGTTACTTATCAGGCCTTCGTACTGATCTTGGTTATTTGTAATGATTTTGTTAAGATTTGAAAGGATTTGGCACCTAGATAATCTCAATCTCAATACTTTAAAATGCTAGCCATTGTCTTGTTTATATGTAATTATCACTAAAAGAGTAATAATATAAGTTATATGGGTATTTTATTTACCAGTGTTTTCACCTGTCTGTGCATTATTTTTTAGGGTTCTTCCTAAATAATTATACAGTTTACTTATCCATCGATTTGTCTAGTTTTACTTCCTGCACAGTGTTTTCTTGAAAATTTTGAATGAGTATTACTGTGCTTCAGCATGGTACCACAAAGTTGTTAATACAACAATTTCTCATTTTATGTTATCTTTACTGCGCCTTTTCATGAGATTTGGTTTTTTAGATTGTCTTGCTTATTGTGCAAGTTTAGTAGACCACACATACCCTCTGTTATTCAAGTATTGATTGAAGTGTAATATTATACATGATGAAATAGTGATGTATAATATAATTATTTATGTTATTCTTTATGTAAATCTTTATTCAACTGTCAACCACTGATCCTGGTAAATTTCGCTACCCTTTGAACCAAGATCTTTAAATTGTAGATGAAATAAGGAATTACATGTAAAATTGCATCTTAACCATGTAACTTAAAAGGCATGAAACAAGAAGTGAGAAGCACATAGAATCATGAAAATAAGAAAAGAAATTAATATTGGAGTTTCTCAAGGAGGGACTATGTCTCTCGTCCCTACTCAATTAGTGGGGAGGCCCTCTTTCATTTAGTGGAAAATAAAATGACAGTACAAAAATCAATGAAAAATTACACCCTTATACCTCCATAGCTAAAAGTGGACGAAAATTGGAGGCCTATGATGAAGAAACAAACAACATTGTTGGATTCCTGTCGCAAAGAGGTGAAGAATCCATATAAAATTTTCCTGATTCTAATGCCAGACAAATCTGGGCCCTCTGTGTTACACTGAAAATTGTCATCCTGACATTCTACTATGTGTATGAGCTCATTATTACTCATACTTCCCCCTCTACAAGTCTAACATATTAGTTCCTCATGTCAAGCCTTGAAAATCAGATAAAAGTTCCTAAAAATCTCTGAAACTTTGGTATTGCACTTTATCTCTATCTTGCCTGCGGTCCCGCACCTAATGTTCAGCTCTCCTGCGTACCTGAATGCACTTTCTCTTTGTTATAGGTGCGGACCCCTGTAAGATAAAAAAGACGCAAATAAATCCCAAAAAGCTCAATTAAAGTAAATTCTGGAAGCTTCTAGAATGAATCTTGCGGTGGCAGAACCGCTCTTGTGAGGTGCATGTATCCCTTATCTTATGGAGCTAATCCCTTGACGTGAGGAGCTTATCCCTTTGAAGGAGGATTCTATCCCTTCATAGTTGGAATATAAAACCTCCTCTTTTCCACTATAAAAAGAGGTATTGGGTAGCCTCAAGGGGAGTTCAAGCTTTGGAATATTTGAGGTTAAGTTTTGTTAAGATTTAGACTCAGTTAACTAAGATTTTTGTGAGGAGAGATTACATATCTCTATTTTTCTTGGTTAGAGGAGTGAAACGCTTATCAAAGTAGAGGAGACTCCTACTTCGGACCCTGGGAAGGCTTGTTCAACATCAAGGCTCAAGTTTTAAGGTTTTATTTCTTTTGAAATTAATACAAATATATAGTCATTTTTCGCAATAAGCTGTCAGTTAATCGTTTATTTCATAGATTCCTTGATCACTATGATAAGCCTGGTTTATGATGATGTCTATATAGGTGCTATTTAATATTTTGCTTGTTTGTGACTGCAGGTTTACGAGGATAACTCCTTCAAGTGCACGACGGACAACAACGACTTCAAACAAGTGTTGGACATGCGGTAAGTATTTTATACCTCTATAGAGATTTTTGTAAATCATGTATGCTTAGAGAAAGATTATCTTATTTGGCTGTTTGTTGCTAGATACTTTAGTACTAGGGAGATCGGTCTTGTCCGCAAGACGGATTAATACACACAAAAAATTGGTGACTCCACTGGGGAAGAACTTGTTGTTTTTGGTTCTCTTTTATTTTGATTTGAGGAAACGTTTTTCCTGGTTTTTGATTGATAGACATCTGCTTGGGTAGCTTAGGTTTTCTTTTTTTTTGAAAATTTTGAAATCTTTTATGTTTTTCTCTAGTTTTTCTTGGGACCACACTTCGTCTTATTTGCACAGTGCGAGCAGTTTCGCACTTTCCTTGAGTAAACAGTGCGGGACCACACCTGTTACTTCTGGAAGCCTGCGGACCCTGTTAAAATTTTGAAAAACTCTAGATTTATTTCTTTAGATTATCTTTATTTTGATTCAGATTTTTTGGTTTCTTCCCAAATTGATGATTGCTTCTGTCAAAAGCCTTTTTGTGAATGAATCTCAGCAGTATTGGTGTTTTGATGATTTTCTAGAAGTTTTGCATTTTGGATTTCTTTTCACTTCGTCTTTGTAGTGATTTGAAGCATTGACAGTTTGAAGTACCTCAGATTACGTTGGTATTTTTGTCTTTTTTCTGAATCTGACCTGATTGTGAAATCATCCTTTATTGGGAAATAGAGCTACTTGTTTCTTTGCAAATCTTCGAAAAAAACTTTGTTATAGGTTTTTGAATTTCATTTTTTATAAAAAATATATTTCAGTGTTTTTGATCTGTTTGTTATTCTAGACGAATAGATCCTTAGTTTGTTGAATAACTAAGTAAAACATTCTTCAAAAAATCTTAAAGCTTTTATTCAATTAGATTGTTAAAGTTTGTAAATCTCGAAATTAGTTTGGTAGTTTTGAGTGCTTTTAAAAACATTTGTAGATTTATTTTGAAGGAAAATTGTTTTGTAGCTTCATGTTTTTGGAAAGTGAAAGGATTTTGTTTTGAGCTTTGATAATTTGTCTCATTTTGAGTTATTGTTGAAAAAGAAAAAAATATTTTCTTTCA
The DNA here is from genome assembly GCA_034641835.2 of Pinus albicaulis. Taxonomy (NCBI): domain Eukaryota; kingdom Viridiplantae; phylum Streptophyta; class Pinopsida; order Pinales; family Pinaceae; genus Pinus; species Pinus albicaulis. Next base: position 283,192,407 of record CM076577.1, on the reverse strand, counting down.
ATTATTCTTTATGTTCAAAGAAGGAATTGTTTATTAAAAGAATTGCATTCTCCAACTCTTTCTTTAGATAGAGTTTCATTTAAAGAAAACGATTTGATTATCATTTTTAGGTACATTTTTAGTGTTTTTTGGGAGTCGAGTCTTCACACCATCAACGTTTCATTTCCGCACCCATTGACTTAAGAAGCAGCTCGTAAAAGTAACACTTAATTAAAATTCATCTAGTAATCTTTTTCTTTTCTATGGCTCTTATCACCAACATAGATTAGGCTAGTATCTTGGAGTAGGGACTAATTAACTCTCCAAGATAGTAAAAACAAAAAAGTAGACAAATCTTGCGGTAGGAAATAAACCCAATTGTAATTTGTATAATCTGGCAAGCTTCTCTTACAGAAGTCAATCACGAGATCATGTCCGAACCTTTGAGACAATCAATTCTGTTTCATTGGGGAAGATAGAAGATTTTGCGCGCATTACAAATGGTAAACCTCGGATTAACCATTGTCGAGGAGCCTGGGGTCACTTGTTGGTAAACATAGGATTAACCATGTCGAGGAACCTTCAAGGGGATTGAGCTTTGTTACTCTGCCCTTGCGCATGGGATCGGATCGTAGACTATTCCCGCAGTTATATTTGTTACTGTTGGTAACCTTAGTGTCCATTAACTTAATATTATTTCCTAAGGTGACGGTGAAGGAAAGATCTCACTGTACCTGGAGCAGACGTCGACTAGACTCACTTGGACTCTTTGGGGGGGTTCTCTTCACACGAGATGGTTTTGTAAGGAAACTTGTGCCAGTCTATTTCATTAAGCAGGTTTTCGGGGTAACTGTTCCAACCGCCCTTTCTGTATTAAATTTCTACTAAGTTGGATTTCATCACCAACTAGTGTTTTTAGTACGGGAAGTTATTGTTTTTGTGTGGTTTGAACTCTTAGATTTTTAAGCATGTGATTCAACTGTTTGTTTCTTTAGAGACTTTAGGTGTTTTCATTGAAATTTTATTTGTTTGCATGTGATTATTTAATATTTAATCGTGGCAGAATTGCCGAGACAATCCCGGAGACTACAAGGGAAACCCCCTGAATATACACCAAGTCAGCTTGAAGGGCTTCATGCTCTGGTATCATCTAGTAGCGGTAGAATTAGATCAACAAAAAATGGAATCTCATCTATAGTTGTTCATCCTGATCATTAAATACCCACAACAGAACACATTCAAGAACCGATTTCAGTTTCTGAAGTTACTGGAAGTATTTCTCCTTCCAGTGAACTAGCTGACGAACCTGAAATCTCTGAACCTGAAACTGAACCTTATGTTTTGGGAACATCCTCAGGATTTATTACACCAACTTCTAGCGACCCTGTTTCACCTAGGGTAAGAAATATTGTCACTAACGATCTTCCATCTGGACTAATTTCTATCGAAGAACTTACTAATCCAGACGAACAGTTATCTCTTCCCAAATCCCCTCAGTATTTAAATCTTAGGGAGCGTGAATCTATTTTCTACAGCCCTATTCGAGCTAGTGCTTGGTATCTATCTTTAACAAATGTTTTAGAGAATCTGGGTCTTGCTTTTTCTCCACCTCGAATTCCATTTCATCCTACACCCAGAGGTTACTATCCGTCATCCATTATGGCAGGAAAGTCATCCATGTTTTCCCAAACACTGGAAGCATTTTTACATGGTGGTCCTTCTGTTCCCTCGGGATATCAGGCTCTGTCTAGTACTTTCTCGGGAGCAGCTCCTCAACCAATTGAACAAGTGTTATCATTTGGTTTTAATGGAGTTAAAAATGAAACGTCGAACGCAGAGCAAATATTTATGATGTCTGGTAATATTCTGAATCCTCAACCTCAAGGCAGTCAGTTACCACTTGGAGGGAAATGTCAGGGAAATCAGTTCTCACCCGGGGGGTAACCTCAAGGTAGTCAGTTACTGCCTGGGGGGCAACCTTCAAGAAGTCAGTTACCACCTGGGGGGAAACCTCAAGGTAGCTTTTTCCCATGACAAGCTATGGAATCATATTATTTTGGGGGAAAACCCCAAGGACAGTACATACCTCAAGGATATCAACCTTCAGGATAGTACATACCTCAAGGTCAACCCCAAGCTCAATATGCTCCTCAAGGTCCTTATCAACCCCAGCTTTAGTATGCACCTCAGGGTTATCAACCTCAAGATCAGTACCCAATTCAAGGTTTCCAACAGCCTTCTGGTCAGTCATCTATCCAAGGAGCCAGAAATTTACCACTTACTTATCAACCCTACGTTCAACCAGGCTATGGGCCTTATGTTCAACCTTCTGCGGGACAATACCCTAGAATGAATATGGTGTGGGATCCATCCCAATATCAACAGCCTATGCAGCCTAATGTGCAGTTACCTTTGCAACCTGGACAGCCTTTGGTTTCTGGTCCAACCCAGCAACCTGTCCAGCCTACTATTCAAGCTCCTGCACCTATTCCTGTTCAGCATTTTGTGCCTAGTACACCTTAGACTTTGCCTCAAACTGCTGCAACGTTTGTTCAACCTGTAACACCTGTTTCTGGAGTATCTGTAGCCCTGAGTTCGTCTATCCCTGCATCCATGCAAATCCCTCAAGTGTCTGTACCCTAGTGAGGACCTTCAGTTTAGACTTCGGTTCAGATGCTTGCAGGACAAGTTGGTACAAGTACAGTTGTCACAAGTCAACCGCAATTCACGTATCAATCGTACCAAGGACAATCTCAATTCGATCCCTTTTTACAAAATCCAAGTTATCAGTATCAACCATACCCTGGCTATACTTATCAACAGCCTCAACAACCTCAGTTTGGTCCGGTTAATCATGGTTATCCAGGAGGTTACACAATTCCTAATGCAAATCTGATTCCCAGTTATCCTGGGTATCCGCCTCCTGGAACTGCTTTGGCTACTCAAGGGTTTCGTGACCCTAACCGTCAGTTACCATTTATTGCAACTTTGGATTTACCTGATTTGACACACCTTACGAATGATCCAATTTTCTATTATCCTTATTGGCTACTAATGCCACATAAGTTGCCCAGTGATATACTGAAATTCGAAGGTAAGTCAGGAGAGGATCCATCAAATCACGTCATGAATTATCACCTCTGGTGTGCGTCTAATTCAATAATTGATGATTTAATTCACTTACATCTTTTCCAAAGAACTCTTATTGGTCTTGCCGTCAAATGGTACATTGAGTTACTGCGAGGCTCGTTTAATAATTTCAGTCAGTTGGCAACTGCCTTCTTGACTCATTTTCAGTTGCTTGTTAGATACGAAAATGGCATGGAACTATTAACTTCACTAAAACAATCCACATCCACGTATATTTCTGATCACATTCATGAATGGTGACGTAGAAGGCGTTTGGTGAAAGTTTACATTTCAGATCAAATTTTGGTGAAATGGTTTGTCAAATCATTGTTACCCAAAATCACTGAAGATGTAGCTAAGTTTGGTGTTTTTACTGAAGAGCAAGTAATTTCACAAGCTCAGTACCTTGACCTCATTTATACGCAGTCAGGTACTTTACATGAAAAAATCCTCGACCTTCCAAAACAAGGTCAAATAGTTGTTGCTCCTTCAGGGTCTCATGCCGCTGATGGTATGATTGGTGTACAATCAATACTAAAAGTAAGAAGAAATTTTCAAAGAATTCTTCTCCTATTATAACTTTACCTGATTCCCCGAAAGGAGAATCTTCCCCCGAAATTTTTGTCGACATTCATGTCGTAGAGAAATCTACAACCAAATCTAAATCTGGTGGTAAAAATAAAGGGAAGAATAAAAAAAAAAGAATTCAAAAGAGAAAACTGATAAAAATGAATCCAATGAAGAAAAACGCAAACCACGCTATCCTTGTTACATTTGTGACGAAGATCATTTTACTAAGGAATTCCCACATCGAACAGAGGTTACGAAATTCGTTAAAGGTTCACAACAATCTGTTGTCTTGAAGGATCCTTTTCCAACTCAAGACAATAAGATGGTTGGTTCTACCTCAATTTCCTCAGAAGAGCCTATTTTGATGATGTCTCATGAAAGGATTGCGATGCAATCGCAAGATTATGGTAATAAGAATCCTGTTGATGGTAAAGAAGTATAATCTTCTAGTGCAAATACATCAACTACACCTCCTCCTGTTTCTTGTCTGCTACAGATCGAGAAACCTAATCTAGACTTAATAATCAAACTGCCTGCTAAAGGTGTTCTTCGTAAATCAGCTTTCAATCCACATGCGAGAGCTGCTCAGAATTGCAACATTGTTGAAGACTTAGCTATTTCTCCTTCAGCAATGTCAGCTTTGGAAGTGCTGCAATCATGCCCAACACAACGTAAATTGCTTTTGTCTGCCATAGGAGCTGTCGATATTCAGGATTCTAACCTTATAATATTCGATTTAGAAAATAGTACACCTCACCTACCTCACCAAATGGCTTTCCAGATTCCATTGTTAGTCAAAAACATACCGATCTTTCAGACTGTGATTGATGAGGGAGCTTCAATGTGTATTATGTCGATTCAGTGTTGGGAATCGCTTGGTTCTCCTACACTCAACCAATCTCTGACGATTCTTAAGGCTTTTGATGGTCCAGGTTTCCACCCTTTTGGTATTTTGTAGGATTTACCCATAGGGGTCGAAGGTAAAATCATAAATCTAGATGTGGAAGTGGATGATTCCACTCTAGATTACAACCTTCTCCTAGGTCGTAGTTGGACTTATGCTATGACTGTTGTTGTTTCTTCGGTCTTTCGACTCATAAAATTTCCATATCAAGGAAGGATCGTTACAATAGATCAGTTAACTTATTTTTCTTCTGACCCAGCCTCTACAGAAACAATCCAGCACGTTGGTAAAGCGGCTATCCCTTACAAGGATGTTGGAGTAGGTTTGATTAAAGATTATGGTTTACTAGGAACTTTTTCCTTTCCTCCTCCTAACGTATCGCCTGATGTTGCAACTATTCACATGATTTCGTCAGACACTGTTATGTTTGATGATCCTTGGATCGTACCTTCCAACTCTGAGTTAGATTCATTTGATGGCATGATGCCTTTGAGTCCATTTGAAATTGCATATCAGGCTGTACAGTCACTTTCCAAACCCTCTTCAACTGAAACTAATCTAATGAATGGGATCCATGAGGAATCACTTTCTATATTTAGTTCAGCCATAACGACATTTCCTGATCTTGTTCATACTGATGAGCAGATTTGTGAATTTTTTTCCATTAACGATTTAGCATGGGAAGATCTAAATCACCGATCTTCATTTTTACCTGAACTAGATCATTTTGAAGATGATTTCGCTTCAATTTTTACTGCTGAATATGTCAAAGAACCCTAGAATCCATTGTGAAATCCTGATTCTGAGTTAAATCTGGAAAATATCTCTTGAATGCTTCCAATTGACATTTCAGTAAAACCAAGAATAATTGAAAACATTCATATAGGTGCTTGCTGTACGGAAGATGAAATTCAAACTTATAAAGCCCTATTTCAAGAATTTCGTGATGTGTTTTCCTGGTACTATGAAAAAATGCCAGGAATCGATCTGTCAATTTTCGTACATGAAATCAAGACTTACCCGGATGCCAAACATGTCCGTCAACGTCTACGTCAAATACATCCTAAAAAATTTGTTGTTATCAAAGAAGAGGTTGAAAAATTACTTCGTGCAAGTTTCATTTATCCAATTCCCTTAACGGATTGGGTATCGAATATTGTTCCTCTGACTAAAAAACAAGGAACGATACGAGTATGTATAGACTATAGGGATATTAATCGATCTTGTCCTAAAGACAATTATCCAACACCCTATATCGATCAAATAATTGATGATTGTGTCGGCAGTGAAATGTTTTCCTTTATGGATGGTTTTTCCGGTTACAATCAAATAAACATACTCCCTGCTGATCAGCCAAAAACAACTTTCATTTGTCCTTGGGGAACATTTGCGTATTGCAAGCTACCCTTTGGATTGAATAACGCTAGAGAAAATTTTCAAAGGGCTATTTCTTACGCATTTCATGACATTGAACACATTGTGTAGCCTTATCTCGATGATTTACTTGCTCATTCATCGCATAGGGCTAACCATCTCACTCACTTACGAGCTATCTTTATGAGATGTAGGCATTATCGAATTAGGCTGAATCCACACAAATGTGTTTTTTGTGTAGAATCGGGTCACTTACTGAGATTTGTTGTTTCGAAAGCGGGCATCCACGTCGATCCGTCGAAGGTCGAAGCTATCGTCAATTTATCTCCTCCTTCGACTTTACGCCAACTCCAAAGTTTGCAGGGGATAGAAAATTTTTTACGTCAGTTCATTCCTAACTATGTCGAGCTTACAACGGGTTTTACCCGTTTGCTAAAATAGAATATTCCATTCTTTTGGGATGAAATCACTGATCGATCTTTTGATGCACTTAAACACGCTTTGAACCATGCACCGTTATTGCATCCTCCCAACTACAACCAGGATTACATTTTGTACCTCGCTGCTTCTCATTCCACCATTGGGATGGTTTTAGTTTAGGAAGACGAATCTAACACTGAAAATGTGATTTAATACCTTAGTTGGAATCTACATCTGACTGAGATCAAATATACACATTTGGAGAAATTGGCCTTGGCAGCTGTTCAAGCTGTCCAAAGATTTAGACACTACATCTTGTTACACAAAACCACAGTAATTTCTGACTGTAACCCTATGATGTACATTTTAACCAAACAATTGCTAGGGGGCAATTATTCCAAATGGATAGTCATGTTGTGGGAATTTGATTTGGAATTTAAAAAATCCAAGGCAAAGAAATCTTTGGTATTTGCGAAACTTATGTGTGATTTCCCCTCGACTGATACTGAAACTGTGGAAGAGGAGCCCATTGCGGATGAATCTCTATTTCTAATCAGTACTCTTGATTCATGATATGGAGATATTATCGTCTATCTCCAAACCCAATCTTTTCGGCCTGAAATTTCATGATCTCAGCGACGGAAAATACGCTTCCAATCCCAACAGTACAATATTATTGGTGATACACTCTATCGTCGTGGAGAGGATTTTGTTTTCTGACGATGTCTTATTCATGAAGAAGCTGAAAAGGTTTTAAATTACTACCATTCTGGAGCATGTGGTGATCATATGTCTGGGTATGCCACAACCCAAAAGATATTGTGCGCTGGTTATTTATGGCCGTCATTATTCAAAGATTGTATTTATGCAGTCCGGAAATGCCACAATTGTCAACTTTTTTATCGTAATATGCGTGCGCCACCCGCTCTTCACCCTATAACTGCTGTTGGTCCTTTCGCGAAATGGGGTATTGAATTTATTACATGTAACCCTCACTCGACTGGGGGGCATGCGTATATTATCTTAGCAGTAGATTATTTTACTAAGTGGGCCGAGGCAATGCCTACATTTTCAGCTGATGGCAAGACTGCTGCAACTTTTGTATTTAATCACATAATTTCTAGGTTCGGTGTTCCTCAAGCCATTATTACAGATCATGGAAGTCATTTTCGGAATGTCATGATGACTGAACTGACAGATCAACTTGGCCTACACAGCGATAGTTCCACTCCGTATTATCCGCAAGCCAATGGTCTGGTTAAAGCCATAAATAAAGTTTTAGTCACCATGATCAAACGAATTATTGGTATTCACAAGACGAATTAGCATTCCATGTTATTTTCAGCACTTTGGGCATATCGAACGTCGGTCAAAACATCAACCGGTTTCACTCCCTTTCAACTAGTTTACGGTTTGGAAGCTGTGTTGCCGATTGAATGCGAAATTTTGTCATTGAAATTAGCCATATAATTACTCCCAGCTACGTCTGAAGAGGAGAAACGTTTTTTTTTACTTCGATCAGTTGGATGAGAATTGACGAAATGCTACAATAGCAAACGAGGCTCATGTCAAAAGAATAAAAGCTCAGTATGATAGAAGTGTTACCCCTTGAAATTTTTCAGAAGGAGACCTAGTCATAGTTTATGATCAAGCCAATGATAAGCTAGGAGCTGGGAAATTCGTGCCTATGTGGCATGGTCCTTTCATTGTTAAGCGAAAGCTGGAAAAAGGGGCCTATGAGCTGACGGATTTTGATGGTGTCCCTTTTGATAAACCCAGAAATGGGCTTTATCTAAAGCGATATTATGCTTAAGCTTGGTGTGGAGATTTTTTGTTTTAGATTTCTTTACTGCTGGTGTGTCTTAGATTAGAAAAGCGTGCCTAGTTTAGAAGTGTGATTTTTATCACTATTCTTGCTTATCTGAGTTTTACTCTTGATATTGCAGATGTCGATGTCTCTTCAAACCTACATGGGTTTTGCTGATGGTGCTCGTCGTAGTACACGGAACATTTCTTCCACAGCTTGGGTTATCTATTCACCCTCTGATGAGTTAGTATCCATGCATGGGGTAAGCCTTGGTCAAACAACGAATAACATTGCCGAGTATAGTGCAGTGATTGAGTTATTATCTGAATCCATATCATTTGGAATTTGGAGTTTGATTGTTAGGTTGGATTCTGAACTTGTTGTATTACAGCTAAACAGGGTTTATGCCATTAGAAATCTAGTGTTATTATGGTTATTTTTGAGAGTTCATCTCTTGGAACATGAATTTGATTACATTGAATATCAACATATTCCAAGACATTTAAATACATTAGCAGATGCAGTTGTTTCTAGTATGATAAATTGACATCTGCAATGATCAAAACAGTAAATCAAACAACATTCATAACATGTACATAGATAATCGGTAAATAGTGATATATCATAGTATAGAAGTTTTTTCAAAAACATATACATCGTCTTCGATCATAGGTTGGAAACACCTTATGATCGGCAAAATGGTAACACAAAAAGTCAAAAATATGAGTCTACGACATGATTATCTCATCACCGATGGTGATCACGATAAGAGACCACTGCCTGGGCCACCCTACATAGGAACCTCCTAAAAGGTCCTGGAACACCAATCATGTATCTTTGCAATCTGAGTGGAATCTCATCTATGTCCGTCTCTGGAATATCTAGAGTCAGACGCTCTAGGTGATGCTCTAAATCAGACAGGATCTCTGCTGATTGGCATATTGCGGCTAGTGCAGCTACAACTGGTTGTCTTCTATCATAAGGCTGGAGATGGGCTGGTTGTCGTGGGCCCACATCTGCATTCAAAACTTTTGGTTATTAATTTTCAAGGCGATAAAAAAAAAAAAAAAAATAGAACTTAGAAATTGTTGAAAATGATTTTACCTGATTCATCTCTCGGTCACCGCGGAAATCTATCTCGGTGTATGGAAAGTCCTCTATAATAAGAAGTTGGCGTTCGAAAATATGAAGGAGGAAATCGAACAATCTCAGTGCCCCCAATACCGTGACAGGCCATCAATGAAACCCAATGAACCATCCTAGGTTCTCGAGGTCGACCGACATCGATAGGAATACTCTGCGGAGCTAACATGGGAATCCTCTCTAGAGCAAAAGTGACAACAATGGATCCATATCCAAAGTTATTTAGTTTTCCATTCTTCGCTCTAGTTAGTTGGCCTTTTACATTGGCCAACACAGCTTCACACCAGTTGAAAATGGTGCCTCGAAAACAGTCTACAGCAATGCGCATCTGGGAACCAGTAGCCACATGCAGTGTTGCACTCCCACACAACCTGGTAGCAGTAAATGCAATAAATTTCAGCTCGGGATGGATGATATTTATTATATCAATCCGTTTGTCCATGGGGCATGCCTGATCATTACAGAATTATTGTTGAAGACTACTGACAGTCTGGCCACCTGGCCTAGTCCCAAACAAGGAAAGTTGTTCGCCCCTCTTGGACAAACTAGTCAAAAAACAAATATCCTCCAGCTCAATTTCGAGTACAGTGATTGATAATGAAACAACGAGGTCACGAACGTTCTGCACCTTTTAAACCATAATTAAGAGGTCTGTGCCCATCATGATAGATACGGAAATTTATACAAAGTTTGTTACACCATTTTTTGGTCATCTAACTTATTACCATTAGATGGACCCAAGTACACCATCTAAGACCAGTTTTACCCAAAGTAAAACTACTTTCACTATGTTAAAACAGGAAACCCCAAAAGGAAATATTAAACAAACCCATGTTTGTTTGACTTTCCTCATGGAATAATTAATTAAACCATAATTTAATTATTATTCCCAGTCATGTTTAACCCAAAACCAAAGAAATTAATTAGATAAACCTCTATTTATCTCATTAATTTCTAGGAATGATTATTTAAATCTTATTTAGATAATATTCCTTGTTAAATATGACCAAATCACCCACCATTAATCAAATAAATCATTAGTTATTTGATTATCTCCCAACCACTTCCTTAAAAAGATAAATAAATCATTTATTTATTTATTTTTCACTAATCAAGGGATTTGACCCAAGTCAAACACCCTTTCCCTCCAACAAATATAATAAAATATTCCATAAAGGTGGATCTAGATTTGGTTAACATTATTTTAATCATACACCAAGATCTAAAATGACCCAATATTTTGTTATAAATAAGAGGTTTTTCCCCATCATTCTTCACCTTTTGTTGCCTACTAGATCACTCTGGATCTATACACTTGGTCTCATTTCTATCATTTGCTCCCATTGAGCTCTATTTTCTGCATTGGGTTTTCTACATCTACAAGAGAGAGAAAGCTTAGATCTGAAGTGCTGAGGACTACAAAGAACCCATCCCCTTGAGGAGATCTGGATACACCTTCTTGTTTCCTCCCAGGTGCCCTGTAATATAAAAATTCATTCAAAAATCGTGTTCTTGTCTTGTCTGTTGGATGCATGGAGCCAACTCTTTACTTCACTGCTTAATATCTTTCCATTTATAGATCTGTTTGTTGCAGCACTTTAACTACTAATTGCAGATCTGAAGATGTTTTGCAGCCATTATTGTTGTTAGGGCTATTAGTTATGCGTAGCTAAAGTGGTTCTTTTCGTACACTTCGACGAAGAATTCATACTAACAAATGGCGACTCCACACGGGTTTTAAATTACGACCGCTGTCGTTTTTCATATTCCTGCATATCCAGCTACTTCAGGCCCTAGGGCTTCTTTTCAGCTGCTTATTTTTCCTCTTTTTATGTCATTTTTCTCACCTAAAACCCTAAAATTTTAAAATTTCTAACTTCCGTGTGTTTCTGGCCTTATTGCGCAGGTAAGCAACACCAGCCGCAACTGAGACGGCAACTTTTCTGAAAATTTGCCGCCGAGACAACCGGAACGGGGGGTCGCACTTTTTGGCCCATAACCTGCGACCTGGAGCTCCAGGTCGCACTTTTCTGCCCATTTTCTGCGACCTGCATTGAAAACAGGTCAGAAACTGCGACCTGCCAGTTTTTCAGTGATTTTTCTGCAATTTTTCTGGGTTCTGCTGCAGCTTCTGCCAGGGTCTCCCAGCCTCTGTCTCAGCCTGCCTTGACCAAGATCTGATCTGTTTTTACTCATCTAAGTGGGAACCCAACCCCTTAGGGCTTTAGTACCCTCCACTTTTTGTGGAAGAGTTTTAGCTGTTTCAGCCGTCAGTTTCAGAGCTTCAGCCCCCTCTTTTCCAGATCTGTTACCTCCCTTTCAGATCCATTGAAATCAGCCTCTTTTCCTTTCAAATCACCTCTTGTCGTTTTGTTTGGACCTCCTTTGAAGGCCTCCGCCTTGCCCCTCCGGTTTTTTGCTGATTTCCTTCCTTTTTCCAGCCACCTTGCCTCTGTCTCTTGGCTGTGATCTGCACCTCTTGCCTGCAGCTTTATCCTCCAAATCCCTGTCCCTTTCGACCCTAGATCTGTTGAGCTCCCTTTATGTGTGTTTTACATAGTTTTTCCCTTTCTTTTCAGCATAGTTGTGAGAGACCCACCTTCTTGGGTTAGATAGATGCACACGTAGCTGTTATTTTTCTGTTATTTCAACATTATATTCTGTTCTCTGTAGGTTTATTTTCAGCTACGCAGCACACTTTTTCTTGCTCTCAACAACGGAAAGGGTTTAAAAATTAAAATTAACGCACACCACACACTGACCCTAAGTGAAGAAGCGCCTGGTTTACACCGCCTGGCAAAGACTCTAAAATCAATTGTCACTGCACCTTTTCTGCCCTTGACCTTCTTGATTTTGTCCCTTTCTGCCCTTGTCGGTTTCCTTCTTCCTATCATCATTGCGCCCCCAAGGCGCCTTTCCCGGAGACTTCTTGGCCTTCACCCTCAGTTTCCGGTTGATCGACCTGCTCCGCACCGCCGTCGTCGAGCCAGTCCACCTTCGAGTCCGCACTCCGACTCCTCTCCTGATTCATCGGGTCCTCCTTCTCCTTCTGGTTCTCCCCCTGTTACCTTCACTATGTCTGGTCTAGGGCCTAACGCTAGCGGTTCTCCCGGCCCCAATGCCGGCCCTACTTCTAGCGGAACCGCCACAAACACTACCCCGGCCACCCCTGTGCTGCCGTACATTGCAGGCCTCAGCCTCCCCGATTTCCATCAGTTGATTAATGACCCCATTCACCACAATGCTACCTGGCCCGCTATGCCAACCAAGCTGCCCTCTGACATCCCTAAGTTCGAGGGCCTTAATGGAGAAGATCCAACCAATCACGTCCGGTCTTTCCACATGTGGTGTTCCTCCAATTCCATTACCGATGACTCCATCCGTCTTCGTTTGTTCCAACGCACGCTTACTGGCGAAGCTTCTAAATGGTATGTCGAACAAGCCACCTCTTCCCATACCACATTCGAGACTCTTGCCCAAGCCTTTTTGTCATACTTCCAGCTCCCTCTCTGATACGACACTGGCACGGAGCTCTTGACTTCCTTTAAGAAATCCTCTTCAACACGCCTTTCTGCCCATGTTCAGGAATGGCAACGAAGACGGAGCTTATGTCGAGCCCCTCCCTTTGAAGATCGGGTTTACATGGACTGGTTCCTTCGCACCCTTCCTTCTCCCATCGGCAAAGATGTTGCCTCTCACTTTCCTCAAACTGAAGAAGTCGCCCTCCAAATAGCCTTAAAATATGACCTGATCTACGCTCAATCTGGTTATGTTTATACCGTCCTTCCTGACATCCCCAGGCCCGGTGGCGCTAACGCCCCGGGGGCATCTCATTCCGCCGACGGTATCGTTGGATCTCTTTCCCATCCATCTGCTCATCCTCCTATGAGCTATGGTCTCCCTCAGGGAGGGGCCAGCACCTCGAGCACTCTTCCCCCACCCGGCAACATGTATCCAGGATACGGAATGCCTCATCCTTTTGTCCAACCTCCTACTTACCTCAATGTTGCTCAACCCAACCCTTACCTTTATCCACAGCCTGGTGCGCCAGCTCCTCCAACATATGCGCTTCCACCTCCCTTGCCTCCTCACAACCCGCAACAGCACTTACAGCCTCCTCCAGGGCAAGTATTTGCACATCAGGGCGCGACTAATCCCCCTTCTTCTCAAAGAAGGCGGAGAGGCAACCAAAACCAATCTGCCCCTGGTAACCGCAGACCCAATCCTGGTATGGACCCTAACACTAGCAACCAGCAACAGGGCCTTCCGCCCAAGCCGGACAGGCCGCTTTGCACAAATAAGCCCTGTTCGTGTTGCGGTGTTTATGGTCATTACACTCACGATTGTCCTCTCTTACCCCAGATGCGGCAGATGTGGGAGTCTCAAGCCACATTGCGCGGACAACACGCTTCCCCTCATGCTCCTCCTAATGTGGCCACTACCCAGCCAGTTGTGTTCACTGATCCTTTCCCTCAACAGGGATTCGTGGCTACCCAACCGCCTGACAGCCAGGTAGCTGCCCCCCCTTCCATTTCTGGTTCCTCTGATTACCAGATCCTTATGATGCACTCCGATCCTTCCCCATCCGTCGACCTTCACCTTCAAACTCGGTCTCGCTAGTACCCCAAGCCTTCTGCTCAGTCTGCTACCGAGCCTCCCTCTTCAGGTTCTACAGAGCCTCTTTCGACATCCAGTGGCCCCTTACACATCCCTCAACCCAAAGTTGAGGTTCATCCAAAGATTCCAAAGGGCCCATTACGCCAAAATGCTGCTTCCGGTCGAGCCGCTCAGTCGTATAGTATGGTAGATGATTTGGCGCAATCCCCTGCTGCCATTTCCACACTGGAACTCCTCCAGTCGTGCCCTTCCCAAAAGAAGGCTCTACTATCTGCCATGGGCGCTGTCGATCCTGCTAATGACCAAATGATTGTTTTCGACGCCACTCAATCGGACCATCCCCCTCTTCCTCCTTCCGTCGCTTTCCAAATCCCAGTCAAAATCCGGAACGCCAATGTATCCCGGTGTATAATTGATGAGGGGGCATCCACCTGCGTGATGTCCGCTTCGGTTTGGAAGCAACTCAGATCCCCTGAGCTGGCCCCATCCACGATCACCCTTCGAGCGTGGGACGGTCACGCCTCCCAGCCCATTGGCCTGTTTCGTAACTGTCCCATCACCCTCGCCGGTAAGACCGTTTGCGTTGACGTCGAAGTCATTGACGCCCCTCTCGACTACAACATTCTATTGGGGCGAAGCTACACCTATGCCATGTCTGCTGTCCCATCCGCGGTTTTCCGCAAGATGTCTTTCCCACATAATGGGAAGATAGTCACCATTGACCAGCTATCTTATCATGAGCCGCCGTCTCAGACCTCCTCCGAGACGACCATCTCTTTTGTAGCCAACAAGCAAACCGTCGATTCTTTGACCAGTGTCTCCCCCGGCGTCTACAAAGATTCCACCCTGCTTGGTACTTTTTCTCATCTTCCCCCTCCTCCTGTCACTGATCCCAGCTTGTCGAATTTTTGCATGATGCAATCGTCTCAGGCTGCCCATAAGCGGCCTGCCTCGGCTAGTCAGCAACCTCCCCCCCGCCCTCCGCAACCCGCTCCTATCCATTCATCTCAGCCAGCCGGACCTTCTCCTTCTGGCCCTCCCCCTACAGCTGGTATCCCTGAACCTCTTTATCCTCCCGGATCGGTTCCTCCTGGCCTCAACCATCTTGAAGCCGTCCCTCCTGGTCATTTCCCTGCTGGGCAGATCCCTTTCCTAGTTCCCCCTCCCGGCGTATATTCTGTCCCCGTCATGGCCACCCTCTCCCTCCCTAACTTGACCTTGGGCATTCCGGTCTGGTACCTTGATCCCCCAGCCGCCACCCCTCCTGGTCACCCCAAACCTTACATGGCTTTGACACCGGTTCAACCGGTTCCCCTCACTTCCTCCATAGCCACTGTGCCCCCAGCACCTCCACAGGACCCTTCTCCTATTGTGACGGCTCCCGGGAAGAAAGGAAAAGCCCGCAAGGGGGCAACCAAAGACCAGACCACCACAACTGACCCGGCTCCTTCTCCGTCCGCGAAGCCTTGTGCCTTATGTGATGTCACTGGTCATGCCACCCATGCTTGTCCCGAGTTACCCCGTATCCGGCCCATGGTTAAAGTCGCGTTCCCCGACGCTACGGTCCCTGAAGCCCCCACTCGTTCTTCGTCCGTTCCCAAGAACCCCAAGACTCTCCGCACCAACAAACCCTGTGCCTTGTGCGGTGTCCATGGCCACTACTCCCACCATTGTCCTCACCTGACACATTACCGCGCCTCCCTAGAGGTGATCCGTGAGTATGAGGTTGAACAAAATCAATCCGCCTCTCCCATTCTCGCGTAGTATGCTTCAGGCCAGCCTGAGGATCCCCCCGCTCGCATCGACATTCCCCCCCCTGATGTTCAGATGACGGAGTCTACGGTAACCATCCTTTACCTATCCTCCTCTGCACGACACTCAGAGCCTAGCCCGTCTGCATCCTCCCCTGTTGCGTCCCTTGATCACCCTATTCCCCCTCATACTCGAGATCACTCCACTTGTGTCTCTGTTGACCTCCGCAGCCCGAGTCCTCACCATGTTTCCGATAGCTCTCATACACCACCTTGTTTGAGTCTTGATCATCCTGCCACTTCCCCCTCCTCCCGCCGTTGCCGCCCGATGACTTCTGTACCCTCACGCTACCGTCATTTCCTTTCATCCCCTAATTTATTGTCTTGTCACACCATTCTGCAGGACCCCCCGTCCACACCCTTTATCGGTTACGCTGATGGTGCAAGTCGCTACTCCAGGAATCTTGCCTCGGCAGGTTGGGCCATCTTCACCCCCTTGCATGACCTTGTTCTTTCTAACGGGGTATGCATTGGTTCTGCCACCAACAATCAGGCCGAATATGATGCAGTGCGTGGCCTATTAGCTGATGCCCTCTTGCATCGCATCCTCCATCTGCACGTTCGTTTGGATTCCCTGCTTCTTGTAATGCAACTAAATGGTGTTTATCGTGTGCATAACCCTGTGCTATTTAGACGCTATTTACGAGTGAAAGTATTAATACGTGCGTTTGAAACCATAACTTTCAACCATGTACCCCGAGACCAGAATCACTATGTAGATAGTATTGCAAACCATGTTCTAGATTGGCATTTATCACACACATTTCATACAAGACAATAACATTAAATCAACCATCAAAAGATGATACATATCCATAATATGTGTCGCAAAACATATATTTAGAGTCCATCTACTCTGATACATACGACATGCCCATAGCATGTTACAAACAAAAAGCCAAAAATTGGGGGCACCACCTGCCCCTACATACATCATAGGGGGCACCACCTGCCCCTACATACATAAGAGGGGGCACCACATGCCCCTACCCCTAATCACTATCTGGAGGCTCACGGGCCAATGGCCTTGCCCCTGCAGCATGTAGATCACGCATAGCCTGACCGGCCATCGCCATGCGCCGCATGATACCTTGCCACTCCGAGGGGAGACCAACACACGGCTCTATGAACTGGTCGTCTAAATCCTGCCACCCGCGCTCTGATACTCTGGTCAACAACTGCTCACATCTACAGCTGATGTCCTCCAGCAGGGCGGCTGCATCCTCATTCTGCACTGCTCTCGACCCATTTGGACCTGTAGCTCCAGACGCTGTCGGTCGTCCCATATATCCGGCCGGTTTTACCGGTGCTATATCTGCATACCAAAAGTACATGAATCAGTATCATTAATTACTATTCAAAAACTTTAACATGCCCACACAAGAATAGCAATTTGTCACTTACCATCGGGCCCCCAGACTCGACCAGGCGGAAGTGGCAGATCCGGATCCCCACAGTAGCTCATCCCACTATAAGGGTAGTCGTCTATGTACAGCGACATCTGATCCCAATGGGCAAAAAACTCCGGTCGAAACACTCGCCCGACCGCCCCTCCTCCTCCCCTGCAGAGTAGTCGTCCCCAACGGCGCATCTTGGGCTCTCTCGGGCCCCCATCTGGAAGCTGCACACGAGGCCTCAAGGTCGGGATCTTCTCAAAGAAGAAGGCGCACAATAAAGTCCCATATGAGCAATCATGATTCACTTGCCGCCTGCATAGCGACAACTGTCGCTTTAGCGCCACCAGCATCATTTGGGCCCACCCAAAGTAGGTCCCACCCAACACACTCTCCACTATCATCATCTGCCCACTGGTGATGTGATGGAACGCCTGGCTGCCCAGGATTCGCAGCACAGCTGCGGCCACTGCACGGGTTTCTAACCTCTCTAGATCCCCGACCGATATTCGAGTCCCCTTGACTTGAAGACCCGGTCGACAATGGCGTTCCACGAACTCCATGATATGCCGCCCCCGCGGCAGCACTGGCTGCGTGTCTCCCACAATCCCCAGTGGTGGGAGGCCGATCAGGAAGTACACATCCTGGACCGTCAGTTCGATCCTGTGCCCTTGCACTACAAAGATCTCCTGATCTGGATCCCAATAACTGATAATCCGGGCCAGTAACGGTTCCCCTGCTCTCATCAACGGGTTCTCCAAAAACTTGAGAACCCCAAATCTGGCCAATACACGACGGACGCCCTGATCCGCCTGGATCTCTGTCCGAAGTGTTCCCAGATCCCTCTCTCTCCAGTTGACCCGCAACTCTGCCATACCTGCACAAACACATCATTTTTGTCAGGGTACAGATCGGGAAAACCATAACCACACACCAAAACCCAACTCCCAGCCATAAAACAGCACCAAGCCCCCCTCATCTCCCAGGTCGCATTTTTCTGCCATTTTCTGGACCAGGTCGCACTTTTTGCCCTCAAACCTGCGTCTTGGGTCGCACTTTTTGCCCCAAAAAGTGCGACCCGGCCGTAGAGATGAGGGAGGGGCTATTTTTGGGGTGTTGGGCCCTAAAATGCAAATCTAATCCATCCAAATGCAAGAGCAAGGTTAGGCCTCTTACCTCCAACTGACAGATCTCGAATCCAACGGTCGGTTTGTCCGCTACGTTCGCCGCAAGATTTAGGGCCTTCTCTCCTCTCCACATTCACCACAGCAACAATAGCAAATGAATGATTTTGGAGGAAAAACTGCCTCATTAAAAGAGAACCCCTGTTTCTTCTTTCGACTGCTGCGACCACACCGTAGCCCCGTTCGACGAACCGTCAGCACCGCTGGAAAGATCTCACCGAGCTCTCAAATGGGTTTCTATTAGTTTTTGGTGATTTAATACTTCACCCGGACACATTTTGTCCAAGAAGGGTCACTTCACCGCTCCTTAAAATCGAATTTTCTCACTTACGAAAATTGTACTTGGGGCACCATATCGCTCCCTTACTTGTCCATGTTCGTGTCGATTTTCGTCATGAGTGCCCACCTTGTACTCATGTTTCCATGGTCCCCCATTGGGGCCTTTACTGTGTGGCAGCACTATCAAGTCGCCCTTGTTTAGAGCATCCAAGTTCAGTCATCATCGAATTCACGGAGTCTATCCTGCGTCCCTTTGTACCCCACTATAGCCCTCCATTCTTCATTGCTTGGTTCCTCTCTTGTGTCGCATATCATGACCTTCAGCCCCACTGTCCCCTATCCCTTCTGATATTTTGTCAGTCGCTGCCATGTCATTCATGCCCTTTATGCTCTAACAAGGGAAGTCGTCCATTCGCCACTCCATCCTTTCCATTTTCGCCATCATCATTAGTGTCAGTCTGTCCGTCGCTCTACTATTTTCTCTCGTGACTTAGTTGAGGATCTCTCATTGCCTCACCTATGGCGGACCTCCTTCTGTCGACATCAGCTCATTCATTCCAGAAGCCTGGTCTAGAGGGCGGTGTACCTTGGTTCCAGCTTCCACTCTTGTTCGGTGCCTCGGATCAGGCAGGGGGATCTCTCATTTCCCTTTGACTTGATTGTTTCTCCAGCTCCTTTCAGCATGATCGAGATTCGTATACTTGACGGTCCAGTGACCCAGCAGCAGCTCTTGATGATTCCCGGGTGTGTGTGAGATGTCTCAGCCCTCATGAGGGGGTGGCCCTGCAGGTAGCCCCCCACATGCCCGGATGACCTCTTCTTTGCAGCCTTCGATGCCGCTCCAGATTTTGATGATGTTGGCCTTTGCCGCTTGCAACACCTCTTTGATTTGCATGTATCAGTCAGTTTTTGTGAGCCCTTCCCCATTTACGGGGGGCATTTGGGTTGTATTTATCTCATGTACTCAGATATTATTGTACTAGTCCTGGCTGTTATCCCAGGCACAGCATGTATGTGAGACTCTTCATTATATTCTTATCTGGCTCTCGATTATGCCAGCTGTACTCTATGGTTCGGTCCCTTGTTTACTGGACACACTATTCTTTTGTACTTTGTCTCGGCGGGCATAGGTATGCCTCCCCCGCCGCCTTCAGCACAGGTACCCTCTCATAAAAAGAGACTTGTTGCACCTGCGAGTCTCGTCTCCTCAGGGTCTATTCCTTCAGCACACTATCTACCTCACCTTTCTCTCTTTGACACCCCTTTTGTTGTCTAGTGATTGTGTTCTTACAACGTACTTCGGTCATACGATTTGCTCCTGACACTCGCACGCTGGGGGGCAATCTATTACACCATTTTTTGGTCATCTAACTTATTACCATTAGATGGACCCAAGTACACCATGTAAGACTAGTTTTACCCTAAGTAAAACCACTTTCACTATGTTAAAACAGAAAACCCCAAAAGGAAATATTAAACAAACCCATGTTTGTTTGACTTTCCTCATGGAATAATTAATTAAACCATAATTTAATTATTATTCCCAGTCATGTTTAACCCAAAACCAAAGAAATTAATTAGATAAACCTCTATTTATCTCATTAATTTCTAGGAATGATTATTTAAATCTTGTTTAGATAATATTCCTTGTTAAATATGACCAAATCACCCACAAATAATCAAATAAATCATTATTTATTTGATTATCTCCCAACCACTTCCTTAAAAAGATAAATAAATCATTTATTTATTTATTTTTCACTAATCAAGGGATTTGACCGAAGTCAAACACCCTTTCCCTCCAACAAATATAATAAAATATTCCATAGAGGTGGATCTAGATTTGGTTAACATTATTTTAATCATGCACCAAGATCTAGAATGACCCAATATTTTGTTATAAATAGGAGGGTTTTCCCCTTCATTCTTCACCTTTTGTTGCATACTAGATCACTTTGGATCTATACACTCGGTCTCATTTTCTGCCATTGTTGCTCCCATTGAGCTCTACCTTCTACATTGGGTTTTCTACATCTACAAGAGAGAGAAAGCTTAGATCTGAAGTGCTGAGGACTACAAAGAACCCATCCCATTGAGGAGATCTGGATACACCTTCTTGTTTTCCTCCCAGGTGCCCTGTAATATAAAATTCTTTCAAAAAATCGTGTTCTTGTCTTGTCTGTTGGATGCATGGAGCAAGCCCTTTACTTTACTGCTTAATGTCTTTCCATTTATAGATCTATTTGTTGCAGCATTTTAATCACTAATCGCAGATCTGAAGATGTTTGGCAGCCTCTATTGTTGTTAGGGCTATTAGTTATGCGTAGCTAAAGTGGTTCTTTTTCGTACACCTCGACGAAGAATTCATACTAACACAAACCACATGCTCGTAATGCTTGCATCGTGGGAAAATGGAGCATTGCGGTGTCATCCACGTCCTCATGCTCACGTTCTCTCCAAATCAACATCTTTTTATTCTTACAATGCATAAAAATATATGTTAGAACAATATAATTTGAAAATTTTTGGGCGGCAAATGAGAAATTTGGTTTTAAAATTTGAAAACGTGGGGTCCGCACTTTGTCTTCATACACAGTCCGTAGGAACGCACGTGAGCTGTGTCAAAGGTGCAGACCCATGACTTTTTTCTATATAGGAAAAAGTCGGGGTCCGCAGGGCCCATGTGTGGCACCTGCGGACTTCCGCGGGCGATTTCTTAAACCGTATCTTTCCTTTAAAAATAAAATCTAAAGCCTCAAAATGAATTTTAAACGGATGAAATGCAATATTAGGAGGTCGTGGATTACCTGGGATCGATGGTTCTCGATTTCGTTGGACATATTTTCTAGAATCTTCACAGGAACTTTTTACCCAAAAGCTTTTACTTTTCACTCTGAACTTGAATGGTAAAAATGAAATTGAAAAAGTCCTTTTTATAAGTTTTTTCGAATAGATAAATTTTAAATTTGTTTATTTTTCACTTTAAAAAGGGTATTTTTGGAAGCATTTTTACTTATCTTAAACAGGTATGTGTAATGTTTCAGTTTTTTGTGCAGAAATTGGATTTTTCAGGAGAATTCATCATTTTTCAACGAAGAGCATACTTTTATCACTTTTTCGGACTCTTTCAAAAAATTTACGAAAAATAAAAACATTGGAGTTCTCTTTTAAGCCCTTTTTAGACTCTCTAAACATGAAAAGATTGCCAAGCACTTGATTATTCGAACTTGCTAAAGTAAATGAATAATCGTCCCTTTAGTATAAGTTTACCCCTTTTACAGACTGAAATGGACTATTTACGAAAAATGTATAGGTTGAATAATTACAGTCAATAGAGTTCTCTCTCGCATTATTTTATCCTTTTTCAGGCTCGAGAGACTAAATTTACGAAAAAGTACACCCATGGAGTTTTCTTAAGTTTTTTCTTATGACTCCCTAAAATTGAAAAACACCAAGTTTCTTCTATACTGGACTCGTTAAAATTTAACAGTAAAGGACCTGTTCAATTTCAAACAGGAACGGACCACTCCTTCTTAGAGTTTTAATCTTAAAATAAGTTGGACTCATCCGAAGGATGATCTTATAAACAAGCAAATGTTATCCTCCTCAAGATTGTCAAAAATAAAGAGGTACTTGCCAGAAATAGTGGGGGAAAAGAGAGAAAAATGGACGTGCTTGTTGTATTTTTATTTTTCAAAAATCCAGTTAACCACTCTTGAACACGACACTTGAATTCACCTGCGCTGGGAAATCCTTTTCCTAACAGTTAATCAAACCACATTGAAATTTTTTAGTCGTTTTCTGGGTATTAGATTTGGGTCAATTGTCACCAAGCCTTCTACTGTGTCATTATGTGTTGAAGAGGACAGTTCAAATAAACCATTCATCTGCAAAATATCTGTCATCCATTTTGACCATCCCTGATTCAGTCCTTGCCAATATATTTTCAAAACTTTATCTATGATTTCGTGTTGTAGGCTTGCCTACGACAGATCACTTTCTATCGACGACAACTCACTATCTAGGAAGTTGATCTAGAAATCGGCAGTACCTTGAAATCTGCATGCCTCAATGGCAGGTTTCTCACCTTCGACGATAGGTTGCGTCATTGACCTTCGATCGAATGATTCTGTGACATGTTCAACTTCAGCTCATTCATTCACATTTCATGGATTGTACTAGGTACTTTGAGAGCCATTGACATTACTGGTGGTTACTCTCACACTTGTTAACAGTTTATATCATTGATTCTTAATCAATTGGTTTCTACCATGTTCGACTTCGACACATTCATTCACATGGATAGAATCGTACTAGTTCGAGATGTGGAAATCAAGACCCTGGATCTAGTTTCTACCATCCACGCTGTGAGGAATTTTTTTATCATTTATACAGTGGACTATTTATAAACAGATGGCTGCATCCATACTTTGTCTACATGTGTCTATACTGTGATGTATTCAAAATCATTCCTGTATCGAAACATTTTGACTCAGTTTCTAGTTAGTTTGAATATGAGTATGGGAATTCCTACCTCAGCGATGATATGTATACACATATATTTTGCATTGAATGTTTTTACAGGTTCTGATTGGGGTGTCCATAGGATGATCCTTGAAATGATAAAGTACTACACTCTTCATATATGACAGACTTCAGCCGCATCTATTCCAGGCTTTGCGATTTAGGGGGCAATCTGTTACACTGAAAATTGTCATCCTGACATTCTACTATGTGTATGAGCTCATTATTACTCATACTTCCCCCTCTGCAAGTCTAACATATCAGTTTCTCATGTCAAGCCTTGAAAATTAGATAAAAGTTCCTAAAAATCTCCTAAACTTTGGTATCGCACTTTATCTCTATCTTGCCTGTGGTCCCGCACCTAATGTTCAGCTCTCCTGCGTACCTGAATGCACTTTCTCTTTTTTATAGGTGCGGACCCCTGTAAGATAAAAAAGGCGCAAGTAAATCCCAAAAAGCTCAATTAAAGTAAATTTTGGAAGCTTCTATAACGAATCTTGCGGTGGCAGAACCAATCTTGTGAGGTGCATGTATCCCTTACCTTATGGAGCTAATCCCTTGATGTGAGGAGCTTATCCCTTTAAAGGAGGATTCTATCCCTTCATAGTTGGAACAGAAAACCTCCTCTTTTCCACTATAAAAAGAGGCATTGGGTAGCCTCAAGGGGAGTTCAAGATTTGGAATATTTGAGGTTAAGTGTTGTTGAGATTTAGACTCAGTTAACTAAGATTTTTGTGAGGAGAGATTACATACCTCTATTTGTCTTGGTTAGAGAAGTTCAGAGCTTATCAAAGTAGATGAGACTCTTGCTTCGAACCCCGGGAAGGCCTGTGCAACATCAAGGCTCAGGTTGTAAGGTTTTCTTTCTTTTGAAATTAATACAAATATACTCATTTTTCTCAATAAGTTGTCAGTTAATGGTTTATTTCATAGATTCCTTGATCACTATGATAAGCATGGTTTATGATGATGTCTATACAGGTGCTATTTAATATTTTGCTTATTTCTGACTGCAGGTTTACGAGGATAACTCCTTCAAGTGCACAAGAGACAACAACGACTTCAAACAAGCATTGGACATACGGTAAGTATTTTATACCTCTATAGAGATTTTTGTAAATCATATATGCTTAGAGAAATATTAGCTTATTTGGATGTTTGTTGCTAGACACTTTTATTACTAGGGAGATTGGTCTTGTCCGCAAGACAAATTAATCCACACAACACTCTGGAAATGAGCTTAGTTCATGGTTTTTCCCCCCTACTGCAAGGGCTCAAGGTTCCACTCTGTCTCGGTAAGTGTGTCTCTTCTAGCTTGCCTAGGTGCACTTCTGAAGTGAAAGGATAAATAGGTGAAGGTTGGGCAGACCCCCCAAGGGAGCCGCTAGGTGAGTTGGTTGAGATCCAAAGTCTTAGGGAGGGGGTCAGCTGGTCAAACCTCACCCCCTCCAAATATGGTGTGATATTGTTTTGATATACCCAAAAAATTGTTTTAATAGAGGGTACGAGGGGTGCACGGACCCTCATCGGGCAGCCCACCCCCCGAATCTGTCATTGACCATTGTACATATAAAGAGAGTGGGTAGGGGCAGCGCCGTTGAAAACCCATGCCCCTCCTATATTAACATGTCTGTTGCAATTTCGGTGTGTTCGGAGGGGTCATGGCCACCAGCCCATAACCATTTCTTTTTTTATATTATATTGTTGGAGCAATGGAGGGGGTTATGGCCCGCCCTTGCGTTTTTTTATTTTTTATTTTTTTAGAAACCCATTTTTTTTCCAATATTCTTTATTTTGACCAAAGGAGTGCTTTTAATTGTCCCACAAATTTTCCCAGAATCCTGTTAGAGCTGAATGAAATCCGGCCACCGGAATTTGGAAAAAATTTTCCTCCTTAAGGCTGCCACTTCATCAAGTCAACCCAAAACTTTGACTAATTCTAACTTCTCCATACAGACTTAGAATTGAGTGTCTTCGTTTTGACACTGAGTTTGCCACATTTCTAACACTTTGATTTTTGTGCCTTCGTACTTAAGCCACTTGTACATGGACCTGTATGATCCTCCTGGATCATTACTCCCCACCAAGGATCTTTTATACCACCAAAAGCATTAGCACACTGTTTAACTGTTCAAGCCACACTTTCAATCTTCTGCACACAAATCTGATACATCATTTGCAACAATGCACACACTATACATGACTCAACAACCCATCACTTTCCAAGAGTTTATAGCACAGAATCATTGGTAAGGGATTACATAAAAACAACCAATACCTCAACTACTCATAAGAAAAGGCCAAAAACATCATCGTTTCATTTCGAAGCGATAGAAACACATCACCACGTTTACATTTATTTGCAACACATGATTTGCAACTATGGCCATAACACTAAAACCTATCAAAAACCCATATTTTACTTAATCAAGTAAATGGATCATCTCCCAATGATGGATTTTTCTGTGGAATATCATCGAGGAATTGATTCTTCATGTGTGCTTATTGGTCCTGACATGTTTGACATGTAGGTTTATGGGGTTCATCCTGGTTGTGATCATTCTTCTTCCTTCATACTTTTCGTATCATCTTGGAACACTTTCCCCTAGTTTTCCTCCGATAAGTGTTTATGGAACCCTCACTATCGCTGGATTGTGAGGAAGTGATTTCATCATCTGTTGATGGCTGGTCACGAGCTGTGTTGGAACTTTCTCCCACTTCCTTCTGCATGTATCCGAGTCATGTATGATGCGCAAATTCCTCGAATTTGATGTGGTTTATGATGACTTGGCCATTGATGCCAAGGACCTTTCCCTAATACCCCATATTCTTCAGCAGTTTGGATCTAAGCCCTGTTGTATGTTTTTCATAATCAGCGAATTCATCATCATGAAAAGTACATGAAATTGAAGGGTCAGTTTTTATCTCGGGTTGGTTACCTCGCAACTTTTCCAAGGCCTCATCCTTAGCTTACAACTGATGTAGTAACCTATTTTTGTCTTCCTTGGCTTCCTGTAGGAGCTTCCTTAGCTCAATATTATATACTTGGATGCTTTGGTTTATCTCCTCAATTTCTTGGAGCCCTGTTGGAGTGAGTGTCCTTTTCATCTTTGGTACCATGTTTGTTGAAATTTTTGTTTCATCACCTGAATCAGAACCCAAGTTTATGGGTCCTTCGATTGTGATCCCAAAGGTTGCAAGCTTCATTTCATCACTGGAATCTGACTCCAAGTCAATTGGCATACCTCATGCAAATCCTGCAGCTGTGACTTTCTCATCTTCTTCTGATTCAGAATCTTGGTTCTGTGGCATGGTGGTAGCAGTCTTCTTCTTCCCCTTTTTTTTGTTCCTCTCAAGTCTCAACTCATGGTGCAACTTACAACAACTTTCCTCGCCATGTCCCTCCTCACAATGTGTACAAGAGGTCTTTGCTCCCCTTCTCTTGGAAGTTGCAGTTATTTTTGGGTGGTCATTTTGTTCATGCGTTCCCCTGATTTCTAGATGCATGGCCTTCACACTGGCCTCATCTATGGTAGGAGGCTCAAACAATAATAATGAATTCCTTATGTAATTATGCAGAGAACTAATATACCTAGTTACAATATCTGGTGAATATAATCGAATGCCCAAATTCAATGCTTGTTTTCTAAATTCTTCAGTAAAGTCTTGTACATTTTGACTTCTAATTTGCCTTAGGTGTTGAAATTCCATTAAGGCCTTTTTCTTATAACCCAAAGGGTAAAATTGGTTTCTCAATGCATAAACAAATTTTGACCATGAGGATAGAAGGTTACCCAAATTTTGGCTACCTTGAAATTTTCTCACCCACGAGACAAGAGCAGGCATCGTTCAACCAAAGAGAAGCCAAATGGATCATTTCCTCATCCTCATTGATCTGTTGAATCCTATAGTAGACCTCAACCTACCAAAACCATTTGTTAAGATTTTCTTCATTACTTTCACCATTATACGTCGGAAGATCAATTTTGACATATAATTTAAGGAAAGGTTTCTTAGTTGCATTTCCTGAATTCCTATAATGATGGTGAGAAGAGGAAGAAGAGATTTCACTCGAGGAAGGAGAAGGAGGTGGATCATCTCCATCATCTCCATGTGCTGAACCTTGTCCTTTTGAAGCATTCTCCCCTGCTTTATCTAGTTTCTCAAGCCTTGAGAACAACTTCTTGACCCGATCTGCCATGGTGTAGAATGCTTTTTGGAATTTTAGCTCCACCTCATTTCTAACATCGTCATCCATGTTTCTTCTTTGATGTGCACGTCTCGCTTTGGGATAAAAAGGCTTTAGTTTCCCTTTGCCTCTTCATAGCCTATTTCTGGTTAGCATACAAACATGCAATTCACATCTACAAAGACCGACTCTCATACCACTTGATCTTGGTAAATTTTGCTACCCTTTAAACCAAGATCTTTAACTTCGAGATGAAATAAAGAATTACAAGTAAAATTTCATATTAACCATGTAACTTAAAAGGTATGAAACAAGAAGAGAGAAGCACATAAAATCATGCAAGGAAGACAAGAAATTGATATCAGAGTTCGTCTAGGAGGGACTACACCTTCAGGCCCTGCTCAATCAGTTGGGAGGCCCTCTTTCATTAAGTGGAAAATAAAATGGCAGTAAAAGTATCGATGAAAAATTACACCCTTATACCTTCATAGCTAAAAGTGGAAAAAGGTTATATACCTCTGATGAAGAAATGGATAAAATCGTTGGATTCCTATCGCTGAGAGGTGCATAATCCATATAGAAATTGTCTGATTCTCACACGGGACAAATTTGGGACCTCTGGAAATGAGCTCAATTCATGGTTCTACCGCCCCCCCCCCCCCCTACAAGTGCTCAAGATTCCACTCTGTCTCAGTAAGCGTGCCACTCCTGGCCTACCTGGGCACACTTCTGAAGTGAAAGGTTAAATAGGTGAAGGTTGGGTGGACTCCCCAAGGGAGTCGCTGGGCGAGTTGGTTGAGATCCAAAGTTTGAGGGAGGGGGTCTGGCGGTCAAACCCCGCCCCCTCCAAATATGGTGTCATATTGTCTTTATATACCCACAAAATTATTTTAATAGAAGGTATGAGGGGGGCCAGACTCGCATCCGGCGGCCCGCCCCTAAATTCGTTGCCGACCGTTTCACATATATAGAGAGTGGGTAGGGGTGGCAAATAGAGAGTGGGTAGGGGCGGCAAGGTTGATATCCCGTGCCCCTCCCATATTTATATGTCTATTGAAATTTTGATGGATCCAAATGGGTCATGGCCACCGACCCATAACCATTTATTTTTTTATATTATATGGTTGGAGCAAGGGCAAGGGTCATGGCCTTCCCTTCTCTTTTTTCCTTTTTTTTTAACAAACCCATTTTTTTCCAGTATTCTTGGTTTTGACCGAAGCATTGCTTCTAATTTTTCCACGAATTATCCTGGAATCTGGTCAGAGCTGGCCAGAATCCGCCCACTAGACTTTGGAAAAAATCTTGTTGCCTTAAGGCTGCCACCTCATCAATTCAATCGAAAACTTTGACTGCTTCTAACTTCTTCATACAGACTCAGAATTGAGTGTCGTCTGTGTCGTTGGAATGAGAAAGATGAGATATTCTTATTGACACTAAATTTCCCCATTTCTCACACTTTGATTTATTTCCTTTGTACTTAAGCCACTTGGACCTATATGATCCTCTTGGATCAGCCACTAAGTTTCCGTGGCCTTCGGTTCTTAAAAAAATTACTGGGATTTGACATATTTATTTTATAACCCTTAACCAAGAACTTATCTTTCTTCCACTTGTTTCCTTCTCTGGTTTCTTCCTCGAATGGCCTGCTATATGCTTAAGAACGTAAAACCCTATCGGTCCTTTCTGTCTTAGGGTTTAAACCTCTTAGCTTTGAGTTTTTTCCTTAGGTGGATTATAGTTCTTCCTATTTTATGCAAGACACTAGTTAGGCCAGCAAACCATGAGTGTGGTGATCACATCCTCCACTCCCCTCGTGCTCCTATCCAGAATAGAAAATTATAGCAATTTCCTTGGAGATAGGCCTCAATACTTCTTGTCTAGTCTCTTCGTTGGCTTAGGTTATAAAGTTCCATTGGTTATTAGCCAACTCTGGATCACTCTATCCTTATAACCATTATGTTTTTCCTTTGTTTACTTTTTTACACATCAACCCTTCTCCTCCTTGGGATTTCCTTTTTATTCCATAAGAGAAGGTAACTATTAATAACTATGTTATTCCATCTACTCTGGAATATTGGAATTATTTACCAACCAGTTATGGAAATTTAGAAAGCAATTCTTTATTCATAAAAGAAAATGTAACTTAGGTTCATCAAACAATTAACATATTGGTTAATATCTTTTTCACTTAAAAGTAAAATGTAATTTTGTAAAAAAATTTTAAAATTAAAATAAGGAAATTAAGATGGGTGTCACATCTTCCCCTGCTTAAAGAAAAAACCATCCTCGATGTTTTACACCATCATATTAAATTTTTTTGTATATTATTCTTGTATAAAGCCTTCATCTTCCTATGTATCATTTTCCAGACCAAAGTGCTTCCACTTCACTTTAACTTGGTAGATGCCTTGCCTCCATAGCGTTATTTCTCTCTTGTCAAGAATACGTTGAGGCTCTACTAGGAATTCTTTGTCCGGTTCGACCTGCAACCATTGAAAATTTAATTAATGGATTAAGTATTCATCTCTTTCAGTGGACATAGTATTAATTTACAATTTAACTGTATATTTTTCCAATGTATTACATGCTTTGGGTCTTGCGCATATCGTTTCAATATGGATACATGAAACATAATGTGCAAGTGTATGTGACAGGGTAATGCCAACCGATAGGCCACTAGCCCTACTATTTCCAAAATTAGGAAAGGTCCACAGAACCAGGGATGTCGTTTGGCACAAGTAGTCCATTTGAGAGTGCCTTTCTTGGGTCTAATTCTAGCATATATGTGATCACCCACTTCGAGCTCTCGATAAGTCCTTTTTCAATCCATGTAAACTTTCTGCCTGTCCTCGGAAGCTTTTAGATTTTTTCAGATCTTCATCACTTCACGCTCCATCTCTTCCAACATCTTTGGCCCAATCATCAGCTTAGTTTCTGGGCTTATCCAATTTATGAGTGTCTAGCATTGTCTTCCGTATAGTTCCTCAAAGGGACTCATATTGAGAGATTATTGGTACTCCTTATTGTAAAAAAAATCTTCCAAATGAAAATAATCTTCCCACTTCATGGGAAAATGCATCACATACATACCTAAATTTTCTTTTAATATCTGATTCACCTACTCAGTCTGCCTATTTGTTTGCAGATGGTAGGCAGTACTCAACTGAATTTGTGTGCACATACTGGTGAACAATGCCTTCTAGAAGGCTGAGGTGAACTTCATATCTCAGTCTAAGATGAAAGTTTTCAGAATATTGTGTAATCTAAAAACCTCCCTCATAATGATATCAACAATTTGTATAGTTTTGTAATTGGAATGGACTGATATGATGTGAGTTTCCTTGCTTAGCCTATCCACCACCACCATAATGGAGTCATTGTGTCTCTTTGTTCTTGGTAATCTTGTAGTAAAATCGAGTGAAATGGCTTACCATTTACACTCTGGTACAAGAATAGGTTGTAGTAAACACGCAGGGTGTCGATGCTCTACCTTGACCTGTTGAAATTCCAAAAACTTCGTTAAGTATTTAGCAATATTTTTATGCATCCCAGGCCAAAAGTAGTATTTTTTTATTGTTGTGATCATTTTTTGGTATCCAGGATGTTTGAGATAAGAGTTTCGATGATAATCATCCAAATCAGCTCCTTCAGTCTCAATTTATTAGGAATATATGTGTTCCCACGGAAAATCAATAGTTTTTCATTATTTATATTATAATTTGATTGTTTCCCTTTGTTTTATGTCTATTTCGCTTGCTGCCACAGAAACTGGCTTTCGGGATATTTTTGTGCTGCCTGCTTCACTTGCTCTTGGAACTTAAATTCTTATTGGTTAAATTATATTTCATAAACATAATGTAGTTTTCTACTTAAGGCATCAATGAAACGGTTTTCCTTACCTTTCAAGTTCTAAATTTCAAAGTGAAATTCACTCAGAAATGTGTTCCACCTTGCTTGGTGAGCATTCAAGTGAGCCTGCTTAAAATAGCTAGTCATGGTACTATGGTTTGTTTTCAACATAAAAAATTTCCCCAACAGGTAGTGCCTCCATAATTTTAGTGCATCAACTACTGTGGTCAACTCTAGATCATAAGAAGAATAATGATGTTCATGATCATTTAGCTTTCTGAACTCATATGTTATTACATTTTTGTCTTGTGATAACCCTGCTCCCACCCCTTCCTTACAAGCATCATTCCAGACTTCAAAATCCTTGTTTGGGTCCGCTACCTTCAATACGGGAGAAGTAATACGGGAGAAGTAGTTAAAAATTTCTTTAACCATTCGAATCTATTTTGGTATTCATTAGTCCACTTGAAAATTCACCCTTTTCGTTGCAAAGAGGTAATTGGAAAATAAATTCAAGAGAAACCTTCTATAAAAGGTTGGTAATATCCAGCCAAGCCCAAGAAGGAATGTATGTCTACTAAGTTTCTGGGTACCCTTCACTCCATAATAATGTTTATTTTCTCGGGGTCTACTTATATCCCTTCAGCATAAATTACATGGCCCAAATACTAAATCTCTTCTTTGTAGAAATCACATTTACTGAATTTAGCATAGAGTTTATGGTCCCTCAACATTTTCAACACTAAGCATAAATATTCCTTATGGTCTTCCATTGTTTTAGAATAAATTATTATATCTTCAATAAATATAAAAAAAAAATTGTCCAAAAATGGATGAAAGATTCCATGCATCAAAATCATGAAAGTTTTTGGTGCATTGGTTAATCCAAATGGTAAAACCATGAACTCATAATGACCATATCGGGTTCAAAAGGATATCTTATATATATATATATATATATATATATATATATATATATATATATATATATATATATATATCCTCATATTTTATCTTCATTTTATGATATCGGGATCTTTAGTCTAACTTGGAGAATACAATTTCTCCCTTTACTTGATTGAAAATATCATCTATCCGCGGCAGCGGATACCTTTTCTTAACACTCAATTTTTTAAGATGCTTGTAATCCATACACATCCACATCATACCATATTTATTTTTAATGAACAGTATTTGTGCCCCCCAAAGAGACACACTAGGAAAAATATACCCCTTGTCCAACAATTCCTGCAGCTGTATTTTTAACTCAATCATTTGAGGTACACTCCTTCGGTATAGTGATCGTGACGTAGGTTCTTCCCTTGGAATTAGTTCAATGGTGAAATAAATATCCCATTTTGGTGGTAGTCTAGGTACGTTTTTAAGAAACACATCCGTAAATTCATCAACTACTGGTATATTCTCTAGCATAGGGGTTTTTTTCTAGATTTAGCAAATCCTACTTGAATAGCATGTATTTTCGTAGGTGGAAGACAGTTATGGGGCGCAATTGGCATGGTTTCTCAATTCCTTCTAATTACTGACAAGTACCATATTCATCCATACAACTAATGGTTTTCTATTTGCAATCTACCACCGACAAATGCCCATCTAACTAGTCCATTCCTAGTAGTAAATCGTAGGAACTCGAGGGTAAAATATTAAGCTCAAAATTCATATGCTAGTTCCCTATGTTTAGAGGGTAGTTTGAGACTTTGGAATTAAACCTCTTCTTTGCCATGGTGGCTAATTGTAGCAACTAGGGACTCTTAAATCTTAGAATTTGTAAATTACATTTTTCATCTATTTTGGGATTGATATAGCTTAAACTAGCACCAGGATCAACCAAAATAGATATAGTTTGGGAAAATAACTTACCTTCAAGTTCTATCATTGTTGGCTAGTAATCTTCTTATCGATACTCTAATGTGACTTTGATCCTTGGTATATTCCTCGAAACATAATGCACTGTGGATGCTTCTTGCAAATTGGCTACAGTTTCATTTCTCCGACGGTGAAGAAATTTTTTATATTAATGTGCTTCACCATAGCTCGAACATTGCATAGGAGGTTTTTGGGTATGACCATAGTCTAGTCTGCTAGATGCCTCAATAGGCCAGTCTTCTGCTGGCTATTTGGAATTTTAAAAGTTTCTTTGTGATTGTATATTTGTTGGGTTCCTTGTAGTATTTTTGTAGCTACCTGGCCCACTAATTTTATTTTTTTTGGTACTCTTCTAACCTTTCTTTGGCAGCCAACTCCTACTAGCATCTTTCTTTTGATATTGTTGATAGCACATTCGTGCTTTTCAAATCACCTCATCCATAGCCCTTGGATTCATGAACTCAATGATGTCCTTCATCTAAGAAGGTAAAGTACACAAGAATCATTGTACCTTTGCTTTTTCATCCCGCAAATAAAGTACATATCTCAGTAAGGAAGTAAATTTAGTTATGAACTCGTCCATAGATAGTTTTCCCAACATCTAATCATGAAATTATCGAGATTTTTCATCGGAGAAATGCTTTGGTAGATATTTGTCCTTAAAATACTGCTAGAACTCATCCCAAGTCACATTTTGGTCTTTCTTTCCCTGCACATTTTAAAGTTCCTCCCATTATAAAGTAGCCTTTTCCCGCAGTTGGTAAATAGCCAAACGGGCTTTTCGCTTGCTACTATACCATAAACTTGGAAATATTTACTCATGATAATTATCCATGCTTATGCCACTTCTTCAGCTTCTCCATCAAACGTGGGAGGGTTAATATTTTGAAATTCTACCTGAAGTTACACATTGTGTTTTTTCATTTCTTGTTTATCAGAAAAATTTCCTTATTATGCTTCATTGTAGGCTTTTCTTTTGCTGCTTCATTGGGTGTGGCTTCCTATAGGGTTATCATCAACTTGTTGTTGCTTCTCACCCTCATCTCGGGTTCCCCTCTCCAGATTGGGTTGTGCTCTATGATGATTATGCCTGCGTGAGATGATTTTTAATATTCCCTCTTGCTCTCATTTTAATCTCTCCTTATCACTTCTTACTCGAAACATTTATGTCTTAAGTTGTTTCACCGTATGGAGGAGTCTATTGGTTTAACTTTCTTGTTCCTCCAGTAATCTATTCGTCTAATGATGTTGATCCACACTCTTCTATACTCACATTTATGGGTTCATTTTTGGGTTAGGCAGGGATTGAGCTTCTCCTGTAGCTCTGGGTGTTTGATATCCAAATCCTCTCCTCATGGTGATATGTTAATAGTTTTCCTTCTTCCTGTCACTGTGCACAATTCCAATGCACCCATTGTTATTCAATTGACCCATCTGGGTCCAGAATATGAATGTCGCTCTGATAACACTTGTAACATTTACTATCATTCTACACATTTATATGCAAAATGAAAAATAAAGAAATAATTTAATATAACTATTGACTAAAGTTTACATGTTTACCCAAATAGCAATATTGTTAAACTCTAACGTCGATTAGTTAATGATAAAAACTTCCTACCCATAGACCTTAGTTAACTATATAATATGACTCGTCAATACGTATATTTTAGACTTAGATAATATTTATTTTTGATTATGAAAGATGCACGATACCCATATTAAAGTGCTGATCATATACAAATTAATAACTCACAGACTGGTGTTAGGGACACGAGCTGTCTCTACACACTTTTTTCGAGGCACGCTGCCTTGGCTTTCCAATAGGACACATGGATCCATTACTGACACTCGATTCATGAAGGGTTTTGGTCCACAACTCCTATCACCTCGGGAGGTTAACGAGTCTAGCCACTCATTTTTCCACCGGTCTCAATCTGTCTTTTGCATGGTTTTGTTTCCTTTAGGTCTTCGAGGTGTGCATAGTTTTCATTTGGTTAATGGCCTTAGTGGTAAGTTAAGGTTGAGCATCATGCCACTATGTTTAATGTGTTTAAATTCCCTATAAGTTGATAATACTATTGTTTCCCATAAAATAGGTATTGATCCTCCATCATGGATTTTTTCTTTTCATTTTTCTTTGTTCGATTTATGTTTTCACTTCTGAACAATTCACTTAGTATCTTCATAGGTTGCAAGAAGTTTATAGTTATCATTGTGTGCATTATCTTCCACATTTTATAGTGTTTAACTCCAAACCTCCCGCAACGGTTTCAGCCACACTGTTCATAGGTGACAAATTGTTTTGATCTGTAGCTTTTCTCCATTTTTAATCTAGTGTAGATTTATACCAAAAATATCTAATTGTTTTCCTATCTAGCAGGCTCCCCTTCCGAGTACAATCCATGTCATGAAGAGTTGAAAAAACCCTTAGTTCTTGAAGAGGCACATCAACTCGCAAGCTAAAACAATAATGTCCAAGCTACGCGCTTCTCCAATGGTTTTTTATGTCAACCCTCCACCAGTTTTGTTACTTACCTCACCTTCATACCCATCTTGGTTATATGTAATGATTTTAAAAGGATTTGAAAGGATTCGAGTGGGATTCAGCTACTGGCTAATGTCAGTCTCAATACATTAATATTATGGATGGTATCTTGTTTATATGTAATTATCACTCACAGAGTAATACTATAATCTATATGGTATTTTTTTTACGAGTGTTTTTGCCCGAATATGCATTATTTTTTAGGGTTCTTCCTAAATGATTGTACAATTTACTTGTCCTTCGATCTCTGTAGTTTTACTTCCAGCATAATGTTTTCTTGAAACATTTGAATGATGGCTTCTCTATTTTGTTATCTTTACTGTGCCTGGTTATGAGTTGTTGTTTATGCGATTTTCTTGCCTATTGCATAGGTTTAGTAGATCAGGCCCACCCTCTGTCTTTCGAAAATTGTTTAAAGTGTAATATTATTCATGATAAAGTAGATATGTATACTATAATTATTGATGTAATTATTTATTTAACTGTCAACCCCTAAGATTCTATGGCCTCTCGTTCTTAACAAAATTACTGGGATTTGAAAAATTTCTTTTGTAACCCATATGCACAAAATTATCTTTCTTCCACCTGTGTCCTTCTTTTGTTTCTTACTCGGATGACCTACCAGAAGATGAAAGACGTAAAACCCTGTCGATCCTTTCTGACTTAGGGTTTAAATCTCTCATCTTTGAGGTCTGTCCTTAGGTGGATTACAATTCTTCCTTTTTTTCCACAAGACACATTTTGTAAAGAATTACAAGGATAAGATACTTTTATGATATGAATATTATTATTAACAAGGAGTCCTCCTAGACTCTTCCATTCGAGGTGGCTATTTGAAACCTCTGCCACTTGTTTTCCTACAGTTCAGTAGCTAGGAAATCTTGTAGATAGGGTGTTAATTTTTATACACACATTCGATATAATAATACATAGTTCAGAGATAAGGGTTTAGGGTCAATAAGAGTTTTATTTTATCTTCTACTGAGCTAACAACCACTATCAATACCCTAACTATTACAGTACTATAACACTGCTAATAAATTATTAACAATACTATCATTTTCTTCTCAAAGGAACTCTTGCAAATATTTGCATAACATTTCATGTACTATAAAATTAATGACTAACTTAAAATATCCATACATAATACATATAGTATAGTACCTCATAACTTCTTGGAATATAACACAATACTCATAAGAACTTATCTGGAATTTTCTCTTCATTAGTTATACCACCCTACCATGAGTGAGATGATAACATCCTCCACTCCCCTCGTGCTCCTCACCAGAGTGGAAAATGATAGCGGTTTCCCTGGAGATAGGACTCAAGATCTTTTTTTCAGCCTCTTCTTTGATGTAGGTTACAAGGTTCCATTGCTTATCAACTAGCTCTAGATCACTCTCTCCTTACAACGATTCTATTGTTCCTTTGTTTACATTCTGCACATAACCCCTTCTCTTCCCTGCGATTTCCTTTTTATCCTCATAATATAAGTTAACTGTCAATGAATTTTTCATTCCAACTACTTTGGAATCTTGGAATTATTTAGCAACCAATTATGGAAATTCAACATGTAATTCTTTATTAATAAAAGAAAATGTAACTCAGGTTCATCAGCCAATTAACATATTCGTTAATCAACCTTCAGAGGAGCGGAATAATGACGTCTATGGTTTTATCCTTCTACTCACAGACAGCCACTCTCTCCTATGGTACTTCTGCGCCGGCTAAGACTGTGGATTAGAATCCTCTTCCCCTTGCGGCATTCGATCCTACATCAGTTCCTCGAGCCACGCAATGCCCCCGCCCTGTTACTTTGATACCTACGATTCAGATCAATAGCAAGAAATTTGAATGGCCTGTTGATGGCCCTGGCCAAGTGCCTGAAACCCTTCACAACTGTAGCCTGGTCTTCTCTCTCGCGCCAGAGACTCTGGGCACGTTTGCGGCGGCGGCTCCTCTGGAAGCACAATATTCAGGCAGCCATGCAGGGCTTTATCTGCAGCATATGTTCCGGTGTCCCTTCTACAGTTCTGTACTCGTGCCCTCAACAACAGATCTGGATGGGAGTGGTAGCCTCCTTTCAAAGGAGAATTTGCCTCCTTGACCGCTACCAGGTTGTCCGGCTCTCGAAGACACAAAATAATCTGGCATTGGGTCGGACCAGAGGGAGCTCAAAAATTTCTCTGCATCCTTTCAGATTCAAATCTCACAGCTTTCAGGCAAAACCATTCTGCAATGGGTTTGATCCTCAGACTTGGTGCAGAATCTCAAGGCAAATCTGGAATGCCAGATCGGGATAGCCTGTGCCCTCCAGAGACTTATTTTTCGAGGTAAACAACTCGAATATCTTCTTCCTCTCTCTGCTTACAACATAAACATAAATGATTCTTTGGCTTTTTCCCTTCGTTTGCGAGGAGGCGCTGCTGGGCAGTCATCTTTTTCTCCTCCCTCCTCCTTCAAAGATGCAGTTCGCTCTGAGGTTCCCAAACCGTCTGAGGCCCCTAAATCCAGGCCTTTTCTGGTTGAAAGGCTAGAGGAGGTTCCTTCTGTTGAGATTTACCATCCTGGCCTAGCTAATGATCTTCAAAATTTTGCCGAAAGGGCCATCATTTGCAGGTTCAATGGGCTCTGGCCGCGATCTAAGGAACTCTATGACTGGATCCATGCTAACTGGACTCACCAGTGCAAGGTCAGCTTTTTTTCAAAAGGATATTTCATAGTTTTGTTTGACAAGGTTAAGCATTGCCATCAGGCCTTAGATGAAGGCCCCTGGTTTATGGGAACTGCTGGGCTTTTCTTAACTCCATGGTTCCCAGATTTTGACCCAACAACTGCAGTTATCACCAGGACACCTGTATGGATCCGGCTACCAAACTTACCAGCCCATCTCTGGCATATTGCAGTCTACAAGGGCATAGGCAACACCTTGGGCCGCTTCTTAATGGGGGATTACTGGCGGGAAAATCAAGGGATTTACACATATGCCAGAATATGTGTGGAACTTGATTTGAGCAAGGGACTACCAGATCAAATCAATCTCAAGATCAACGAATTTGTCTGGACTCAAAGCCTGGATTACGAGAATACAACTTTTCGTTGCCACCACTGTCACCAAACAGGGCATATGCAAAATTCCTGCCCATCTCTCCCTGCAGAAACGAAAAACGATAACATCTCTAAGACCAAACCCAAGAGATGGACTCCTTGCTCTCCGCCGCCGGCCATAAGCTCGGACTCCTTAAGCTCGGAAGATGAAGAGAGCGATGTTGAACCTGATCATCCACCTCCGTCGACAGGCCTGTCTTTTGGTGCTCCTGCGCATCCTCCTGTAACAGATATCACCCAGAAACGGGCTCATGAGACCTCCTCCTCAGAATCAGAAAAGGAGACTCCCCAGTTAGAGGACTCCAGTCTTCAAGTTGTTTTAACTCATAATCCCTAGGATGGCTGGGTAAAAGTCAATAAAATAAAGGGAAAAAACTTCGTGTGGAGACCACTGCCCATGTTGGGTAGAAGTCAGTCCTTCTCGCATTCTAGTCATTTTCTATAGCTCCTTGCCTAGATCAATCCATCTCCGAGACCGAGGTTGATAGTTTTATCATTTCCGGTCGAACGATGTCTTGTCTCTCTTGTTTGTACTATATTTTACTTAATAGAAATAGTTCAATTCAGAAAAAAAAAAAAAAAAAAAAAAAAAACATATTTGTTAATCTATTTTTCACTTAAAATTAAAATTTACTTTGTAAAATGTTCTTAAAATAAATACAAGAAAATTAATCTGGGTGTTACAGTGGGTGTTAAGAATTCGTTATTGGATAAACATTTTTTTCATATTGATTGTAGTGGTAAAGGTTGTCCATAAATAACTCCTTAGTGTTGCACATGTATAAAGAGGTTTTTCCATTACTCGTGGAAGTTATCCCAAGTGCCCCCTCATCTCCCCCCCCCCCCCCAAATAATTATTGAGCATTGATCGAATGATCAATGGTTTGTTTCTGGAAAATCCTCACGCAAATGACTATCAATCTACAAAAAAATATAAAGCATATGAAACTCATCTCTTTGATTAAAATTTATTAAATATGTTTCATCTCTTCTTGGAACACTATAAGGGATTGACCACTTAAAGGCTTTATGTCTTTGATAAGAGCTAGAGGCCATGAATGTACAATGGTTGCATGTAATTTAAATGTTGCAACACCTATAGGGGCAAGTAGAAGTATTGGGTTATGGCTTGCTTTTTCTTGGGAATATAGTGCCTTTTTGATGAAGCTTATTAAGTAGGATTATCATGTGCATGCATTTTCCAAGTAGAAGTATTGGGTTATGGCTTGCTTTTTCTTGGGAATATAGTGCCTTTTTGATGAAGCTTATTAAGTAGGATTATCATGTGCATGCATTTTCTTTGATGATCATCTGTAATGGTTTTTTTGGTTCTCTTGCTTGTGGGTGTTGTATAACTATGTCCATTACATGTTGTTGATTTTTAAACAATGTATTTTTAAAAAGACCAAAAATATTTCATTTTTGTATGACTTCTCATTCTCTTTCTAATTTTATAAATTAAGTAATTAATTTAAATTAAATAATTTAAATCCATACAACATAGTATTTTACTCTTGATATATCAAGAAAAAATATTTATATACTAAAATATAATGAAGACATAAAACATTGTATCTATGTAAATAGTATGCACGAATGTAACTAAAGAAAATATTCCCTTTAATGGAATATATTTTATGATCATGTTGCTAGACTTAATAATTCACCTAATAATAATTGTATGATCTAAAATATCATATGTATATGATATGTGGTATATAAATGTATTCTAAAGCTATATATATATGTATATTAATTTTTTTTGCCATTTAGAGAAAATATTTATATAATAAAATATAATGAAGACATAAAACATTTTATCTATGTAAATAGTATACTCGAATGTAACTAAAGAAAATATTCTCTTTAATGGAATATATTTTATGCTCATGTATGTAGACTTATTAATTCACATAATAATAGTTGTATGATCTAAAATATCATATGTTTATGATATGTGGTATGTAAATGTAATCTAAAGTTATATATGTATATTAATTTTTGCTTACAATTTTTTCTTGATAATTAGAAATTAATTTAAAAAAAAAGATATATTATATTTTCAAATGGTATTTTGAGTGTTAAATTTATTAGTTATTAGTGTTAACTTTATAAATTTATAAGTTAAAATAAATTTTATTTTTCAATAGGAATTTTTTTTTGTTTAATTCAAATATAATTAATACATACTTTTAATATATTGAAAATAATGTTAAATAATGTTACTCTTTTTTAATATTTAACCAAATAATATTTATAATGCAAGTGCTCATTAAAAATGAACTTAGTTTATTGAAATATATGTAAAGAAAACAAAACAAATGGAATTATTTTCTTAAAGGATTAATTAAAAAACACTTTTTATTATAAATCATTAATAAATAAATTTTACGGACATTAACTTTTGAATCTTTCAAATATATAATCTTTGAAAATTATATTTTATACATGAATGCACCAATTTTATTGTACTAAAAAAACCCTTTTTATATTTAATTATGAGAGATATATTTAACATAGGTCACACTTTGCAGAAAAAAAATGAGGGTGTTGATTTTAATCAATTATTTTAATAAATATTTTAAATAAAATAATTTTGTATCAATTATATATAAAGATAGAGAGAAATCGTATATATTTTTAATAAGTGTTTTCTGTTTCTTAATATGAGAGAGATTTGTAAATCCATCATCAAATTTATATCGAGACAGGGTGAGAGATATAAAATAATTAAAGTTATTTTTTATTTTTTTCTCAACTGCTTTCAAATTTGGAGATGTGTAATTTGTTCATATAGCTTTATAGAGGGAAGAGACATAAAGTAATTTAAAGTAAAATAATCTTATTAATTCTTCCCAAAAAACACTATATAATATTCTAATATATAAAAAATTATATTTTTAAAATATGATTGATAAATAAATGAAAAGATTTTTTGCAACATCTAAAAATATAATGGTATTTCTATTGAAGATTACTTACCACTCTAAAACTTTCAATATTTATAATATGATTTTGTTATTATTTTAAAAATAATATTCCTAATTTTGATAATTATTATAATTTGTAAAAAACTTTTAGCCAGAGTTATATGGCCATAAAGGGGGATTTTATTGGATTCATAAATTGAGACTACCCCAAATTATTTCATCTTTGTTTTATTTTTACAACATCTAGTCCTTATCTTTTGTAGATTAGTATTCTATTCATGATAACACATGTTATAAGTCCCTATAAAATCATACATTAATACTCAAAATTGGGTAGGGACTATGCTCAATGCAACTCTTGTTTTAATAGGCACCTTCTACTACCTAGTACTAGGGAGAAGTCTAATTTTTTTCACACTTTATATGTGATGTTAAATGCCACACACATTTTTTAATCCATATCATAAATAAAATATTTTGATATCAACTTTATGTGCATATGTGTGTATGTATTCATAAACTAATTAAAATTAAAAAAACCTTATTGCACCTACAAATATTAGCTAAGAATGCATAATTTCTTCCCTGCTCAATATAAATTATTATTTTAAAAAAATATTAATAACCATAAACATTTTCCAATACAAACCATAAATAAAATATTTAAATATGCACTATAAATAAAATAATTATATTTCAATTTTATGTAGAGAAAGAAAGAAATATATAATATAACTAGAAGTATTGTTAAAAACAACTTATAATTTCACAAATTTAATATAAAGTCCGTATGTAGAATTTGAAAAAATATCAATATTAAAAATATGCTCCAACCATAGTCACCAATAAATATTTGATTTTACAATATAAAAACATCAAACAAAATTTTAAAAATATATTACTATTAAAATATATTTTATTTATAATATATTATTATTAAAATATATTTTAAATGTTATAAATAAGGAATCTTCATATCAACTTTAAGAAAATTAATTTTATAGGGAGAGAGAAAAATTTAGAGTAATTGAAAACAAAAAAAATCTTATTGCACCCAAAAAAAATGCTTTCATATAATATGAGCTAGATGTGTTATCTATTTTGTAAAACATATTTGTATTATTATAAAAATTACTATTATTATTCATCAAAATTTATAATTATTGAGAAAAAAGAGATTTGTAAACTATTCTTAAAAAATTATAATGGTTAAAAAGTATTAAATTATATTAAAAAGATGTCGTTCGCCATCGTTATACTCAATTTTAATGAGGACGCGTAATGATGAAAAGGAAGAGAAAAATGTGAAAAGTATGCAAGGTAAA
This sequence comes from Pinus albicaulis, assembly GCA_034641835.2. NCBI lineage: Eukaryota > Viridiplantae > Streptophyta > Pinopsida > Pinales > Pinaceae > Pinus > Pinus albicaulis. Next base: position 283,149,436 of record CM076577.1, on the reverse strand, counting down.
ATATGATAAGATTTCATATATAGAATTACAATTATAACATAGAATAATTTAGGATCTTGTGTCCATACATGGTGGGAGTAATGGGTATTGTAATTATTAGAGAGACAAAGCATGTAAGGGTGTTTTTTCTTTTTTAGTAGTGAGACATAAGGAATATTCTTCATATTTTCAGAACATTCAAAGTAGAACGATGGTGTTATCCACATTCTTTTTAGAGTAGTAGTGTGAGTCATTACTATGAAGTTCAAGCTTTGCCTAGACGTTTAGTTTTACCAATGTCAATGGTAGATTTTCTCAATGTCATTCTTTGAGATTTATGCATAGTCAACTCTCAAGTCATCTTAAGGGGGATTTGTTTCTTGTTACTACGTTGTATGGGTGGAATTGGCACATACTTTTGGTGTGCTTGGTCCCATGAAGCGCCAATATATTTATCAAATGCCTCAACAACATATGCTAGTAAACTTGGAGGGCTATGGATTGGTGCATATACGATTTGCATGACTACTCCAAGAGAAAATTTAACTATTCTTGTTTGGAACAATAAGTTGCAAGATAACATAACCCGTTGGCCTACACACATAGATATTTGTTTTTCTAATTCGTCGTCATATTGTTGGTGTGCTTATGAGACATTTGTGAATTTTGCAACGCTCTATGAAATTTTCATATGCAATGTTTCGATCATGGGCTTACTATGGTTAAAAACAAGAATGTCTTTTCCAAAGAGGTGGATTGATGTGTCAAATATTTGGCATTCTTTGAATGACAAGAATTTGTTATTCCTTGAATGAAGGAGGTTCTAGTCATCTATTTTTTGGTGTACAGCATTGTGAATGTTTGTTAACGACTAGCGGAAGCGAGCCTAGATGCCAAGAATACCTTATTGGCAAAACATTGTTTGCAAATTGATTATAGTGGTAAAGTTTTCCCATAAATGGCTCCCTAGAGTTGTGCATTCATAAAGAGGTTTTTTCATTAGTGGTGGAAGCTAGCCCAAGCACACTCCCCCCCCCTCCCCTCGCCCCCGCCCCCGCTCCCACTCCCCCAAATAACTATTGAGTATTGTTCGAATGATTACTGGTTTGTTTCTTGAAATGGCCCACACAAATGACTATCTATCTACACAAATAGTTTAGAGCATATGAAACTCATATGTTCAATTAGAATGTATTAAATATGTTTCATCTCTTTTTGGAACACTATAAGGGATTGACCACTTAAAGGCTTTATGTATTTGATAGGAATTTAAAGCCCTGAACGATGGTTGCATGTATGTTAAATTTTGCAACACAAGTATGGGAAAGTAGAATTATTGGGCTATGGCCAATTTTTTCTTGAAAATATAGTGCCTCTTTGAGGCAACTTATCAAGTAGAATTTTTTGGTGCCTCTCTTTCCTTGGATGATCATCTGTAATGGCTCTTTTGGTTCTCTTTCTTGTGGGTGTTATATGACTATGTCCATTGCATGTTGTTGATTTGTAGAAAATGTATTTCTGAAAGGACATAAGGAATTGTATTCTTGTATGAATTTCCCATTCTTTCCATTGTAGTTGATGAAGTTTAGGGCGCCATCCAATGTATCATTTGATGCTTCTACTTGATCCCATCGGTGCGAAGTGCCAATTCCTTGGAGACCTAGTCGTCAAGAGAACTGAATTGGATATTCCTTATTGAGACCAATCTTTATAAAGCTTTCCATTCATTCATTTCCATATTTGATTGTATGTTAATATTGGTAGGGTTTTAGATGCTTGGTCATCGTGAATGGGAATAGGGATGCAATTAATATTCCATACATAGTAGTCATTTCTTAGTGATTTCATTTCATGTCACACATATGATCCCCTTTTATACCGATCCCATTTCATGTTACACATAAAATTGCAAGGAATAAATAAAGTTATTGAGATTAAAACTAAACTAACACAATGATTTTAATTAACATAACAAAACTTAGGCCATCAAGATCATTGTAATTGAATAAAGAATGCTTTCTTTTTTTTTATGACTTGATACAACATCAATTGTATGAAAGAATTTGAGCTATGCATTAAAAATAGAATATTTGAGGTCCATTTTTGTTAGAGTGTTCTCAACCATTTAAATTTATAACACCATTAATCTTTTGTAGCAAGAAAAATACTAAATCTTATTTATATTTTGTACAAGGACAAAAACAAAGTGATCCAAAAACATATTGCTTACAAAAACCTGCTTCATTCAAAAACAGTTTGAAGAAACATTGAAACTTATGCTTCAACACAATCAAAAGGCATTGGATAAAAGTCTCCCAACATGGGCACGAAAAGACCGTTAAACCATTACAGAAAAGAAAAAAGCTTGTTGCCCTCATCCAAGCCAATAAATACAACACAAAAAGCATACAACATGAGTTGTCCTTCCCACGACTTTATCATCATCTCAGGAAAAATATATCTTCCCTTCAGTGCCTTGTCCATCAACATCAAAGAGCTAATAGTGCATTTCCCCGAAAGCACCATTCAACCCTTTCTTTGATAAGCTATCAGCTGTATTGTTCTTCTCCCTATATACATGATGAAAAGAGATGGTGGAGAAAGTCTTTTTTAGTGTGTTGATTCTTTCCAGCCACTAAGTTAAAGTCCCTGGGTTAATTGTAGCTTCCTGATTCATGTGATCAATCAGTAACTTGGAATCCCTTACAACCCAGATCTTCTCTACATATAAATGACAAGCAAACCATAAGAGCCCCCATAAAGCGATACATTCCGCCTTGATATTAGTTTTGCTTCCCCCATTCCAAAAGATTTTGTAGTGACACCTAGGAGAGATCAACAGCCAAGCTCCACAACCACATTTTCAGAGCTGAGAAGCCCCATAAAAATAACCCACCAAGAACTGGACTTCCTATGGTCTATATCTAATGGATAAGTCTCTCAAAGGTACACCATTAATCTATGAAGGATTTCCACTCTCTTCTTCCTTGATTTCGTAATCAAATTCTTTAATAAGTCGTTTGCATTCTCCCATCATTCCAGTGAGCTCCTCCAATTTCTTGTTGTGTCTGTTTGGGTTTTTAACGTTATCCATTTTCTAAAATCCATTTGGGAGAGCACGAAAATGATCCCTAAGCTCGCCATCGATGTCACTCAAAGCATGACTTACATGGATATCCAACGCCACCAGATGCGGAGGGGATGACACTTCGCTGAAGCACATGAAGCACCCTCCTCCTATCCCGAGTTTGGCATAGAATCAGAACCACCGCCCCTCAACTAAACCACTTTACCACGCAATCCACCTCATATCTCATGAATTTATGTTAAATTCCCCACCTCTCAAATTCAAAGGTTAAACACCGAAAACTATCCGATTAACCGCTTTAACTTTCAGGCTAACCCAAAATGCCTCACAATATCCAAAATGCGTGACAATAAATCAAGATCCAGAGATACTGTAAACCGCTTTCTAGCATTTTTGCGTGTCAAAAGCACAATGTGAGGTTATCTATAGTGCGATTTGAGAGATTCCGCTCTCTGAAAAACATAGAACAAAAGTCCACTCCATTGCTATCTCCCAAGTTACTATTTTAGCTCCTGCTCTCTCGCTTGCTTGTACTACTGAATAACTGAAGCTTGAGATGTGAGGATCGATCCCTATTGCTATCTCGGTACGTGTAACTTCTTCTTTTTAAATATTCTACTCTACTGCCATTGAAATTTTAGCAACAGTTGGGTTACTCGTATTACGAGTGAGTGAACATTGGAAAAACAATATTCGTGTACAGAGTCCTGGTTGGTAGGTGGTGGGTGGGTAACGAACCGACCAGCATGGCAAAGAGAGTGTATCAAGGCGTTCCGCCAAGTAATCAGCCCCTGCACACTTCTGAAGAGGATGAGAAAAACGGGAACAACAATCAAGGAAAGGATACCATAGTGTTGGTACAAACGTAAGGAGTTGAGTTGTCTTTAGTGTGACTTTTTGAAGTTTTAGGTGCAGGAATCCCGTGAAAATTTTTGAGATAAAATCTTCGTTTTTGTTATTCAAACTAGTTTTTTGACTCTATATATGGATTCAGCACTCTCAAAAACCTCTAGGGCACTTCGATTGTGCAAAGTTAGCAATCAAACTTCTCTTTTCAATAAATTACTGCCGGAATTTAAAGAAATTACACCGTAAAAAGTCACTGTAAAAGCCTTCAAAAAGTCGCACTAAAAACTACTCACAAACGTAATGGGGAGGCATGTTTCATGTCCCATGCTGCTCACACAACCATCATTTTTTTCTAAATCTTCATGAATTACACTTGCACTTCAAGTCTACTTTCCCTGCAATACTTCACTTGCTGCGATAAGACTTTCTATCTCACTCAAACTCTGCTCTGGAAGATGGGTATTGATGATGTATAGCGCATGTATCGACCACCCGATCTTGCTGTGTGCATCTCTAGGGCAGTAATAATATAGAAAATCATGTAACATAAACTTGCTATGCCGTACATACGCAGGAACATGGTGTACAATGCATTTCAAGTAGGAGGAGTCTTTCATTCGACGAATAGGGAGCTAACACATTAGCTCCCTATCAGCCCTTTCCGGTGACCCCTTCCTTCTCCGACTCGATGATGGACCGCGCGGAAGATGGCGACGACCCCTTCGCACGACGACGACGATGGCAACCTGGACCCCGCTTTGCATCCTTCGCCACCTCTCTCCCTTGCGCCACTACTCCCACATCCGCCACCCCCACCCACCACCCCATGACGTCACCACTTCGCACACACATGAAGTTTGATTTCACGTCGGTAATAACATAGCTCGACTACTCGTCATTCGCAAATATTCACCACTCCAAATGTGCTCTGCCTATTCCAAGCAGCTCTGAATCAGCTCAGCACCTCAACCCGTCAGTTATTCAATAGTCCAGGGAGAAGCAGAGGTAAATGTTACTCAAAATTGTTTTAGAGTATTGATTTAGGAGTCAATTTGTTAAAATTCGAATGAAGGCTTGTTAAAATTGGAATTCGAATGAAAATTTAGCAGTGAGATGTAAACACTCTTTTAATTTTCGTTATGTAAGAATAATTTAAATCTATAGGAGGATATTCTCTTCGCCCTCAGTGGTTTCTACCTCAGTCGTTTCCTGCATCAACATTGTCATTTCTCCATCAATTTCTGTGCATTCAATTGCTACTTTTACCCCCGCAAACAATACATCCATAGATTTGATTCATATAAATCATCATTCTGTTATTAAGAATCATCATTTCTTCCCTCATTGGTTTCCTGGTGTCACAAACATGCATCCTGTTACATCTTTTAAACAAGTAATTATGTGACATAATAAGAATATACCATGATTATATGATTATAATTGTACAATACAAACTACACATCAAAATATATTTATTTAATATATTTTTCTCTTAGAGGGTTCATTGCTTTCGTAAATATTATTATCTTTGTTTGTTGCTACTTAAATTTATATTATAGCCAAAAAATATTTTCTTCCTAAATTTCTATTATATCCAAGAAATGAAATCAGTTGGTTGCTTCTTAAATGTCTATTATAGCCAACAAGTGGTATAAGAGAAACCAGGTGTAAGAGAAATGTTCAACAAGTGAGTTTATTGGAAAGAGGAGTGAGTTTGATATACTCCCATATCATTCCCATATCGTTCAGGGTTTAAGTGTTGGGAACTATGTTTTTTACATAAGGGTAAGGCACATAGGTAGTGCACAAAGATAGACTTGTAGTGGGAGAAATCATGTGGAGACTTACACAAGAACTGATATGCAACTAGGATATAATTTGTGTGGAGTGTGCGGTTGATACATGCATCTAGAGAGTTGATATATGAGTTAATTTTCCACTCCGGGGAAGCAAAATTTACAAAATATTTCCTGAATTTGGATAATGTTAGAGAGTAATGTATTTTTTTAGCATCCAAAAAAATATTGAGGTAGATGTATTCTTGAATATGTTGCGGGAAAGAGAAGCCCACTTTATAACATGATGTGTGTGTGAGGCAGCTTCGTGAACATGATTTGTGATAGGATGTTTATTAGAGATATATGCCACAATTAGGAGTCAGTATAAGTGGTTGTGGTGAATTGCAGCATTGTGGATAATGTTGTGTTATAAATCGTTGCTGGAGGAGGAGCCTCATGGAGAGATATTTATCCATTGTTCAAATGAGATCTACATAAATAAGAGTCGAGGTTGCGAGGAGGAGTGGTAGTAGAATTATAATATGAAACATATTTGTGCATTAATCTTTGGTAAGTGGATATTTGATACTACCTCACACTATCTATAGTCTTCCTTTTGACTATTGAGAAACATTTGTCCCAATAGTCCTAATAGTCTTCCTTTCTCATCCCATTTCTTATAAATCCAAAGAATCTGTACACAACCATCATAACATCATAACATGTATTGTGCATAGTGAAACATGGTGTATAACCTTTGCCCTCTACCCACTGGAAGTGTTGAAATGTTTCATGGTTTGAGAGTACAGAATAAGGAGCTAGCAGTATCCATGTCAGTGTTTTGATCTTTGTAAATATTAATGTGATGGGTTTGTACAGTTATGAAGAATGAACCATGACCATGGAAGTTACCTAGAAATAAGCGCAATTACATTAAATCCATACAAGTTTGATGGCTTCAATTCTGTGTCTGACATAGTGATCATGACGTGCTTATCTAGTGTTTAGTCCTCAAATTTCTGATGTGGAGCTCTGATCATGGTGTTCACCTCAGTGAAATCTATGGGAACATGTCTCTCTTTATGAGCAGGGATGGAATTGACAGGAAAATTGTTTTTGTAAAAGGTTATTTTCTTGTTCAATATAGTCGAATTTTTTAACATCCCATCCACATTCTATGTTAAAATGATTGAAATGAAAATCAACCTTCCATGTTAAAATAATTAAAATCAAAATTAGAGTTGATAAAACTGTCTCTGTAGCAGAACATTTTTGAAGCTAGGGTTCTTTTCATACCACTTTGCACATATGAAAATACAGGATTTTCTCATTTCTACAACTAAGGGATGGTGCATGGAATGTGCTGCACCAGAAGAGTCAAACATTGTAAACTTCAATGGGACAGTTCCATCACGTGGTAGCATGTGGGAAGACATCGACTTCAAAGGTTTTTCAGAAAAATGATTCTCTTATTCAGGTAGATTAAGTGCCAAGCACATGGCCAGTACAGAAAATACCTAGATTATGGTAGAGGGTTTACTTGTCCAATAGGGAAAGAGCTTATGACTTAGCTCAGTCTAAAGTTGGATAGGAGTTATCCTCATAACCCATTATTTCTTATTTCTTTGATATTAAACATGAATTGTGCACATTATCACAATATATATGTTTAGGTCATTTGCATCGAGTGTCTACTTTGAAGATTAGACATTCTGCAACCTTCCCATCTTCCTTTCCTTCAAGTTGAATATGCCTACCATTGATTCAAGGAACATTGTCAAATGATTGCATGCTATAGGTGTAGAATAGGGGGAAAGAAAAATGCTTACATAGATAAAAGCATTCTTAGAAGAAGATTTGCATGATGTTTAGCTACAAAAGGGTGTTGTTAAGGAGGAAAACTACACAGGAGTTGAAAAAAACAGAAAACATAACATCTCATATCAATTCTAAGAACAAAACAGAGGAACACCTAAAATTAATGGTTGGAATGGGTAGAAAGAAAAGCTTGGAATCGCTGGAATGAAAAGGAAGAACAAATGAAATGGCACAGGATCCTCTACTCAAACGTTGGATATCATCTGCTCTAAATTTTGATTCTGCATCATTCGAAGTATCTCATGATTTTCTTTCTAAACAAATGTGTCTTTTCCAAACCCTGATTAGACATTTTAACAAATCTAATTTTGATTTTATTGAAGGAAGTGAGGTTCTCTACAACTTTGGTAAAGTTATCAAGTGTGTTCATGTGTGCAATGTGCCTTGATTTTGTAGATTGAATATGATATAAATGCATACATGTCTGATATTAATTTATTGTTCTTCTACGTTGTAGGATTTTTAAGTGTGGACAATGGTGGAAAAGTGGACATTGTGTATCGAAGTTTCCTGTCGTCCAAATATTGTACAAGCCACAGTTAAATATGTTCTTTACAATCTGACACAAAATCATGTCATGCACAGAAACATAGATCTACATGGGAGGACAACTAATAATGAAGCCTACTATATTGCCTTTGTTGAGGGCTTAAAAGAGGCAAAAAACAATGTTGTCAATGATAATGCAGTTTACATGAACTTGCAACTCATCTGCAATCAGCTCAATGGCATCTGTGAAGTTCGAAAAGAAAATTTAAAACCCCTATACAAGGAAGCAATAATGTGGATTTCTCAGTTTATATATTTCAGCATACAATGGCTTGCAGACATTCATAGGATCTCCACTGAGATACTGGTGGTAGGAATGTCAAGTCTAGATGCAGGTGTTAGAGATGACAACCGATCACGGTTTATTACAAGTAAAGTCATCAATCATCATTAGGATAACTCTCAAATATGTGGATGTGTTATTCTTATAATTTTCCTTAGGGCTATGATGACATGGTTCTTTCACTAGAGAAGAACCGATTGTAATTTTTTGATGGTTTGCGATATAATACATGAATTATTTTTAGGGTATAATTATTTTCTGTTGTGTTATTTTTCCATGTATCATGAGCCTTTTCAACCCCCAATTGATTATTGTTATTCAAAGGACAAATATTTTCCAGTAGGCGTTATATTATCAATGTTGTCATAATGACCATGTAGGTAGTACACCATTATTTCTGTGCATGAATATTTGTTTTTGTTTTTACTTCCTCGGGATCTAATACATGATAGATTAGCATGGATATTTTTCAGAATAGTAAAAATAAAACTTAAAAACAAATTTGACACTCTATAGTAGGAATAATTTATTCCCGAAATAAGTTATTATTTGAGAATAAATTTAGTATCTGCCAAAGTTACTAACCCATCTTAATTAATGTCAAAATTACTAACCCAGTTTATAACCCTATGTGCCCCATTCAAAGAAGCTCAACAATTCTATAATTAACCCTGTGTTGCATTAAAAAATTCTATATAATCAAGCAGCTCAACAATTCTATATAATTAACCCTGTGCTCCATTCACAATTTCTATATAATCAAGCAGTTGAGCAAAATCCTCTGCTCCATTCAGGAGTTCTATATAATCAAGCAGCCCTCTGCTCCATTCAACAATTCTATATAATCAAACAACTGAGAAAAGAAGCTCAACAGTTCTATATAATTAACCCTCTACTCATTCAACACTTTTATCTAATCAAGCAACTCAACAATTCTATATAATTAACCCTATGCTCCATTAAGAAATTCTATATAAATAACTCTAGCTGATGTGCTACATTCAAAGCATTGCAATAGTACATAATAATGAAACCCACAATGTCAAATTCAAGTCAACTGTTCAATTCTCATATAGAGTTTTATCACAGATTTTTTATCTCTTTCATATCATCCCATCAATTACAAAAATTGCATTTTAAAGTCACATATAGTCAGCTCAATCTGAAATAGCATCAATAGGGAGCGGCTACAATAGGGCAGCACCTGCTCACCTGTTCATGAAGCTAATCTAAATGCAAAAATCTACAAAGACCCAATCTAACCAGAAAAATAGTGACTTCCTACCACACATTATTCTATTTGATGGTATAAACCTAAGCTAGTGGTATTTATCTGGATTATTTCAAAAACATTAATGTGAAAGTCTTAATAAGTTATTGACACTAGTCATAAGAAATTGTCAGGCTTAGAGTATCTCTCATGCATACATTGTCTTGTTTAAGATTTCACCACTAGACTTGTGAAAATCAAATCATTCACATTTAAGTATTGGCTCTCAGGCACACATTGTCTTCTTAAGGTATACATTGTCTTGTTCAATATTGGACCACTAGACTTATGAAAATAAAATCTTGGCACTTAACTGTTGACACATATTGTCTTAAGACATTAGATTTGACTTGTATTTAGTTATGCAAAACACATGAGATTTACCCTACAAAACTACCATGACATGTGAATCTTAGATGGACAATGGTGCAGTGGGTGATGTCTTTATTTGGAGATGAAGAGTGACCAAATTTGAGTATGGATTCAATATATCAGTTGAAGATTAAATCATTGCTATTTCTCATGTAGTATATATATTAATAAAGAATGTGATGTTATGAATTAACATTTTCCACAATCCAATCTCTGGAAGTAAATTATTGAAGGATGGAGATAAACTTGTCAGCTCAATTTCTTTACATATTTGATCAGATAGTGGAGATAAAATTGTGCCAAAAAAGCATTTGAATTCCCAAACCACCTTGATATCTTCAATTAATCTTCTCCACCATCTACTATTTCATTCTCCTCAAAAACATTTGATCAAAGGATGGAGGTAAAAATTTTGCAGTGAAATTTGAAATCACAATACAGTTTGAGGCATTTGCAGAAAGCACACCAATTTTGCTACTCCAATGATGTGCTTATGTATTACAGTACTATCAAGCAAATTTACTGTTTTCCAACATAACATTTAAAAGTGAACCACAAATATCCATTAACTGAATCATCGAATTCCTAATGTTCTCTTTTCATTTATATAGAAAATATGAAGTACATGTACATACTTGCAGCTTATCAGAAGTTGGAATAATTTTAAGCTTTCCTAACCCTAGCTAGGGAAACCAATATAACCCTAAAATAGTCCTCCACACTAGGAATCACATGTAACCAAAGCTGGCCACTCCACCATGAATCCTCACCAACATACCATCACAACTGGAATGACATTCATCGCATGAATGTCAGTATGTTGGACAATAAACAAAAAGATGCAGTTTTTATAACAACTTTTTTCTGAAGCCAATTTGTCTGTTGTCTCCAAGTTTTGTGATCTTAGTGATCCAATCATTTTCGGATAGAGGGGGACTCATTGAAGAAGTTGTTGTGTCTATAACATGACAATGCATTTTTCATCAGAGAAAATAATAAGATGTGAAGTAATACATGCATCAGAATACATTGTAGATCAATTAAATGTCTCGTCCTAAGCACCTTGAATCATCTGATAAAAATAGTTATTGTGTGTCTTTGAACATCCTTCATCTGAAATCAAATTAATTGGATGCTCCAACCCTGCAAACATTCTAGCACTACATTAACAACATGAACAACAACCAGTGCTAAATGTTAGGAGCGAAGACAATGCAAACAAACATGGAAATTCACCAATTTTCATGATGTCAGGGCCCAATCTTGTTCTAGTTGAGGGGGGCCCAATGACGAACCAGCTATGTTGGTAAGATGACAACAAAATTTCCATCAGAGAAAAAAATAACATGTCAAATAATAGATGCATCAGAATACATAGTAGATCAATCAAGAATCTCGCCAAATGTACCTTGACTCATGTGATAAAAAGGTTTATTGTGGGTATGTGTACATCCTTTATCCGTAATCACATTAATTGGATGTTGTAGCATTGAAAACATTACAACACTACATTAAGCTAAAATAAATAGAAAATGTCAAATACATTGCAAAAAACTTTAAAAATCAACAAAGCGATCTAAACATAGCAACAAACTTGGAAGATCACCAATTTGATTTAAACATACTGATATTGTCTCCCTATAAAACTTACTTGGAATAGTAGAGGAAGCATTGTTGGAGAGAGGACGACCACGCTTGTTGAGGTGTTGAAACTGAATTGGTTCATCTTCAGATGCGGAGACATTCAAATCAATATTCAAGGTGACATTCATTTTCCTTTTATTTTATTTTTTTGGACTAAGGAAACTCTTCTTCCTCTTCAAGGATGACTTATAAGCACCCAAACCAAGGGTGAATTCATAATCCATAATATTAAGATTATTAGCATCATCCACAAATTTTTTAGCCAGATCAATCAACTCTTTTTTCTTGCTCACAGTAGAAGGAGAACTATTCTGAAACGTCTCTAGATAGCCAAACAAATCCTCTCTCAACACACCAAGTTCTTCAACATTGTCATCTTCAATATTGTTTTGGTTAGTATCCGCATGAAGGTTTGGTGTCTTTGTACTTATCTCAAAAGGTGAATTCAATGCATTGGGTGTGGTATGAAGATCCAGTAAAGGGTTTAAATCCATTAAAGAGGAATGAAACCAATCTACCTTTATAGAATGCTTTCAAATGTTCCCCCCAATAGACCATCGACAATTGCAAGTGATAAAAATTTTGTGATGAAAAAGGGTAAGATATCCCTTATTTGATTTGCCTTGACTCATTACCCAATAAGCATGAGATATGCTCTCATGAGACTTGTAATCACTATCTAGAATTATTCTAGCCTTTTCCATTGATGATTCAAGTTGCATCTCTTTCTTGTGGTTGTTATAATATCATTCTTTTTTCAAAATTGCCTTGAATCGATAACGTGGCTCAAATTTTTTTAGGAGAGTGTAGAATAGCCAATCCATTCTATGAGACCATTTCTTTCTCTTATCACATAGAAATGTTGTCTTCAGATAACCGTGGTATGATTCTACAACATTATTTGTCTCCTGGTTTGCGTGAGGAAAATCTCTGCAGCCTTTAACCCACATGCCTACATGGAAAGACTCAATTAGTAAATATAAATTTTCCAACATAAGCAACAAACATACAACATAGAAGGAATATTATGCAAAATTATGAATCTTGTCACCAGAAATCCAAGTCTTGTAGAAATAGTCCAAAAACTTCTGCTCAGTTGCATATTTGATGACGAAAGCATTGATTGCATCATCCACTTCATCAGTACAATAATATTTCATGATATGGCCAAGCTCATTGAACATATATTTTGCTTTCTCTGAGCTACTAACCAATCAATTAACATTCTTCAACCATAGCATCATCAACCATGAAGGCATTGACTCTCCAATTAGGACGAACCTGAAAACACCTAAGTACAATAATCTTTCATGATATGGCCAAGCTCATTGAACATATATTTTGCTTTCTCTAAGCTACTAACCAATCGATTAACATTCTTCAACCATAGCATCATCAACCATGAAGGCATTGACTCTCTAATCGGGACGAACCTGAAAACACCTAAGCATGAGGCTCTCCAGCCATACTGCTATATCTTGTGATGTATTACGTGACATCACCACCCAGGAAACTGGTACCCCACTTTTTTTCTCATCAAATACCGCAAGAAAGTACAACGGATACTGTCATATTAAATGAAATGAAGTTAATTTTAACATAAAAGATTTTATTGAAGCAATCATTGGAAAACAAACTCACCCCATATTTGTTTGTGTTGAATGTTCAGTCCATGGCTATCAAGTTATTGTGGGATAACTTGACCATAGTTTCCAACATCCATTTTGTTTGTATTCCATATATAAAATAAATTTTTGCACCATTGGGCTTCTCACAGAAGAAGAAATCATCTTGGTTTCTTTGATACAAAATATTCACACTCATTTCATCTTTGGTATACATTTGATAACTTTCTTTCATCAGACGATTATAAATGTTTACAACATCTTTTCTGTGTAAGAAAAAATCCCTATCTCTTCCTATAGCATCTATGTCAATATATTTCTTTATATGTATTTTACAAATAGATTCAATTGGTAGTTGAAGAAAATAATGGCTTTCTAAATAAAAAATCATGTCCTTCGAAAGTCTTGGTTTTCTCTTAGTAACATCATCAGTTAAAGTGTTGTCTTTTCCATGACAAGGCCATCCTCACCCATATTCATGATCATACTATTGTATGTTATTATTGCTATGTTAGGATCCTGAACCATAATATTTACAATAAAATGGCATTGAAATCCCCTCTTTTTGGCATATGACTTCCTTTCTTTGCTTGTCCATTCTTCTCTCTTGTCAGCTGGACCATATGAGCAATGATAACTACAAAATAAATTACAAGAATGTCACCAAATATGATAAATATAAATCATATTTAATATCAACATCTAAGCAATATAGTTCTAAAATACTTACAGCTCATACTATAAGGCTCTTGCGCTCGGGCGTTTGCTTTGTAGACGCAGGAAGGAACATGGAGCATCTGGACTTGATTCCTCTCCTTTTTTAAAATCATCAACTCTTTTTTTGGAAATTTTTGCAACACATTCAATATTCATGTCTTCTTTGTAGATTTCAGCCCAAACTAAATCTTTACTAGAAAAAAATGAGTTTTTCTTTTGGGTATTGCACCTCAAGAGCCATGATTGACTTCCATTTCTTTGCCGTGCTGGATGACTGTCTGGAAATAGATGTGAAAACATATTAGGGAGATGGAAATGATGAGAAGGTGATTTGTAAATATACACTAGGAAATATAGTAATTGCATCTCCATGAAATTATGTAGTGGAAAATTATTTCTAGTACTCTTGTAGGTGTTGGAAAATCAATTTCCAAGGTGCTGGAAAATCATTTTATAGCACCTACACGAGCACTAGTACCACTATAGGTGTTGGAAAATTATTTTCCAAGGTGCTGGAAAATCATTTTCTAGCAACTACAAGAGAAATAGTAGGTGCTGGAAAATCATTTTCCACCACCTACAGGAACACTAGTACTACTGTAGGGACTAGAAAATCAATTTCCAAGGTGCTGGAAAACCATAAATCATTTTCCAACACCTACAACAGCACTAGTACTCTTGTAGGTGTTGGAAAATCATTTTCCAGCACCTGCAGGAGTGTTAGTACTCCTGTATGTGTTGGAAAATCATTTTCCAAGGTGTTGAAAAATCATTTCCCATCACCTACAGGAGCACTAGAAATCATTTTCCAGCACAATCAATGGTGTAGCAGGCTTAATCTAGGGAATAATAGGGCAAAAATGAAATTGGCTATGAATAGTTTATATGTTTGCAGTCATCTACTGTACAATATGGTTTTCTTCAAAAAATAGTGTGAATTCTTATATGTTTTTTCAAAAGGGTTTGTTTGTGACTTCTGTCAAGGACAAAGGTCATAAAATATTAGAAGCAATTCATAGAAGACCGAAGTAATTGGAATGCTGGTAGGCGTTTTAGTTTCAACGTTTATCTTGAAGCAGAGCGAGCATATATTATGTGGTAAGGACTGAGTTCTCTGAAATTTTATGTGAACATATTTAAGCCCTTTATGATCTAATTCGAGCCTCTTTGGGAGAAAAACTTGAAATATTGGCCAATAGTAAATTTCAGGCCTAGGTTAATTTAGGCTTGAGGATTTTGTCGTGTAGTCCTAGGAGATCACCCTAGGACTGCACCAAGTCAACTATGGAGAGGTAAACCATCCAAACCCCTCCTCAATTTTCTAATATGGAGGACATCCTGAAGGTTAAATGAGGATTTGACATGTCAGATGAATGAGCTGGATTTCAAAGCTACAATGATAGATGGAACTTGTAGACAAGGTGAAGGGTCTTTTCCAATGATACTTCACTTAATGAGACAACAATGGTCTTGGTAATGGGAAAGGTGGTCAAAGGAAAGTCTCTGAAATAGTGATTAGATGCCAGTGGGAACAAAGTTTTGGGCTACACTCCCAACTTTTCATATTCTAATAAGAGGCTAGATATGCTTTCAGATGAGAAGTGAGATCAACATTGGTTCTGTTCATACATCAAGAAAAAATATATTCAAGTCAAAAAAATATAAAACACAATGCAAATTCAATGCAACATAAATATCCTAGATAAATATTAGAAATCAGATATTTGGAAGAATAAATGTATTCAATATATATATATATATAAATTAAAACTTAAAAATACACATTGGAATGCTATTATTTAGTTTTGAGGGTTTCCTCATTTTTTGAGCAAGTCCAAATTTGAAGTAACCTTCAAAGCTAGTTTTGGTTTATCTACTCATTCCCTCATTTTTATATCTATCATTATAATCACTAACATAGTTGACATCATTTAATGATTGCTAGAAATCCAATGTGAGGAAATATATGTCATTCTGTGATTCCAAGGATTAAAAAAATTCCATAAAATCAACCATGCACTAATTCAATAAAATATGAAAAATACATATACTAACCTCTCTAATCCATAATATCTAAAATAACACAAGGAAATGATATTAGAACTAATAAATTCTTATTAGACCTTATAAATTTTGAGAGGAAGTGGTTGAGTGATTATCTTAACCATAATCCAATAATAACTCAATGCAAAACAACTTGAAATTATTGCATGAGCTTTATAATCTAACATTTTTTGGCATTGTGCAAGGATAAAATAAATGAAGTTATATAGTAGCTAAAATATTGTTTCTTCTAGCCATAAGCTGAACCAAAAACAATATAAACTGATATACAAATATGTTCTAATTTTTCTATATGTTTCTGACATGTTATTACAATACATAAGGAGGTCTTCAAAACTATAGTTAATTCTTATTCAGTATATTTTTTCTTATATTGTTAACTCCATCTCAAGATTTAACACCTATCCCTAAACCCACTTTGACAATAAAATAAATGTAATGTTTTCTCACAACTACATCTAGATTTGAAAACATTGATAGGGCTAGAATAGTTTATTGGCCACATCAATGCATATGTGAAGTGGTTGTATTATTTAATTAGAGTTAACCATAAGGTTGCAAAATAGAAATTATTACAGTTCATAGGATGTGACTTGGGTGTGACCGGTTCTTATCCACCTTGATCACATTTTGTCCACGTGGGTGGGACCGGTCCTTATGGAGGTCCACGTCAAGTGTGGATGTCTTACACCACTCCAAAGTGCCGATGTTTTACGCTGCCTCAACAAGGGCATTATTTGTGAATGTTGTATGGTATTTTTCATTTGATAGGAAGAGCTACAAGTTCATACTGTGTTTTTGAAAATCATTATCTATATTTTCTTCATCATTGGAACTATATACAAAGAAATAATCAAAATTTGGATCAGAATCAGAAGTAAGTTTCCATTCTGCTGGTTCATATGACGATTTTAATAGATTAAACATCTTTATCCATAGAAATGTTGGCATCATATGTTCCTGCATTCTTTATATCCAAGTCCATCTATTTTTTATATACTTGGTCCTCATATCTCTTATTCATATAATGGCACTGGTGTTATAAATGTTAGTAACACTGAGTTTATCAAACCCCAATCCTAGATTTACGTTGTCCTGCATCTATTTTGGAATAGGAACTTTGCCTTCCATCCACCTTGCAGTCTCTTCCGTGTGCATGCTTCCTAAATCAACCTTTCATTAAACTCTAGCACCTGGGATTTATAGTTTTGGGATATTTCCAAGCATTCATTGTTGAAGTTTATTTGAGATTGGTTGGATATATATTTTAATGCAATAACATCACCTTGGTCTTGCTTATGACGACTTTCATACCCATTTTCATGCAAAAACTCTCCAAATATTCTAGATGTTCCTTTAGCTCGTGTAATGTCTTGGTTGTTGAATGACATCATTTGCATATAGTAGGATATATTTGTGCTATGTTTACTCCATCACCTCCTTTCTCATAAATCTAGTCTTCTAGTTTATCTAGATAAATTCTCAACAATATGGGTGAAAGGGGCAACTTTGTTTCATTCATACAATGGCACTGGTGTTATAAATGATAGTAACACTGAGCTTATCAAACCCCAATCCTAGATTTACGTTGTCCTGCATCTATTTTGGAATAGGAACTTTTCCTTCCATCCACCTTGCAGTCTCGTCCTTGTGCATGCTTCCTTAATGAACCTTTCATTAAACTCTAGCCCTCAAGATTTATAGTTTTGGGAGATTTCCAAGGATTCATTGTTGAAATTTATTTGAGATTGGTTGGATCTCTTTTGTAATGCAATAACATCACCTTGGTCTTTCTTATGATGACTTTCATACCCATTTTCATGAAAAAACTCTACAAAGCTGCTAGATGTTCCTGTGTGTCGTGTAATGTCTTGGTTGTTAAATGACATCATTTTCATATAGTAGTATATTTGTGCTATGATTACTCCATGACCTCCTTTCTCATAAATCCAGTCTTCTAGTTTATCTAGATAAAGTCTGAACAATATGGGAGAAATGGGAAACTCTATGTCACTCATCTATTTCATTCATACAATGGCACTGGTGTTATAAAGGTTAGTAACACTAAGCTTATCAAAAACAAATCATAGATTTGCATTGTCCTGCATCTGTTTTGGAATAGGAACTTTGCCTTCCATCCACCTTGCAGTCTCCTCCTTGTGCATGCTTCATAAGTCAACCTTTCATTAAACTCCAGGCCTCGAGATTTATAGTTCTGGGATATTTCCAAGGATTCATTGTTGAAGTTTATTTGGGATTGGTTGGATCTATTTTTTAATGAAATAACATCACCTTGGTCTTGCTTATGATGGCTTTCATACCCATTTTAATGCAAAAACTCTCCAAAGCTGCTAGATGTTCCTATAGGCCATGTAATTTCTTGGTTCTTAAATGACATCATTTGCGTATAGTAGGATCTATTTGTGCTATGTTTACTCCTGTTACACAGCATTTTGTCACTGTCCCTGCAATCCCTCATCCCTCATATTGGAGGATCATTCTCGTGACTTGTAAACAGTGTCATACTCTGCAAACATCTTCTTTGCATCCTTCTGCATAAGGACATCATTTCTCCTGTTCGATATTTCCTAAAAAAATCACACAAAACCTATGTTTTGGCCTTGGTGCGGATAGCCAGTTCATCCATGGCACCGATGTGGAAGATTTTCACTAGAGCTCACGCCATCTGGCACTCTGTCTCAGTGTAGTGCCCACGCCAGCTATTTTAGGAATATTTTTTAACAAATAGAGGCAGAACATTCCTTCTAACCACCTCAGGGATGAGGCAATGGAAGTGGTTAACTTGATCAACCACAGATCTCCCTCTTTAGGTATTCCTCCTCCCATGGAACACTCCTTAAATATAGGTCTCCCTTCACTGCTACATTTGGCGGAAATTCTGACACTTGGTTCTGACGCTTTTGACCAAATGTCAGAAATTTCCCCAAATTTTTTCCATCCCACCTGAAACCGTCGCTATACCAACGTTTATAGAACAGTGTCGCAATACTGACACTTAGAAAAGTGTCGCAATTGCGACATTTAGAGGAAAACGTCACAATTGTGACACTATGGCCCAAAGCGTCGTTATTGCGATGACTGCCTCCAAACATCGCAAGTGCGACACAATATCTAAGTGTCGCAATTGCGATGTTTGGAGGCCTTCGTCGCAATAGCGATTCCTTTTCCGCCATCGGTATAACGACACTTATATGTGCGCTAAATAAAAATACGAAACTTATATGCGCGCTACATAAAAATGATTTTATTGTTTCATATCCATCGAAATAGCTACATTAACATCTCATATGACGCGTGCATTCACCCTCCTCTCTTGCAGAACAATGTTCGCCCTCAGCATTCACCCTCAGCTCTTACAGAACATCATTTTCCCTTATAATTTGCCCTCAGCTCTTGCAAAACAACATTCGTCCTCAGCTCTTGCAAAATGGTAAGTTCTTACTGCAGGCCCTTCCTCCTATAGTAGGGTTGACTCTATTTGGGTTTTTTTGGTCAATTTCATTGAATTGTGTTAGGCTGTAGGATTCTCTCTAGATGTCAAGAATCAAGATTCAATACCCTCTACTATCTTCATCACCCAATACAAGATTTAAATTTTTCCCAAAGAAACGCTTATTAATTTGGCAGCCATTATTTCTCCCTGCTTTAAAAACCCTACATTTAAATGAAAACAAGCATTGCATTTCAACTACAAAAATATATTAGTGTTCAAATGTACATGTGTGCTACATTCACATCTGATATCACGCGCACATTATGCCCTCCGCTCTTGCAGAACAACATTCGCCCTTAGCATTCGCCCTCAGCTCTTGCAGAACAGCATTCGCCCTCAGCATTCGCCCTGAGCTCTTGAAAAACAACATTCGCCCTCAGCTCTTGCAGAACAACATTCACCCTGCATTCACCCTTAGCTCTTGTAGAACAAAATTCACCCTTAGCTCTTGCAAAACAGAATTCGCCCTGAGCTCTTGCAAAATGGTAAGTTCTTAATGCAGGCCCTTCCTCCTATAGTAAGGTTGACTCTATTTGGGTTTTTTTGGTCAATTCCATTAGATTGTGTTAGGCTGTAGGGTTCTCTCTAGATGTCAAGAATCAAGATTCAATACCCTCTATTATCTTCATCACCCAATACAAGATTTAAATTTTTCCCAAGCCATTATTTCTCCCTGCTTTAAAAATCCTACATTTAAATGAAAACAAGCATTGCATTTCAACTACAAAAATCTATTAGTGTGCAAATGTACATGTGTGCATCACTTGTGTAGGGTATTCCTTTTCCACTTTCACATTATCCAAGAATGTGTGCAGTATAGTTCATATTTTTTGTGATTTAGATTATCTTGAAAAAGGAAAGGTAAATTATTTCCCATGGAAAAAGAAGGTTTTCCCTTTTTACTACTGGAAATGGTACAACAAAGTTCCATTTCTACCCGAAACTCCTATGAAATAGGAACCAAGTAAAGGCCATGTCCTCAATGGACATCATTTGCCTTTGAAAATGGCCATTGCACCATGTTGTCTCTTGTATTACATCACGATAGTTTCTTAGGTCATTTCTTGTTTCTTGAGATGAAAAACAACCAAAGATATTGTGAAGATCCTTTCAAGAAATAAATGACCATTTCTCAATCATATCTTAACTATTTTTTATTTTATTCAGTGGTTGCTTACTTTGAGAGAAATTTGACACTTTTATAAGGAATATAACATAAAAACAAAAAATGGGAAGGAATTGATGAGGTAGATGACCTTTCGTTGTTGTCAATTAAGAATTGATAATACACGATGCATGTTATGTACTACAAACTAGATTCCTTCCTGGAGTTAGGACACAGAGTATTGAATCAAAGTTGTAGTTTCTAACTTCTTGTATTGGTTCATCAATCTTGAAATTCAGACACTGCATGTATTCATTGCTTCATGTTTGAATAATTTCCATCATATCGTACAATAGGAAATTAGGAATTATGATTATTATTACTTTATGGATCTATTAAGTTACTTTTAAGTTTGCATGGTTTAGTGTGAAATTATTCTAGTGTGCCCCTAGGCCCAGGTGAAGGAATGCCAAGGACTAAGAACCCTAGTATTTAAATGGTATTGTTTCTTATACCCAAAAACCCCTCAACATCACTTCTTATTAGTTCCTAACAATAGTGTTGTAAACAATTTGAGAATTGATATAGCAACATCTCGCACTTCTCAAGATAAAGTCCTAAAGCTAAAGTGTGATACCATGTGTAATTCAATAGCCCCATTGTCACCTTACCAACCTCTTTTCACTTCGGGCTAGCTCTCCTCCAACTCAAGGGGGTTTCTCCCTAGTAGATGTTAGGGATCTAATGGCCCAACAAAACCAAGTCAAGAGCCCCCTAACTCTCTATGTTTACTACTATCAATCAAAATATTGAACAATAGGGTCAGACATGCATCCTGAAGATAAAATTTCCAGGGTATTTTTGGGTAATTTCAAAGGGAAAGTCCCCAAACACATATAAATAAGGAATTATAACGTGATTTCAAACATTAAATATCAACAAAATCGTTTGAAGGATATTGAAAGGAAAAAGGTGATGGAAGATAGAAAGTGCCTTACTTAAATGCTCTAAGGATTTTTCAATAGTTGCTCCAAAAGCTTCACTTCAAGGCCCTTCAAGATCGTATCCAACAATGCTATACCATCAGCTTCAACAATGTTGCTCCAAAAATGTCCTCAAGGTCTTCACAACAAGTTTACTAGAAGTTTCTCCAACAATATATTCAATAAGGTCTTCATTGTCGACTCGTCTCTTGTTTGGGTGCCTTAATGTGCAATGACATGTTTCCAGGACTGAATTCAATGCAAGGCATATTTGAAACTCTAACTCTGTCTTCTGGTGTCTTATTAGAAATTATTTCAATTTTCATTTTGTGTTTTCAAGTTAGATATTGTTTTCAAGTTTTTACATTTATAATTTTATTGCAATGTGGCAGACTGATCAGAGCAGTGCAGGAACAACCCTGAGATGGGATGATCGCGGAAAGAGGCCAGCAGAAGAACATGTAAAGTGCCAGCATTGCTCTATCTTCAGGTATTTTAGTTATTTACATAATTGAAATAATATTAATTTTGTTCAAATATGCAGACACCTAGCCATTGGTATGCCTGATGATTCCCTCTTTGAGGAAGAGCTTTCTTCATCCCTATCTCTAGTGTTCTTGTTGCGAAAAAAGGCACGAGATGCAAGGTCGGAATTTAACACTTTGATAGACGTGCCTCAAATACTTGAAACAGAAGAGAAGATAAAACAACTTATGATCCAGCTAGAAACATATCAGGTAATAATAAAAATTCAAAAGGATATTTTTTTTGTTCTGCATGCGATGAATTGTGATAGTTTGATTTTTAATTTTTACATTGACTAAACTAACAAAAATTTCTTTTGTATGTAGCATTTTATGGCACTTGCTGAATCCGGTGTTGGTGGTAGTGGGACACAAGGGCAATAGATTGCCCAACAACCCTCTCGTACACCTTCTACTCCTTTAGGTGCTAGCCAAGAAACACACCCTGCCCAAGCAGACACCCAGCCAACCGCTGAACGTGTTGGCAATGATGAGGCTGATATGGCCAACTACATTATTGCGTTTCCTGGAGCTACACGTGTCAGCTCCACAGAGACCATTAATGGCACGTTGTTGGTGAACGATGAGGGTGTCCCTATAAAGCATGTACAACTCTCAGGTAAATTTTAATATTTTAACTATTTCATGTACTTTATCTAAAACATATTTATCATGATTTTTATTTTTAAATTAATGATAATATCTTCTTTTTCTTTTGGTTTTATTCTGTGTAGGAAATAATGAGTTCTACAGGATTCTGGAGAGCCATGCGTTGGTAATTTTTGGCCCAACCATACGTACAGGGTGGAATTCCCAGAATTCCAACCTGAAAAAATAACTTCTAGATTATCTAGAAGCCCTTTTTGGGGTCGGCACATTTGACAGAACAGCGGTGGCTCGGGTAGCCGGCAAATATTTGAAATATACCAGGGACACCTATAGGACGCAATTGCAATTTAACCCTAGATATGAGCGTCCTCTCATAGTTCTAGAGAGTGAGTGGAGAGCACTCATCCATGACGGAAAAGAGAAAAGGGCAAAGAAAGAAGGAAAAATGCCAACTGGACCCGCAAGGTAAATTACAACTTTAATTCAATAGCTTTAATTTTTTTTATGTCTAAAATAAAAGTGTGCTACGTCATATCTGACTTCAATATTTTGATGCTAGGTTGCCTGACACCTCAAAGGCAACCAAAGCTAGGATTTAAAAAAAGGGCCATCACAAGCTAGGCTAGGGCGGCTACTTGAAATTAGCTGCAAGAATTGTAATTAAGTAGCTAAACATCTTATAATTAATTGTATCGCCTTCCAACGTTTTTGTAATCCTATCAAATATGATTAAAAATACACAGACATATGTAATGTAGGGTGATGACTTCGGAATAGAAACAACAGAGGAAGATAAAAATATCGCTTTCCATTTCGGCTATCAAGCCATAGTTGAACATCGCATAAGCTTGGGGCAGGTCCCAAGATCCAGAATGCCTGATAAGGTAAAACATTAACCTTTCAATATGTTTGTTTTCATCCATAAATTTAATTTCTAACAACTTTGTTTAAATCAGGGGAGCAACACTACCGACGACACAAATAACCCAGTTTTAGAGCCAAATGTAGATGATCCTCACGTGCAACCTGATCATTGTAGTAGGGACCAAGCCGACAATGCTACTATCAGTGAGGGCCGTGACGGTAATTAATTTCCACTTATAATTTTTTCTAATTATACCTTGATGGTTGTCCTTATAACGTTTTTTGTTTAAATGACAGAGAATGTTTCCCTTGAGGATCTTACCACCAGAGAGGAAGACAGGGCAACAGTCCCAACGGAGACAACTGGTGCACCAGGTAAATAATCTCATTGCAATTTTTTTTATTAATATTACCGAACTAGTTCAATGATATTTAAAAACTGATAATTAAAATTTAATATTATCTGTTTTTGGAGGCGATGCCTCGTCACTGGATGAGACTAGACATCGTGACAATGCAACTAGGTCAGCGGCGACAACTGGTGCACCAGGTAAATAATCTCATTGCAATTTTTTTTTATTAATATTGCCGAACTAGTTCAATGATATTTAAAAACTGACAATTAAAATTTAATATTATCTGTTTTTGTAGGCGATGCCCCGTCACTGGATGAGACCAGACATCGTGACTACGCAACTAGGTCAGTGGCGACAACTGGTGCACCAGGTAAATAATCTCATTGCAATTTTTTTTTTATTAATATTACCGAACTAGTTCAATGATATTTAAAAACTGACAATTAAAATTTAATATTATCTGTTTTTGTAGGCGATGCCCCGTCACTGGATGAGACCAGACATCGTGACTACGCAACTAGGTCAGCGGCGACAACTGGTGCACCAGGTAAATAATCTCATTGCAATTTTTTATTAATATTACCGAACTAGTTCAATGATATTTAAAAACTGACAATTAAAATTTAATATTATCTGTTTTTGTAGGCGATGCCCCGTCACTGGATGAGACCAGACATCGTGACTACGCAACTAGGTCAGCGGCGACAACTGTTGCACCAGGTAAATAATCTCATTGCAATTTTTTTTATTAATATTACCGAACTAGTTCAATGATATTTAAAAACTGACAATTAAAATTTAATATTATCTGTTTTTGTAGGCGATGCCCCGTCACTGGATGAGACCAGACATCGTGACTACGCAACTAGGTCAGCGGCGACAACTGGTGCACAAGGTAAATAATCTCATTTCAATTTTTTTTATTAATATTACCGAACTAGTTCAATGATATTTAAAAACTGACAATTAAAATTTAATATTATATGTTTTTGTAGGTGATGCCCTGTCACTGGATGAGACCAGACATCGTGACTACGCAATTAGGTCAGCAGTGCGGGTCGAAAGGCACGAAACAGGAGCAGAGCATGATGATATTGATGATGTAATTAGGAGGTTTGAAAAGAGGAAGAAGAAAAAGAAAATTTGATAATGTAAAATTTTGTATTATTATAAGACAAACGTTACCATACATGGAACATTTTTTGCGTTATGTAAAAAACTCATTTATCATACTATTTTTATGTCAAGCATTAATTGCAATGTTTCCTTGCGTACTTTTTGTTGAATTGTTTTTTTATTAGTTATTGAATACTTTTTTTTTATGCTCATGAAAGTAAAAAATGAAATATAGATTGGGTATTGGGGAATTGAGAGTGATGTGTGGGGGGGGGGAGGGGCCATAAGAGCTTCGACCTTCACGTGGTTGGCCCTGTTTAGTAGAGAATAATTTATTGGAGCTATTTAATCTTGGAGCAAACCTCCCTCGATCCAGTGTAGCAACAAAAAAAGTCACTGTTGACTTAGTTGCTACTATTTCAGATCGTGGGAGGCTTGTTCCAAGTTCATGCGACTCCAATAAATTATTCTTGAAATGAAGAGGAGCTTATTCAGGTATTTTTTGACATTTTCAACATATGTTCTAACATTATCATAAGAATGCATCTTAGAGTAAAAAATACTACATCAATTACTTGTATTTATTGTATAGATAACGATGGATTTTGATTGACTTGACAGTGCAGGTACAAATCCTCTTGCATCATGAGCAATACAACTTGTCAACCAGGGTCATGTCCACGATATTTTTTCTTGTGCGCTTGACCAGGTTCGTAATGTCACATTTTGTAAGTTCATTTACAGTTCATAATTCAATATTAAAGTAATGCATAAAGCTTTTCACAACAATAAAAGGAAAGGGTTATGGCTGAGTCAAATTTTATTGTTATTGACAGTGTAATGAAATTTATTTCAATGCTATGGTTTTGGCCTTTTTGTTGGTTGAATTAGAGGACCCAGTTGAAAATATTGGGGCCAAGTAGGCTAGTTTTCCTTTTTGTTGATGGTTTGGTGTATCTAATTGAAGTAGTTTCCTAAGGTATTTTTGGTTGCAAAATCCTTTTCATTTTTCATACAGTATTGGCCTTGTGGAATACATTTGATTGTGTGGTCTTGTTATATCTACAACATTTGTAGTTGTTTAGTCTTATGGCCGAGGTGAACTTTTATTATGGAAATAGTTGATGCAATATTGTCATTTAATCCTTACTGCAGGGTAGCATGTTGAGAAGTTTCTTGTGAAACATTTGGTATTCAAAATGACACTTGATCCTATACAGTATCATGCACTTGACTTCAAAATTCATATGCAAAGTGTGCCAGATAATTCTTGCAAAATTTCAAATATTTATGTTGTTTTAAACCATTATCTTTTTCATGTATTGGATGCTGAAAATGTGAAAAAGACTTTGGTATGAAACCAACTAGTCAATAATTTCCAGCAAAACAACCACTTCCAAGACATGATTTAGAAGTAGAACATATGTACTTATGAAGCATAGAAAGATATCCTTGATGCATTGTCAATGTTGGGCTAGAGTTATTGTTGGAGAAAATAACTCCTTATTCCTAGAATAGTGATCTTCAATACAAGTAAATGCCAGAGAAGAGAGATCATCGTGTGACACAACAAAACTGAAACTGGACCCCTAAGGAGAGCTGGTGTGTCTACAATCGCTCTGTCAGCATTTTCCCTTGGTTTACCTCGTTCTTTTCCTCCAGCCTGACTCTTAATTGACTTCTTCTTTCTTCGGGTTTATTTATCAAATTCGTAGAATTTGATAAATAAATACTATCCACAATGGTTGGACTTTAATTTATATTCCCGACTTTATATTATCTCAAAGCCTTATAACCAATGTTTAACTTTCAACACTTTGTATTTATACTCCACGTTTCTTTTTAAATAAATAACTTGTAATGAAATTTCGGCTCTATATTTCACCACCCAGCCTTACAACAATCACGCTCCAGACTTATGCTAATTATCTGCCAATCGTTTAATTAAACAATTTCATTATACTCCAGCCCCACCTATATATATCAATAACCAATCAAACACTTGTATCGTACCTGGCTATCCTCCGCACACCTTAGTTAACCTCCGGGCAAGTTCAACGTGCGACCACCATCCGATGGCCCTTCTCCAAATCAACGACTCTTGGCAATTTCGCTCGGCTTCCAACGTCGGGCTTTAACGTGCGATGGCGTGGGTTAAACGGTTGTTTTCCAGGGTCACTTCGCCACGTGTCGCATTCCCTATGGAATCGCTCGTGAATAGGAAATACCGCCTACTCCGCAAAAGCGGTGCGATATGGGCAACCCGCTTTTGTGATTCCGCTCGTGGTTTTGGTAGAGGGCTTGACCACGGGTGCAAGTCTGGTTCCGCTATCTTTTTGTTTGTTAACTCATGTCCAATCCTCGGGTCAGGTTCCGAAAGCACAACAATTTTGTCTCTTTATTAAGCGGGATTTTTATATTTGAACAGTGTTCACGACCCCGGTTCTCTACACAGACCTCGCCTTTGGGTGGGGTGAGTTCACAGGGTTATCCAACAATTTACGGGAATTCAAAGACAGAAGAATGGAATTATCAGTACCCAATCGCCTCACAGTTAAACAATTCTTCACAATTAGCAGTTTGAGATAATTCAATGGCAACTAAGCTTGGAAATCATTTAACTGGAAACAATTGTTCACACACAGAGGTTTATTGCAGAAATCCCCTCTCTACTCTCCTCTTTCCTCTCTACTTTTATTCATCCGATGAATTACAATTTATATACATAACATATGGCTCTTCGGTTCCTCTGAGAGGACCGTTCTAGAAATCAAAAGGTCTAATTATAATAATTCAACTAACTGAAACTTTTCGACTCCTACAACTCTAACTAGTCTAAGTAATACAGTCAGCTGAGGTATTGACACCTAGCTATTACAACTCAAATGGTTTCGAACCCTCCTAGCCACAACATGTGGACAAAACCTCCTACATTGCTGGCTAGTGCCTAATGCCCCTGCATCATCATGTGACATAAACCTATTAACAAAAGTGAACAGGGAATGATTATTAATTATGGCATACTAAGTTGTCAGTGATTTTGACTATTTTTCTTTAACATGTAAAAATGTTAAATTCCAAACTTACATCATCATGGTTTGGCATCATGAGCTTCACTAATTGTCCACCATGCTCATAATTTCATTGTTGTATTCATATCTATAAACAATGTTTCAAATAATAATAAAAAAAGTTCTATAAAAAAAATCCAGACCTCCATGCTGCTGCTCCTTGTGAGACAAAGTCAAAATTGCATTACACAATCTGACACATAAGAATCTCCTATATCCCGGTGGTATGTATCCAAACTCTTATAATAGTGTGTTCAAGACTTATGTTGACATTGCCAATGAGATATTTAAGCAATGAAAGATGGAGCCTTCTTCATTGTTGTATATGTAACAGTCTTTTATTAATATAAAGATTGATGGTTTTGTCTTTCTGAAAATGAAATGTAAAAATAATTTATTGTGGTCAATTGAAATTTTTTTTTTTAAAGCTTTTCACTATGGAAGGGTGACATAGATATATGCTCTTCTAATTGAAATTCGGACCTGAACTTCAAATTTGATCACTGTGTGGGACCTTAACAAACAATAAAACTATTCCATCGTGCGTTATATAAAACATATAACAAAACTTTTGTCAAAACTTCAAACGACCCCTTTAGCCGTGGGTATTTCATCACGAATTGATCATTTTACCATGTACCTTTCTAGAGGAATCTTCTTCCACTTGATTAGGTAATTCATAATGGCTATATGTCAAAGAGATACAGAATGTTTATCTATAACTTTTTGTGGTTCAAGAATCAACTTTCATTCTTCATCTAATTTTCGAAGTTCTATTTACATTGGCATATTTTTTCCCAAAACCTTTTTTAGGCAAGATACATGAAAAACCTTATGAATGCAAGAAGAAAGAAAGTAAAACTTCTATACCACTTGTGCTATCCTATGAATAATTATTTAGGGCCATAACAGTTTTGCAGTGTGGAAAAAGTCAGCAAAAAGTCCTGACTTTTTGAAAAAATCCCGAATTTTTCCCGGAGCCGACTTTATTGGCTGACTTTTTGCCGACTTTTTCGTCCCTAAAAAAGTCGCGATTTTATCCTCGAAGTCCCGACTTTTTGCCAAATTTTTCGAAAAAATCTTGAGTGAGGTAGTATCTTTAATCATTTTTTAATTTTTTTTGGAAAAATCAGGATTTTTTCCAAAAATGAATATTTTTGTATTTTTTTAGTTTTGCCGACTTTTTTCCGACTTTTTCAAAAAACTCCCAACTTTATCAAGTATTTCAACTTTTTTACCCTTGTTGATTTAATCCCAACTTCGAATTTTTCCACATTGCATTTTTGAGCTAATTCTTTATTCTTCTTTTTCTTGAATGAAGATTGCTTATAATGCTATAATCTAAAAAATACCCAATTACCCTCCTCAAATTATCTTTCACTTGAATGTTGTTCCCCTTGTTGTTTTATCATGTTTCATGTCATTTGAAGGTTTTCCATAATAATTTTCAAAGTTTCTTTAATATTTTCCATATGTGACTCTCTTTCCTATACTTTGGACTTATCTTGCAAAAAGTATGAGATACTAGGAGTTGGATATCCATAAAGGGCCTTAAATGGGGAAATTTTAGTAGATGTGTGATAGGTAGTATGATAGTCTCATATTACCATTCTTCCTTGAGGAACCCACTTCATCCACTAAGATTGCTTTTCTAAAGATTAACATTGTAGATAACCTTAAAAACATTTGTTAACTATTTTTGTTTGACCATTTGATTGTGTTTGATATGTAGAAATCATGGCAGCTAGTGTTTCTCTGCTCATATTAAATAATTATTTCCAAACGTTTCTTGTTACTATTACTTTAGGAAAACCATGAAGACTATGAATTTCTTTCACGGACACTTCTGCCACTTGGCTTGTTGTTTATGTACTTTGAGCTCTACAAAAAAAATCTACAAAAATTGTCTATATAAATGACCACAAAAATGTAATACTTACCTTTATATTTCAGTAACCCTGTAATAAAGTCTATTGATATATCTTCTAGTCTTTGAATATGAATGTGGAATGGTTGAAGTAACCCTAGAGATTTTACTATCTCTCTTTTATTTATTATGCAAACCTGACCTTCTCTTACAAAATTTTGAATATCTTTCTTCATTCCTTCCAAAAATATATTTTTTGATACTTTGAGATGTTTTAAGAAACCCTGCATCCTACCATCAGAGAGACATAGGACTCCCTTAATATTTTTTTATTCAAATATGCTTGCGTGCATAAAAATATTCTACATTTGCACCAAAGTATATCTCTCTTTCACTCCCCATGCTCCATAGAGTTCATCCCATCCTTTATAAATTTTATTTTTTGTTTAGTACTATTGTCATTTTTCCATTATGGAAAGCTTCTTCTAGCCACCTAGGAATAGAAAATGTAATTGGATATAAATTTGAGGCCTCTTCTATTTTAGAAAGAGCATCATGTAATAAATTTTCCTTACCCTTTTTGCAGATTATCTCAAAATTAAAACTTTGCATTTTTTCTCCTCATTTTTGTTAATCTTCCAATGAAATCCATAGCTTCAAGAAATACTTTATGCTATCATGGTATATCTTGACTTTAAAGTACCTCCGAGTGATATACTATCCCCATTTTTTATTACATGTAATATTGCTTCCATTTGTTTTTCATACGTAGATTTCACCAAATATTTTCTTTGAATTCCTTGCTTTTAAAAGCCAATGATATCCCTTATTGTGTTAATGTTACGTAAATTCCTTGTCCTAGTGCCTCACACTCTACTATGAATGTTTTACCAAAAGTAGGTGCAATCGATGTTGGTGTAGAAGACATAGCATCCATTAAAAGAGAGAATGCCAAAGTAGCCTCATCATTCCATATAAATGATATTTTCTTCAAGAGATATGTGAGTGGACTTGAAATGCATGCATAATTCTTAACAAATGATCAATAATATCATTTAAGTCTAAAAATTCTTCTAAGAACCTTGATTTTCTTAGGAATAGGTCATTTTGTAATAGCTTGCATCTTTTGAGGCTCCAACTTCACTCCTTCCTTTAAAACAATATGAACCAAATACTCGAATTCTTATTTCCCAAAAGCACATTTGGATATTTTTACATAAAAATGATTGTTCTCAAAAATTTATATAACTTTTCCACATGTTTACTAGTGTGGTATTCCCATGATTTATTATAAATATGTGTATTATCAAAGAAAACCAACACAAATTTTATAATATGGGATCAAACAAAATTGTTCTTAAGTCAAGCCCGCCGGACTTCAAACGGCGATAAACCATAATTCAAACCAAATTCGCGTTCCAAAATACCCTGCTCACGTCGGCCAATTTTGTGACGCGAAAATCAAATGAATTCTGCCCTAATCTTTTTCGGGTCCGAAGTTCGGCTGGCGTACGGAGGGAGAGTTTTGACGCGAATTTCTTATCAAATTCGCCCTAATATTTTTCGGGTCCGGATTTCCACTGCGTGAGCGGCCCAAAAAAATATCCGCTCCTATCACTATGTGATGAAACCATCGTACATGCTGACGTCATCAATCACAACCTGCCACCCTTTTGACTTTGTAAATAAAACAAATTGCGTCTGTGTCATTTTCACTGTTCTGTGCACTAGCCAGTCTTCCATGCAACAAAATTAAAAAACCATCTGTTAACGCTTGCTGACCATTACCTTGCTGAAGAGAACTGAAGCCGAGTATTTCAGGGTTCTTCTGTCATAACCAGCGCCTGTTTAAAGACATTTCATTTCTCGTAAACAGGTATTTATTCCAATTCCCCGCTAAACTCTGTAAAAAATCCTGGTTTTAGTTTTAATTCTGCACTAAGGTCTGAAAAGAAGTTCAGTTTGTTCTTTTTCGTTCCCAGAACTGCAATTATATTCCCAAAACTGGTAATTGTGCCCCTTTTCCACAAAAACCATGAAATTCCATTTCTGAATCCACAAGAACTAGAAATGGAAGTTCATGTAGCTCTGAATGTCATGCCCATCAATGCCCCTCACAAGGACTGCGATTATTTGCCTTTAGCCGATATGGATTTTCAAATTAAGGACTTGCGTCTCAGTGAGAATCCTCTTCGAATATTTTTCCGCTGCAGAGACAATTATTTGAATGGTTCTGACATATTTGGACTTTGGGAATCAAATATTCCTATATACCTTCTCCCCTCAGTCCATATTTTTCCTGATTTAATCCATTATTGCTACGCAAATTATGATCCCAACCAATGAGCAGTTTTATCCCCAAGTCAAAATATCATTTTCCCAATAACTGCTCAGTCCATAAATGAAATGCTACAATTCCAACCTGGTCAGGCTCTCACTCCCCTGTCCATGGCTGAATTACTTGAGAAATATACTAAGTTATCCCATGAAGAGTTAAACCACCTATGCAAAACCTTCATGTTACCAGAGCATCAGCCTAAAAACCCTCCCCCTTATGGTTATACTTTCTTTACTGATGAGGGTAGAATTATTTTAAACATGATATCTTCCATAATGGGCTTCAATACTAGTGAGTATGTTGATCAGTTAACCCTAGTATTGTTATCCATTTTTACTGCTGGAAAACCTCCTGCTATCAAGTACGATTTTGCATTTTATATTGCTGACAAAATCCATGATCAGTTCATGATATTTTAGAATGAGAGAGTATTTAAGTATTCTTCTATCATATATCATCTCATGATTTACTTTCAGTCAGAAAATTTCCCTTTTTATGTTAAGAAACTTGATGCCAAAGGGAATCCTAGGTTAGTCATCTTTTGTTCTGCCATTACTCACAATTCCTCTGATTCTCCTTATTCCTATAATGAGTTTGTCGACCTTTTTTTTCATCCTGCAACTACCTTGTTGACAGGAGTCTCTCCTCCTAGAATTAACAATGAAATCAAGAAAAGCCTTCAGCTCTCAAAGCAGTACAAGATAGGTGACTGGTACCTATATCAAAACTACACAGAGATCAGGATATATGGATGTTAATTATGCCCATTCAAACTGCCCAAGTATGTCCCAATGAGACTCTTTGCATTAGAATATTTTAGGCAGATGAATAATTCAGATATAATTCATTTTTTCAATGCAAAGAAAAAGGCTCAACTCAGGATCAAGAGCCAATTAGGTCCCTTCATTTGTAACTCTAGGGAAGCTGGAAAGGAAGCCGAAAGGATTTTAGAAGACTATCTCAGACTACAAAAGAGTTTCTACTGGGTACCTTATGATCCAAACAACTTTATCTATGATAGAAGAATGAAAAATAAACTGTCACCATACATCCATCAAAGAATCTCAGAAATAGAACAATATGCTAATATGGATGAATGGAAAGAAGGGACATTGGTTGAAAAAGATAGTGAACAGGTCAATGTTGAAAATGTAATGAAAGATCTTGAAAAGATACTTGACCTAGAATCTTTTGGACAGGTGCATGGATCTTCTTCAGCCAGGACTTTACAACAAAATTTGTAGGAGATTAGTACAGTAGCAATAGAATCTAAAGGAAAAGAAAAGGAGCATGATATACAAATAATTGAAAAATTCATAATGACAGAGCAACCAGATACGTCTAAAGAACAAGGTCAAGGACAAATTCCTCCTACTCAGATCAGTGAGCCAGAAATTTCTATTTTACAAACTCCTCTGAATATAGAAAAGGGAAAAAAGAGAGAGGCTGAAACAACTACTCCTATTGGTGGCTCTTCTGAACAGCAAGATGTTAAAAGGCAGAAATTAACTCCCCTTCTAGAAGATGAATCATTTCAGGAAATCCCTGACAGCCAGGGAAGAGAAGACAGTCAGCAAACAGGTACAGGTAGTGGGACATCCACTAATTTTCAAAAACAGGGAATACAGAGGCAACAAAGTGTAGAAATATCTTCTTTCAAACCTCCAGTAAAAACTGCCTGGGACATCAAAAGAACATTCATCAATATAAAGGCCAAGAACGATCCACTTAGACTTCAAGTGTACAACCAATTTTTGAAGATGACTTAGTGTACAGCAAGGTCTCGCTGACCTCAGACAGCTGCAGATTACGTTAGGACTAATTTTGAAGTCTTATCAAAGGATATCCATCCTTTATATCAAATTGAGCTACACAAGAAAACAGGTGAGATGATTTATTCTACTCTGACGGATAAATCAATGATGACCCATAAGTTGCAGGATTCTTTGGATAATACTAATACATAGTTGCATCTTGAAAAAGCCTCCTCCCAGGCTAAGGATAATAGAATCAAAACTTTAGAGGAAATAATCATTGGTTTGGGTCATAATCCTAAAGATGTGAAAGGTATTGAAGCTTTGATCAAGAGAAAAGATGATGATATTGCATCTCTGAGAAAACAATTAAAGTTACCGGCCTCAAGACATCCACAGACTGCAGAAATCATCAAACAAAATTCTGAGGAAGAACTAATGGATTTTCTCTTAAAATTGAATGAGAAACTTACTGCAACTGAAAAAGAGCTTGAGAATGCATTAAAAGATAAGCAAGCAAATATTCTAGTATCTACAGCAGGATTAGTGACAGGTACAGCAACAACAGGTCAGCCAGCAGAATTGTCACAGAGCAACACTGCAAATTTGAACACTGATGAATTAACAAAGTCAATGGAAGATATGAAACTTCAGACCATAGAGCTTCACAAAACAAAGGAACAATTGGCCACTCTAGAACATAAATATGATCTTTCAAAAATGAGTGTTGCTGATAAAACAAGAGAAGTGAACAAATTAGAAAAAACAGTCAAAGCATTGGAAAAGGATCTCACATTGGAGAAACCTTTAAAAGAAATAAATGATATTCTTTGGGATAATATCATTCAATCAATAAAGTATGTTTGGTCCTCAATTCAAATAATGGATTAACATAATAACTTAGTTAAATTGGCTCTGGATGAGATTGAGAGATCAAGACAAGAGTTGGGAAATATGCCAAAAGAGGCCAATAGACTTATACATTTTTTGAATACTCAGACTAAGAATCAACTTGCAGAAATTGGTATTCAGGACAGGACCGGAACAATTCTGGAAATAAAGAGAGTTTTTACTAAAAGAAATCTTGTAAAAAATTTAGAACGAAGGTGCTCAGATATGCAAGAAGAAATCATTGCCTTCAGAGAAATATTCAATATTTTGTTAAATAGAGGATTCCCCAGTCCTATAGTTGCAGAAGATAAGCTAATGGACCTTGATAGTTATGTTGAAAACTTGGAAAAATATGCTGATAATCAAGCTAGTTCTTCAACAAGTTCATCAACAGCAGCATTGCCTACAGGGAAAAACCTTCATGACAGACTGGAGAATTTATTTTATCTTGAGAATGAAGTAAATCATTTGTTCCCAAATCAGCCTAATTTCTTTAGATATACTGAGGATGATGAAACACTAAGAAAGTTGCAAAGGACCAGAGTGCCAGAAGTTCAATGGTGGGAAGAAATAATGGAACTTTTGTAAAAAATTATCCTTACATAAATTTTTTCCTATTTACCACAGTATATCATGATAAAAAGGATAAAAGGATGAACAAAGGTCAAAGAGTATCAGAGCAGTTAAAGAGTATCATTGAAACGAAATAATCAACATAGAATTACTGAAGAGGACAACAGCATGCCAAGATATAGGGCCTACCTCCAGCACATTCTTAAAAGAAGGAAACAACACAACATCAATTATCATTTTTCTTATCTACGAGACCATCTGTCTATATATTGTTGTAAAATATTTATTAGTTATCCTAGATAATATCTCAATTTATTATGAGATATTTTGTATGATTTTTTGTATAAATACTCCATCAATTGGAGTAGTAAGTGTGGATTCATATACTTTGAAGTAACATTGAATTTTTTGGAATAAAGTGCTGTTGGAGAAATTTCTTTGTGGCTTGCTGGATGATGAATTGATGCTAGAGACTTTTTACAGGATTCATGTGTCTAATAAAACATCGTTTTTCATGGACTGTTTTACTTCATATAATATATTCAACACAACGTTTTTTCTCTTGTGAAAAAAAAATGATTAATGTTTATCACTCTGCCTTCAAAACTAGCGATGCTGGTCTATGTTGCTGGTTTATTGATATGGTTTGATGGTCTTTTTATATTTTGGACATATCACACTCCTCACATGATTAGCGTTTTTCTCTGTTCAAAGATTTTGGGTACTTTAATTTGTATTTGGAACAATGGACGTCGGTACTCTATCTGTTGCTTTACTATTCTACATACTGCTATTTCACTTTCTTATAGATGCCTCGGGCATATTTGGATGCTTTCTCGGATTGTCGATAATCTCCATGTGGACCGTTACTGGGTTTTATATCATGTCCCTGTATGTGACATGGGGTATTTTTCTATCATTGTCTGGGGTGGGACTTCCACTTTTCTGGATGGATATTTGGGTTCCAATCTTCAGATGTGAAAATGTAATGACTTGATGGACTGTTTTACTTCATATAATATATTCAAAATAGCATTTTTTCTCTTCTGAAAAAAAAAAATGATTAATGTTTATCATTCTGCCTTCAAAACTAGCGATGCTGGTCTATGTTGCTGGTTTATTGATATGGTCTGATGGTCTTTTTATATTTTGGACATATCACACCTCACATGATTAGCGTTTTTCTCTGTTCAAGGATTTTGGGTACTTTAATTTGTATTTGGAACAATGGAGTTCGGTACTCTATCTGTTGCTTTACTATTCTACATACTGCTATTTCACTTTCTTATAGATGCCTCAGGCATATTTGGATGCTTTCTCAGATTGTCGATAATCTCCATGTGGACCGTTACTGGGTTTTATATCAAGTCCCTGTATGTGACATGGGGTATTTTTCTATCACCGTCTGGGGTGGGACTTCCACTTTTCTGGATGGATATTTGGGTTCCAATCTTCAGATGTGAAAATGTAATGACTTCATGGACTGTTTTACTTCATATAATATATTCAAAACAACGTTTTTTCTCTTGTGAAAAAAAAAAATGATTAATGGTTATCACTTTGCGTTCAAAACTAGCTATGCTGGTCTATGTTGTTGGTTTATTGATATGGTCTGATGGTCTTTTTATATTTTGGACATATCACACTCCTCACATGATTAGAGTTTTTCTCTGTTCAAGGATTTTGGGTACTTTAATTTGTATTGGGAACAATGGAGGTCGATACTCTATCTGTTGCATTAATTTTCTACATACTGCTATTTCACTTTCTTATAGATGCCTCAGGCATATTTGGATGCTTTCTCAGATTATCGATAATCTCCATGTGGACCGTTACTGGTTTTATATCATGTCCTTGTATGTGACAAGGGGTATTTTTCTATCATTGTCTGGGGTGGGAATTCCACTTTTCTGGATGGATATTTGGGTTCCAATCTTCAAATGTGAAAATGTAATGACTTCATGGACTGTTTTAATTCATATAATATATTCAAAACAACATTTTTCCTCTT
The DNA here is from genome assembly GCA_034641835.2 of Pinus albicaulis. NCBI lineage: Eukaryota > Viridiplantae > Streptophyta > Pinopsida > Pinales > Pinaceae > Pinus > Pinus albicaulis. The sequence goes on along the minus strand of CM076577.1, from coordinate 283,111,764 downwards.
TTAAAGTTTCATTTTTTTTTTTTTTAAATTGAACTTTCCGTTGCTATACCAACGCCTTGTAAGCATCGGAATTGCGACAGATTAGAAAAGTCGGAAGAGCGACAGTATAAAAATGTCGGACAAGCGACGTTCAAAATGTCGGACCACATTTCGTAGGAATTGCGACAGTTTACAAACGTCGAAAGAGCGACGTCCAAAACGTCGGACCACATTTCGTCGGAATTGTGGCAGTTTACAACCGTCGGAAGAGCGACATCCAAAATGCCGGACCACACTGTGTCGGAATTGCGATAGTTTACAAACGTCGAAAGAGCGACGTTCAAAACGTCGGACCACATTTCGTCGTAATTGTGAGAGTTTACAGATGTCGGAAGAGCGACGTTCAAAAAGTCGGACCACATTTCGTCAGAAGTGCGACGCATTGAGAAACGTTGAAAGAGTGACGCTTGTTTGGAAGCGATGGAAAAAGTGTCGATAGTGCGGCACTTTTTAATTGCGTCGGAACTCCGACGGTATGGTAAACCACGTTTTTCCCACCCTCGAACTGTCACTCTTGCGATGACTATGTGTCGGAATAGCAACGAATTGGCCATCAGAATTTCCGCCAAATTTTCTAGTGCTTCCATGATTATAGGAATCCTAACCTCTCCCTCTCCCTCTATATAAACAAGCCTTCTCCCTTTATGAAAGATAGTTGAACAGATAGCCAAGGAGCTGAACTTGGAGAAGAATACTATAGTTGAGTAATTTTCATTGAGAAGGTAGAACCAAGGATAATTCCATAGAGAGAGCCTCGTCCGAATTCCTGATGAGCCTCTGTGAGACGTGCTCCACTTGAACCTTGGTGGAGGAGATCGCATCATCGAAGCTTGGTTGTACTCTTCTTTCCATTTATTAATATACTTGACTATGGTTTTGGTTCCATCATTGTGTTATGTTGTTTATGTAATGAAATTGATTTAGTCCTCTTCGACTGAATGATAGTTACGGATGTGAATTAGTATGTTGTATATCGTCATTGTTTCTTGTGTGTGTGCAGGTGTCTGAGTGTGAAAGCAATAATATCGTGATATTTCAAACTAGGGGCAAGGAGCGAGTCATTATTTTCGACGACAACAACAACATAGTATCTCCGGTAAGTCATCTATCGAATCTCCCTCCATTCATTAACTAGGAATCAATATTATAGCGTGTCTTGTTTGTGGCTAGACCCACCCTAGGCCTAGTGGGATCGCCTCTTTCTACAGAGGGGATTTGGCTCACCAAAAAATTGGCGACTCCATTGGGGACCTAGTGCGAGTTTGTCTTTCACCCATTAGGTCTTATTTTGGTCTTCGCTTGCTTGTTTTTCCTTTTTTGATTATTATGCTAAGTCCAAGAGCCTTGTTCAGCCCCAGAGGATCATATCTGACCTCTATTTTTTCAAAAATTTCCTTTTACCTAAGGTAACTGGCTTGGCACGTTTTCTGGTCAGAAAGTCGTGCCAGATGGCGTTTTTTGCTAGTTTTGCACCCGCGCCATCCCCTATCTAGTGCTGATTATAGTCAAACAGTCGAGCGAATTCCTATAGGTGTTAGGGTTTTCTTTCTTTTGGATTTTTTTGGTCAGTGTTTGTGCTTCTAGGTTATTTTAGACATGAATTGAGTGCTTTGAGATGGTTTTTGATTGTGATTAGCTTGATTCCTTCAGTTGTTTGTATGTTTCCTATCAGCATCATAGCCTTAGGGTTTTTAAGTGCTTTGGTATGCTGAGCCTCCTGTAGGAGTTTGAGCCTTTTGGTTTCACACTCAACTTCTTTCCTGGTTTAGTTGCATTCAGCTCCCTTGATCCATTTGAGTGATTTCATTGGTTGAATGATTCTCGCCTCTTTTTGTTTAGTTTTTCTTCTTGTCAGTCCAAGCATAGATCACACTACTTGTATGGGTCTATTTCGAAATCTCTATTTGATTTGAGAGATTGCAACGTTGGTTTGATTTTGGATTTGTTTGTTTTGAGTTGATTGAAGTTATTTCGCTTCAAATATCACATTAACATTCTCGAACTAGTGTTTGCGCACTGTTTTCTCTATTACATTGAAAAATAAAATAAAATATTTGTTCGCATTCTTGTTTGCATTGTGGAATTGAAAGTATTTCGCATATATAGCATTCTACAATTCTAGGAAAGATTGCTCATTTTCATTAGCTTGCATCGGATACTATAGTGGATGTTTCCGCGTGTTCTCACTATTTTTTAGATAGCTTTTCATCGAACGAAATGGTATTTTTCACATGTAGCTTTCATTTAGGGATTTTTGAGATCCAACGTTCAGTAGGACCTTGGAATTGAAACGTAAATACAATATCAAATTAAAATTTACTCAATTAACCAAAGGCAACATTGAAAGCTAACGAAACATTTAGTGGTCTAAGTTAGAGACGTGTTCCAGCGTCTTTAAACCTAGCAATTGTCCCTCACCATCTGGCTTCCAACATCACTAGTACGGACTTGTGCTCCCCGTACAGTCGATTATATAAAGGGAGACCCCTATAGGTTGCAATCCTTTTATCCGTAGCAAGCCGAGTCTACTGCCTTGTAACCGTGATACACCAAACACAACATTCAAGGAGATTACCTACACGTAGATGAAGTCCTTGGTCAATTCTTCTTTCATTTGATCACCAAGGTGTATATGGTAGTTCACAGAAACCTGGTACACTACCTGAGCAGTCATTTTCAATATTTACTGACTCCATAAATTTGAAAAGATCATCAAGCACTTGTCCTTTCATACTCACTTAAAACTGAAAGTGACTAGAGTCATCTTTTGCCTATTTCTTAACTCTTAAAACATGAAAGAATGAAATTTTGGTTTCAATGTGGTAAAATAAACTACCTATGATTACACGTCCATTAAATTTTGATTGCTTGGCCTGTCTTTGCTTGCCTTGGTTTTTATCCAAGAGTCTTCATTCTCGATCTCTTTTTCTTTCTAGTGTGCTATGGTCATAGTGGCGAAACCGTTTGTTTTGTCTAGTGATAGTCCTTTCTCAAACGATTCATCTGAAACTTCTCGAACCTCTAGTTCTGTCGAGCTTCAACACCCTACTCTCCCGTTAGAGTTCCCCTTTGGAGAACCATTTGAGTTCAATTGGCCTCTTTCAAACGCTTGGTTTTGGTTTGGGGTTGGGGAACGTTTCCCCCCTCTTACATCGGGATCACCATTTTTGGCTGCTATCATACCTCCTAGTCCCCGTAGTATTTTACAAGACCTCACGGTGGATTCAGACACGGACTCGTCTGGTCCCTTTGGAAGTGAGGGGGTCCCTGTTTCTGATGAAGAATACCAGCTTTTTCCGGAAAAAATCCCTCAAGAGTCCGCTCAATCTTCACCATCGGTGTCACTTTTAGCCTGATATAGGTCTTTGGATCAGATTATGGCCGGTATTGCCTCCATGGAAGCATCAACTCCATTAAGGGGTCCAGTCCTTCCAACATTAGGAATTTTGCCAATGACACCTGTCTCGTCAAACCTTTTGTTACATCTGTCCCAACTAGGCCTACTGTCTACATGGCTGCATTGGCGCTGATTGTCACCACTCAGCCATCAGGGACTTCGCCTTCGGTAGAGACCTCAATTGCCATGGCAACCCCCGACGACCTGTATTTTAGGGAGCATTGGCTGGATTCTCAGTAGCAGAGCTCCTAGACTTACCAGTCCCCTCAGGATTCTAGTGAGCCTTATATTTCTCATTATGACGCTTTCGGTTAGCCCATTTATACACTTTTGTTTCATTATGATGACTACGAAAACCCTATCTATTTTCCTGCTTCAGAAGCTTATTAGTTCCTTTTTGGTTTTATACCTACCTTGCCTGTGCAACCTTCTAACCAACAAGGACAACCCTTTCAGGGACAACCTTCGGTCCACCAAGGATTATTTTACGGTCCGCAAGGATAGTCTTACAATCCATAAGGCCAACCTTTACAAGGTCAGCCCGTGATCCAACCTGGGCAATCTCAAGGACCTGCTGGGCAACCGATATATCAACCAGGGCCTTCATACGGTCCTAGAGGGAAGATTTATCCATCTCAAGGGAAACCTTTCATGCAACCACAACAACCATATCTTTCAATTGGTCCAAATGTTGCGCAACCAGGGCCATCTTATGGTCCTGCTCCAGGTCAACCTAGTCATCAGGTACAACCTGTCCCATTGTAGCTAGGGGCATGTTATGGTCCTGCTCCAGGTCAACTTGGTCATCAGGCACAACCTGGCCCATCGCAGCCATCATGCCAATATGCTCTACAGGGGAAACCTAGTGGCCCCCATCAGTCAGGTCAACTTGCTTAGCAGGGAAAACCTACACAGACAGTTCACCCTGCTTAGACACCACTTTACTCTACGCCACAATCGGGTCAACCAGTGCACCCGACTTACCCAGCTCAGCATGGCCCTACTTATCAGCAGCCCATTTGACCCCAAGGTGCCTATTACCCTCGAGGTCAATACTGACCGATTTACAATGCGTGTCAAGGTTCTGCTTATTACCCTCAGCCGCCAGGCTATAGTTACATTCCACAGCAAAATCTTTATGCTGCTCAATCAGGACCTACATATACTCAGAATCAGTATTCTTGTCCTCAACCTCTGTATCCTGGTCCTTAGCCGCCGTATTAGCCGAACTATTCAGCTTACACCCCTTATGGTCCGAATCCTTTGGGACAGAACCAATGGGGGCAGAGTTATAGTCAACTAGGATGGAATGTGGGTACTGGTCCTTATCGAGGATCTGATATGCCTTTCAACCCTCAATTACCTTTTCTTGTCACGTTGGAATTATCGGATGTGTCCAAACTAACGAATGATCCAATCCTTCATAATATGTATTGGCCTCCGGTTCCAACCAAGGTTCCTGGTGGTTGACCCAAGTTTGAGGGCAAGGCTATAGAAGACCCCCAAGCACATGTCATGACATACCATTTATGGTGTTCTTCGAATTCTTGGGTGGATGACTCTATTCAACTCTGTCTTTTCTAGCGAACTCTCACTAGAGCTTCTGCTAAGTGGTACATCGAGCTATCTCGCGGTATCTTTCAATATTTCAACTCTCTTGCTATGGAATTCCTTACTCATTTACAGTTACCGGTTCGTTAGGAAGCTGGAATGCATCTCCCAACATCCTTGAAACAGGACTAGGCTACCCATATCTTAGACCACATTCATGAATGGAGACCTTGTCGTCATCTGATCAAATTTGAAATTCCTGATCATCTTCTTACCCATTGGTTCACCACCTCTTTTCTCAATCAGATTGCCAAAGATATCTCCATGGGGGCATGTGTTACCAAGGAATAGTCCATTTCTCGTGCACAGTACCTTGATTTAGTATACTCTTAATCAGGCATTTTGTATGATATCTTGACTGATTCCGCGCGACCTGGGACTTCTAAAGCGTCGGGCACTCCATCCGTTGATGACATTATTGGTTCTGTGTCTTAGACTTCATGTAAGTATTCCAACACTGGGAAGAAAAAATCCAATCCTTCCAATGATTCTTCTTCTCAGCCCACCCCGGATTCTAGCAAAACCTCGTAGGTCAACACCATTCAAGCCAATCCTACAGACAAGACATATAACAGAAAAAGAAGGGCAAAGGCAAGGCCAAAGCCGATGCCCCAAAACCAGAGTCGTCTAAACCTTGTGCTGATGATGGTTCACAGTGCAAGCCAAAGTATCCTTGTCTGATTTGTGATGAGGAACACTACAGTAAGGATTTTCTTATATGTGCCGAAGTTAGTACATTGCTTAAAGGCACTAAGGGAACTTCAGCTGTCCTCAAAAAACCTTTTTCGTCTCAGCAAACACAGATGGTCGAGCAACCTGCGCCATCTGCACCATTTGGCTCCCAAGTGTTTATGGTGAACAGTTCTGCACCCGTTTTTGTTGCTACTTGGTTGAAAGATTATGCCGGATCACATCAGGCAGCTGGGAAAGAGATCACTTATGGTCCTCCTCCCCCACCTACCTCTGGTCCTCTTGAGATTGAAAGGCCTAGTGCTGAACCTGTTGTATGGCCACCTTCTAAATGTGTTCTCTGAAAATATTCTTATAATCCTAAAACTCGTGCTGCTCAACGTTACAATATTGTTGAGGATTTAGCACAAGCGCGATTTGCGATGTCCATGTTGGAAGTGCTTTAGAGTTGTCCATCTCAATGGAAATCGTTATTAGCTGCGATCAACATAAATGATTCTGCTTATTCTAGCCTTCTCTCTTTCAATTTAGAGAGTTTTGTCCCCTGACTTACACACCAGATTGTGCTTGTCATACAAGTTGGCATTAATGGTCTCAACATCCATAAAGCCATTTTGGATGAAGGTGCATCCACTTGTGTCATGTCATCTGCTTGCTGGAAGGCTATTGGCTCTCCAGCCCTAACTTCATCACCCAATGCCCTTGAGGCATTTGACAGAAGGGAATTGAAACCCTTGGGTGCTCTCGCCAGGTTTCCGATCATGTTACAAGGAAAGACGGTCAATGTAGAAGTAGAAGTAGTTGACGCTAAACCCAATTAAAATCTTCTACTCGGTTGCAGTTGGACCCATGATATGCTATGCGTTTCGTCCACCCTCTTTCGTCTTCTAAAGTTTCAACATGAGGGAAAAATCATTACTGTCGATCAGTTGTCATTCTTTACCTCGTCTTCTGAGAACAACGTTTCATACGTGGATCAGATTCCTTCTCCCCTCGAGAGCATAGGGCCAGGTCTTTTCAAATACCTTGCCCTCATGGGTATATTTCCCCTTCCACCACCAAATAACATTTAAGTTAATATGATCTCTTGGTCAGATGACCTGTGGATCATCCCTTTACCTAAACAGGTTGATTCATTTTGGGATTCGATGTCGCTTACTCAAATTGAAATGAATTATTGCGAGCTTGTAGCTGCATCAGATTCTCCCTCTTCTGAGGATGCCCCTTTGAGCATGTCTCTCAACGTTTATTCTCAATCCCCCTGGCTCGGTGATGTAGATTCTCCTAATCCTTTGAAAGAAGTGTTTCCATCCGATGAATCCATTGTGGAAACCATGTCTCTTGAGGACTTACCGTGGAGCGATGGGCATCATCGTTCCTCGTTTATGCCTTGCCTTAGGGCAATGTCTAACTGTTTTGAGAGTTTTGTGTCTCAAGTCCCTTATTCGGCACTTCAAACACCTATCTTGACCCATGAAGTATTCACTGATGGTAACTTGAGTAACATCACCCAGATGATGCCTAACGACATTTCCGTGAAACCGGGAATTGTCGAGAACATCCCTGTCAGAGTCACATGTTCTTCCGATGAAGTCCAAGTGTACACTAGCCTCTTTCGCGAATTCTGTGATGTCTTTGCCTGGTATTACAAAGAGATGCCTGGAATTGATCCTAGTATTATGGTGCACGATATTCCATACCCCATCGTGAAGCCTGTTTGCCAACGTCTTCGTCCAGTGCATCCTCGGAAAGCTGCCGGCATAGAAGCTGAAGTTGAAAAACTTCTCAAAGTGGGTTTCATTTATATGATCCCTCTGACGGAGTGGGTTTCTAACATTGTTCTTTTGGATAAGAAGCAGGGAAAAATTTGCGTCTGTGTTGACTATTGCAATATTAATTGGGCCTACCCTAAGGATAACTATCCCACCCATTTCATCGATTAGATCATTGACGATTATGCGGGGAGTGATATTTTTTCCCTTATGGATGGATTCTTTGGCTATAATCAGATCAATATTATCTCATCCTATCAACACAAGACCACTTTTATCTGTCCTTGGGGAACATTCGCGTATAAGAAACTCTCTTTCGGCTTGAAGAATGCTGGGGCTACGTTCCAGCCCATGAAGTCTTATGCCTTTCAGGATATTCTTCATATTTTTCAACCCTAGCTGGATGACCTTTTAGCTTATTCACCTGTACGAAAAGACCATCTAGACCATCTCCACGAGATCTTTCTTTGTTGTATATGCTACAACAGTTGGCTCAATCCACATAAATACATCTTTTGCATTGATTCCGGTAGAATTTTAGGGTTCATCATATCCAAAGATGGAATTCACCTTGATCTGCTAAAGGTTGAGGCCATTGTTAATATCCCCTCTCCATCCTTATTACACCAGCTCCAGAGTCTCCAAGGGAAAGAAAATTTCTTACGACGTTTTATCCCAAACTATGCTGAAGTAGCCAAGGGGTTCACACGACTTTAAAAACAGGACGCCCCTTTTCATTGGGATGAGATTGCTCAACAATATTTCAATACGCTTAAGACGTTGCTTGTCAATGCTCCTCTATTACATCCTCTAGATTATCATCATGATTTCACCCTATATCTAGATGTCGCCTTTAGTACGATCGCCATGGTTTTGGTTCAAGATGATGATGATGGTAACGAGTATGTTATTTACTACTTGTCTCAAAATTTTCTTGACCCTGAAATGCATTATCCACATGTTGAGAAGTTAGCTCTAGTTGCAGTCCAGGTTGTTCGACATTTTAGTCATTATATCCTTTTATGGACGGTGATCGTGATTTCTGATTATAACCCCATGATCTATATTCTGTCTCGACAGTTGTTGGGGGAAGTACTTGAAGTGGATTGTTATCCTCCAAGATTTTGATTTGTAATTCACTACTGCCAAATCAAAGAAATCACTCGTTTTTCGCTAATATAATTTGTTCGCTCCCTGCCGACTCCGCTCCTTCTTATTCCGAGGATCATATTCCAAACGAAACACTTTTCTTGATTAGCACCCTTGATCCATGGTACGGTGATATCATCATGTACCTCCAGACTTCTACTTTTAGGTATAAGTTGATGAAAGATGCCTGACGCCGCATTCGGCATCAGTTGCAACCTTATCGTATGGTCGGAGATACCTTTTATCGTGTTGGAGTCGATTTCATGCTCCTCCGATGTCTGACTCTCGAGGAAGCTAATAAAGTTTTAAATTACTACCACAGTGGCACTTGTGGTGGTCACATGTCAAGTTATGCCACTACACAGAAGATCCTTCATGCTGGCTATTTCTGGCCGTCCATTTTCAATGACTGCATTATCGCTGTATGCAAATTCAATGCATGCCAGATATATCAGTGCAAGATGCATGTGCCACCTGTTCCTTTACACCCTATCATTACTGTTGGTCCTTTTTCCAAATGGGGCATCGATTTTATGACGTGTAACCCTCGCTCATCCCGGGGGCATGCCTATATCATCGTCGCCGTCGATTATTTTATGAAATTGGCCGAAGCAATGCCTACACTGGCTGTTGATGGTAAGACAACATCACAATTCATATTCAATCATGTTATTGCTTGGTTTGGTGTCCCTCAAGCCATATTTACAGATCATGGTTCACATTTTCAGGACTACATGATGGCGGAGCTGACGTCTAAGTTGGGTCTGTGCCATGACAGCTCAATGTCGTATTACCCTCAAGCTAATGGCCAGGTTGAAGCCGTAAACAAATTTCTTGTTACGATGCTTCAATGAAAAATTGGGATCCATAAATCAAATTGACATCTAATGTTGTTTTCAGCTCTATGGGCTTACCAAATTTTAATTAAGAGTGCAACCAGATTCACCCCATTTCAGTTGGTGTACGGTCTGGAAGCTACTCTTCTAATTGAGAGTGAAATTCCTTCACTAAAATTAGTTCTGGAATTACTTCCTAATACTTCACCTGAGGAAGAGAATTTCCTCTATTTAGAGAGATGGGATGAAACTCGTCACTTAGCTGCTTTGGTCGTCGAAGCAAAAAAGGAGTGAGTCAAAGCTCACTTTGACCGAGTATTTTCCCCTCGTTCTTTTATCAAAGGTGACCTCTTTCTCCTGTATGACCAAGCTCATGACAACCTCGGGGCAGGTAAATTCCAACCCATGTGGCATGGGCCCTACATCATCAAACTTGTGTTACAGAATGGGGCTTATGAGCTTATTGATTATGAAGCTTATCCCCTAGCATAGCCCAGAAATGGGTTCTATCTGAAAAAATATTATGCTTGAGTCATCCATGCATGATATGTGTACATAGGTGATTTTTTAATTTTTGTGCATATTTTAGGTTTGATGTTCTTGTGAGCTTTTTTCTACTTATTGGGTCTTGCTGGTTCTGCAGATGTCTATTACCCCTTATGTCGGTTAAGCAAATGGTGCTTCCCATAGTACTAGGAGCTTGTCTTCTGTAGCCTAGGTAATTTATAATCCTATTGGTGAGTTGATTAACATACAAGGTATTCTTCTAGGACAAACAACAAACAACTTCGCTGAATATAGTGTTGTTGTGGAACTATTAGCCCAGGTAGTTAACCTTGGCATACGCGCATTGCTTGTAAATCTAGATTCGCAGCTTGTTGTTTGTCAACTTAACGGTCATTATTAATTTCGAAACCCATGCATTTTGAGATTGTATTTACGTATTCATTTGCGCAACTCATAAAACATGTAGAATCATGTAGAAAATAATATGTATATATACATATATATCGATTGTTTTCAGTGCATCATAAAAACCCAAAAAATATATATGTATGTTTCAGTTACATCGTGAGATGACATGTCTCTAAAAAATATGCAGAAATAAAAAGCGTAGGTGCCTAATCAGCGTGCTACCCATGATAGCATGTCACCGCCCGTACCAACCGCATCAGCAAGCCGTGGATACAACTCGGCCCCCTTACAGTATGCCTCTTATAGGCCCCAGGAACATCATCCAGGAGAGCATAGTCCAGGATCCCAGGGGCGATCCCATCAAGATTTTGTACTATCTCCTCCTCGTCGCCCTCACCATGAGGATCGAAATCGCGAGAAGTTCACCTCCCTATTAGGAACATACCTGCAAGCCTCTCTGGGCCAACATCTGCATACATATAAGATTAACTGTTATAACATTCATATATACCAAAAAATCATAAACTCATGAAACTAAAAATTGAGTCTCACCTAGCTCTTCATTCCAATCCTCTCCCTCCGGGAGCAAGAGGTCTGGATCACCGGTGAAGTCTGTACCAGAGTAAGGCCAGTCCTCCATGCCAGTCAATTGTCGACGGAGCCAATAAAAAAAATCTGGCCTCCAAGACATTTGTTGGCCACCCCCTACTATAGGCATCAGCTCAACCCATCAGGCCATCTATGATTCTCTAGGTGGTGGCATCGGGACAATGACCTCCTGACACTGGAATATCAATAGTCGTTCCAAGAAGAATGATACCAAAATGGATCCATACCCAAACTTCTTCAGTTTGGTCTTCTTGCACTTGGTGAGCTGTCGCTTGATGTTAATAGTCACGACCTCTGCCCAATTGTAGAGAGTCAGGGTCGGGCAGTCTATGGCGAGAAGCAGTTGTGTCTTTGTGGCCTCATACAGTGCTTGCGATCCTGTAGCCTGCGTGATAGTGTGTAGCTCTACTTTTAGTGCCTGATCCGGGATAGTTTGGATGTCAACCTTCTCGCTCCCTGTTCCTTTGCGTGCCCCTTGGCACTCTCTGACGATCAAAATCCCCATACTCCCTCCAGAGGGATAGGTACTGGTCAGCATAGGGACTGAAACTCTTTGCGACAATCCTGTAATAATATAGACATCAAAAACTTCAAGTTCAAGTTCCTGATCTCGAAGAACAAAGTTTTCTTGATCTTCATCCCAAATGCTTATCAGATATCGAAGCAATTTTGGCTGAGCTTGGAGTCACGATGTGAGGAAGAATTTCTTTAGCCCACAATCTTTGAGGGCATTCATGCATCGCTCATTCTCCATGGCGAGTTCATCTTCCTCACTGTGTTCTCTCTCTTTCCATTCAATCACCATTTTCTTTGCTTGGTACCTACACATTATTCATATGAGCATTGTTAGTCTACTTAGGCATCAAAATTTGCAAGAAATTGACTTCATTTTCCTCAAATTCATGTGGATTTTTTTGTTGCATAGTTGGTGCAACTATTTCACTAATAGTCGCGCCAATGGGCGCGCCCTCTGTGTAAAAAAGGGGTGATTGGCGCGGGTCCATGCCCGAAACCCATGCCAACTGCGACGCCCTAGTTTTGACAAATCCTCCCCTAAATGATTCAAAATGAGAAATACAGGTAACGAAATATAGCTTAAAATATGGCAGATGGTGTCGGCTCTTACCTGAGACTGACGGAGTCAATATTGTTTGACTGGATCTCTCGCAATCGTCGCCACAAGATCACAAGGTAAATGGGTCACTGTTGCTCCACAAAGAGGTAAAAGTGAAAAGTAAATAATTTTTTACCACTTATGGCATTTTATAACTTTTCAAAATTTTAAATTACGTTTTAAAACATATTTTTCGATTATTTTATCATATTGTTTTCAAGGAGTATGTTTTACACGCGTCTTTTTATGCAACGAAAGGTTTTCACATCGTTATGATGAAGGAACGAGTTGCATTTTATACTTTTTCGGACTTGGTAAAAACACAAAAAATTCACTACTGGAGTCACCTTTCAGCTCTTTTGTGACTCTCTAAAACTAAAAATATTGTTGAGACGCTTGTCATTTTGAACTTGTTAAATGGCTGTGAAACGATATCTACCTAGTATACGTTTACCCCTTTTTCATGCTGGGATAGATTATTTATGAAAAAAGAATACCTTAGCCTATCGCGACTAAGAGGTTCTCTCGAATGTTTTTTTCTACCTTTTTGGATCTGAGGGACTATTTACGAAAAGGGCCTTGCTGGATTTTTCATTTCCGCTTTCTTTTCAAACTCTCTAAACATGAAAGGATGCCGAGTTCTCCCTTTGTCAGACTCGTTAAAAATTGATGACATCGGAATCCATTGTTATGACATTATTCGAGTTCCTCCATCCTAGGGCTCGTAAAATATACTAGGTTGGATTTGTACGAAGGAGAAACTTACATCACAAGCATATGCTATCCCCTTAAAGCTTGTTTACAAAAATAATTGGGGTGCTTTCCAGAAATGGTGGGGGGAAATGGAACCAGAGTTTAGTCGGCAGTATGTTACTCATGAATATGGCACTTGTCTACATTCGTGTTGGATTGGGACATCTCACTTCGTAATTCATTTGCCTCCATGGGTATGGATAATCTCTTTTGACTGCTCATTTGTTCTTTGTGACATCACCATGACCTCAGATCCCTTGATGTCAAATACTACCAAATCCAATGTCGTGCTGCCGATATGTTCAAGAGAATTTTTGCCTCTGCAATTTTCAACCTCCCTCTGATTCTCTGTTGATATTGATTCACAAATCATCATGTTCCTCTATCTCGTGTCGATGATGTGGGAAACATCATGGCCTTCCTCCGACTAGGTCACTTCCTGTAAACTTAAGCTCATTTTCCAAGAAGTTGATCCATAGACTCCCTTCAGGTACCCTGGGGCTTGCATGCCTTAATGGCAGGTTATTTGCATCTGTCACAAGGTTTACATCACTGGCCTTTGATCGGATGATTCTGCAAGTGTTCGATGCCATATCACTGTTCACATTCCGCGGATTGTACCTCTAGTACCTTGAGAGCCATTGTCATTATTGGTGGTTTCTCTCGCGTCTGTTAGCATCTCTCATTATTCGCTGGTAATCAGACAATGTTCCTTCATGTTTGACTTCAACTCGTCTATTCGCATGCTCAAACTTGTACTTTGTTCGAGTCGGGATGGAGCGCAAGACCCTAGGTTTTTTTTGATGAAATCTAGGCTGCGGGTTCTTTGTGGATTACTATGACTTATTACATGACTCTTCTGATTGGATGGCTGCAACCATACCTGAGTCTATTTGTTAATCCTTATCACTGGATGGTTGTTTCCATACCTCAGATCTCACTTTCATGTACTCTATTATGGATGGTTGCGCCCATACAACATATCATGTATCAGAGATATCGGTTGTATTTGTACTTGCAGGTTTTTACACAACAATGTTTGGGTCGAACGTGTTCTCATAAAGCATTTCACCCCTCCCTCTCTCTCGGACCTCATGATTTAGGGGGCATCTGTTACACAACATTTTGTCATTGTCCCTGCAATCCCTCGTCTCGCATATTGGAGGATCATTCTCGTGACTTGGAAACAGTGTCATACTCTGCAAACACCTTCTTTGCATCCTTCTGCATAAGGACATCATTTCTCATGTTGGAAATTTCCTCAAAAAAACATGCAAAACCTATGTATTTTCCTTGGCGCGGATAGCCAGTTCATCTCTCGCATCAATGTGGAAGATTTTCACTAGATCCCATGCCATCTGCCACTCTCTCTTAGTGTAGTGCCTGCGCCAACTATTTTAGGAATTTTTTTTAACAAATAGAGGCGGAAGTTTCCTTCTAACCATGTCAGGTATGATTCAATGGAAGTGGTTAAGTTGATCAGCCATGGATCTCCCTCTTTAGGTAGTGGTTTCCTCCTCCCATGGAACACTCCTTAAATATAGGTCTCCCTTCCATGATTATAGGGATCCTAACCTCTCCCTCTCCCTCTATATAAACATGCCTTCTCCCTTTATGAAAGCTAGCTGAACAAATAACCAAGGAGCTGAACTTGGAGAAGAATACTACAACTGAGTAATTGTCATTGAGAAGGTAGAACCAAGGAGAATTCTGTAGAGAGAGCCCCGTTCGAATTCCCGACGAGCCTTTGTGAGACGTGCTCTACTTGAACCCTACTGGAGGAGATCGCAACATCGAATATTGGTTGTACTCTTCGTTCCATTTATTAATATACTCGACTATGGTATTGGTTCCATCGTTGTCTTATGTTGTTTATGTAATGCAATTGATTTAGTCCTCTTTGACTAACTGATAGTTACAAATGTGAATTAGTATGTTGTATATCATCATTGTTTCTTGTGTGTGTGCAGGTGTTCCAGCGTGAAAGTGAGCGGATCGCAATCTATCAAACCAGGAGAGAGGATAGAGTAATTCTTTTTTATGAAAACAATAGCATAAGATCGCTGGTAAGTCATCTATCGAGTCTCTGTCCATTCCTTAACTATGAATCAATATTATAGCGTGTCTTGTTTGTGTCTAGACCTACTCTAGGGCTAGTGGGATTACCTCTATTTGTAGAGGGGAATTACCTCACCAACAACTCCATGACCTCCTTTCTCATAAATCCAGTCTTCTAGTTTATCTAGTTAAAGTTTGAACAATATGAGAGAAAGGGGAAACTCTGTTTCACTCCTATGTTTCATTCATACAATGGAATTTGTGTTATAAATGTTAGTAACACTGAGCTTATCAAACCCCAATCCTAGATTTACATTTTCCTGCATCTGTTTTGAAATAGGAAATTTTCCTTCCATCCACCTTACAGTCTCTTCCTTGTGCATGTTTCCAAAATCAACCTTTCATTAAACCCTAGCCCTAGGGATTTATAGTTCTAGGATATTTCCAAGGATTCATTGTTGAAATTGATTTGATATTTTTTGGATCTCTTTTTTAATTCAATAACGTCACCTTGGTCTTTCTTATGACGACTTTCATACCCATTTTCATGCAAAAAATCTCCAAAGCTACTAGATGTTCCTGTGTGCCATGTAATGTCTCGGTTGTTAAATGACATCATTTGCATTTAGTAGGATCTATTTGTGCTATGTTTAGTCCATGACCTCCTTTCTCATAAATCGAGTCTTCTAGTTTATCTAGATAAAGTCTAAACAAAATGGGAGAAAGGGGCAAATCTATGTCACTCCTCTGTTTCATTCGTACAATGGCACTCGTGTTATAAATGTTAGTAACACTGAGCTTATCAAACCCCAATCCTAGATTTATGTTGTCTTGCATCTGTTTTCAAATAGGAACTTTGCCTTCCATCCACTTTGTAGTCTCTTCCTTGTGCGTGCTTCCTAAATCAACCTTTCATTAAAATCTAGCCCTCAAGATTTATAGTTGTGGGAGATTTCCAAGGATTCATTATTGAAGTTGATTTGAGATTGGTTGGATCTCTTTTTTAATGCAATAATATCACCTTGGTCTTGCTTATGATGACTTTCATACCCATTTTCATGCAAGAACTCTCCAAAGCTGCTAGATGTTCATGTGGGCCATGTAATGTCTTGGTTGTTAAATGACATCATTTTTATATAGTAGGATCTATTTGTGCTATGTTTACTCCATGACCTCCTTTCTCATAAATCTAGTCTTCTAGTTTTTCTAGATAAAGTTTGAAAAATATGGGAGAAAGGGCAACTCTTTTTCACTCCTATGTTGTTGTTGGATATCTTTGAAGTCCTTCCTAACTTATTATTTTGGCATTGACCTGTGTGTATGGCTTGTGAACAACTATTCTCTGCTCATTTGGAACTCCCATTTCCCTAACCTCCCATAGCTTCTCCCATGGGACCATGTCAAAATATTTTTTGAAGTCCATGAATCAACACATCATTCCTCATCCTTGGTATTGTTGAATTTCCACATTCTCGGGTGTAGGATAGAATCTTAGAATATTTGATGTTAGCAAACTGATAATCTCAAAAAAAGCTACTTTTCACAATGGAATATAAAATAATAGTTAATAACACATGCACAAGTATAAACATTTTTTAACAAAATATTGTACAATAATGTACAACAACCCAGTCTTTGGAAGCTACTTATAGGTATGTTGGACCTACATATATAGATCATTATTCCCATAAATGTACATGGGCATAAGCTACTTGTGAATAATTTGGCATAATAGATGTACATGCTTTTGGAACCTACTTATAGGTATGTTGGACGTAGATATCTGGGGAACATAAAAACTAGGAAAATATTTCACTCTGACTTCCTCTTGAGATGTTTAGATTGAGTTGAAATTTTAACCCTGTGCTCCCATTAGATTTTGTAACAAATCAGAATTGTTGTGGTGTATATGAGAGTTGAGGATACTTTTGAGACACCGGTCTATAATCGCTGCTCCATTCTTCACGTAGTGTAACTTGAATGAAACATAATTGTAAAGGGGTTTTATTTCCTAGACTAACTATAACTCCCTCTTTCGGTATTTTGGTATTTCCTATACTAACTAACAAGGCATCATTAAATTCATTATGTCATGTATCTAAGACACAAGATAGGAAAGAAGTGTTTAGTCCTGACCTTACTAACATATTTATGCCAAACTGTATCAAGCTTATATCGATGTATATGTATCCATTGTCAAAACCTCATTCAAAATCCTCTTTTTTGATCAAAGTAACTTGATAAACTTGTTGACACAAGGATATAGGGATATTTACCGAAGCAAAGAGAAATAAACTAGCAGTGCGAAACTTGAACATAGGAAAATTATAGATTTTTTCAACATCAATTTTTGGTAGAGACTAATAAGGTTATGGAACAAATTCCTGAGATATTACTTTAGTGTTATATATGGATTGTTGATCCTTTTCATTCGTAATATTATCTAACCAAGACCACCTCTTCTCATGAGCAACTTTTCTAGAACTAGAAGATTCATGAAATTCATAGCTCTGTCTAGAATACAACATGAAATACAATGCAATTAGGTCATCTTAGAAAAATAAACCTAGAAGCTATGAAAAAAAAATTATAAACGTTAATCAAAACTGGAGATTCTGAGTATGTTAAACTATAACACATCCCTCTAGAAAAAGTATAAACAAGTACACACGGGTTTCAACTTTCAATATTGCATCACTGTTTTATTAATTGAGGACTAAGAAATACAATGCAATTAGCTCAACACTTGAGTACTAAGCACACACAATCACAAAATGATTGACAACCTCCACCTTTCCTTTTCTTCATAGAGGAATATTGGCTGGGATTTACAAAATAAAGCAATCCCATGCATAACACCTAACTTAGGTTACATAATCCTCGCCCTAAATCTTCCTAACTTGCGTGAGAGAATCTGCCTAGAATAAAGTGCCTCCTAGGAAAGTGCACCGTGAATCAACCGTGAAGGCATTGGGTGATCTTATGAAAATTCACATGAATCAAGTCTTTCTTCCCCTAGTCCAAAGAACCCAACTTTGCTACCTTGTTCTTCTAGATTCTAACCCCTCCCAAGTCCTTACCTCTTCTCCTCATCTTTCTAATGAGGGTTGAATTATAACTCTCCTCGACACTTGCTAAAACAATATCTCATGCATGTGACAGTAGTCTTGTTCTTTTTTACCATTAAGTAGTTCCAGAGCTATATGAGTGTAATATATTTTATTTAACTAGAGTATTTTTATCAATTTACATTTGATTCTTGCAAGAACATATATGATTGTCATTTATGAATGTGACATAAAGTATTTTTGTAGACTGTTAATCCCCTGATATCAAATCAATTCAGCCTCTGCTTCACTATTTCCTTTTATTTATTTACATTATTGAATATAGTGGCCTAGACAAACTTCACAGAAATCAAGATTGTTAGGTGTTTATTTGTTTTAGTTTGTTTGTTTGGAATGTAACATCATTGGGTAGATTTCATGCACATTATGACTTTCTTGTTTCATTAGTTAAACTATATTTCTGATAACTACTCATGTTTTTGTGACATATGGGCAAGAGTGGGCACCTATATCGTTATGAGCCTCATGGAGCTTGTGCATTCGAGATTTATGGTGCTGATGAATTTCCATATTTTAGCGAAGCAGGCTAGTTTCCCATCATTAAGTTGTTCAATGGGCATAAAATGGAACATTCTTCTAATTTCGTTGATACTTTTGATGGTAACAATGCCAAGGTTGAGGGGCTATTCTTTCCTATAATAGAGGAAATCATTGCATAAGCAACGAACACACCAACTGAGGGAGAAAGGTGATTCAGAAGGAAACCAGTATAGGGGGTAAACCTGAATTTCTTCCTAAAAGACAATTGTCATGACCCTTGCTTGAGAGTTGGGGTCCACTCTAGCATTTTAAAACTAGAGTGGGATAAACCAATGCGGTAGACTCAAATTTATTAATTTATTTCACATATGATGGCCATTTCTCTAATGTCTTCCTTTATCACATGAAATTTCTGGTACATATGGCTGGGTTCAATAAGATGAAACTCCCTTATTTCTTGCATCAGAGCTTAATAAAAATGGTTGTCTGTGAAAGAAAAAGGAAGATTTTATATCCCCATGATGTCTACCACCATGGCCTCATTCATATCCTGTAACTTCATGTATTAAAGAAGCAAGCACAATAATCGAGTGAGAGGGTAATGAGACATCCACTTCCTACAAAAGATAAGCAAGAAAGGGCTTTACCTATAGAGGTTGAGAGTAGTCATCAAGCTGCTGCAAAAGTTGTTGACAACCCTAACATGAGGCACAGAGGGTAGTAAATAGAAGTCGAAGACAACAACAAATATGAAACAATTGCAGAAATTCAACATGCAATAGAATACTCTAAGAGGCCATGAAAAAGGCCTACAAACAAATTGAGGTTGGGCTTGAAATATAAGTTAAATCCAAAACTGAAGGATCCAATTTTGATTATTTATGAGCTTCCAGTAGAAAGTGAAAAACAATCACAAACAATTCAGAAAAAGGGTAAAAGAGTGAGGAGGGCAGTGGCCGACAACAACCCCCTCAAAATCCTTGCAGAAGTAACACATCTTGCTAAAATCTGAAAGATGTGAAGATTAGAGTTTTATAACCTTTATTAATGTTAATTTTATGTTTCTTCTAATGCTATGTTTTGGTATACCAACTTCCCTAGAAAATCTAATATATTGGAAGCTTTTGTATGTTTGTCTTATATGCTCTTGGTTCATGTTTTTCATAATGTATCAAATTTCATGCCCTTGCCACTTATATTTCTCATTGCCACAAAAGTGCTACTGCCACTAACTTCAATTATTTCTTGTTTATGTGAATTACATGAATGGGTCAATTATTTCTTGTTTTTGTGAATTAAATGCATGGGCCAATTATTTCTTATTTCTGTGAATTACATGCATGGGTATTTGTTGGATGTATACTTCAGAGCCATAATTGAGAGACCATTGATGAAACTACATTCTGCTGGGAACCCTAATACAGTTTAGACACTATAATCTTTCAAAGAGTTGTTTAAAAGTAGTGTCACCATAGTGCCAACTAAAGCCTAAAAAGAGTAAAGTGATTGAAATGAGTTCTAAACGTTTACCTGGAATAACAAGTATCACACATTGCACATATCCCACAAACGAGTACCCATAAGATGATGGCAGCAAACTAACTCAAATGATGTGTGGGAATCAAGAAGCAGGACTGTCATAATCAATAACAGTGAGAATCAATTGGTATGATATTTGGATATTTGATTTGTATTACATCTTGTATTACAATGTGCAAACCCCTCTCAGTCTGATTGTGTGGCTACATAATAGTTTCTAGTTAAGTGAAAACAAATAACATATAGTTCATTATTGCTACTTTTTTCCTTTCTCAATCACCACATGAAGGTTTCCAGAATGAGGCAGAAATATCTGTTTTAAATGTTTACATAAAATTTGTTGGAGTCATCCTCTAAGTTATGCTTCTCCATGTTTATTTCTCATTTTATGTCTCTTACAAGTCCATCTTTTCTTGGTCCTGATTCAGTCTCAAGAATTCAATTCCTTATGGTGAGAGAGTTTCATGTTGGATAAGCCTTCCCAAGTGTAAGTCCCTAATAAATAATTATTTGGATCTACACGTTTGAATATTCTCTTTTCATGCATTGAAAGACATGTGACTGAATTGACGTGCTTGTGGGAATTTGAGTATGTACCAAGTAGGATACAGATGGGTTTCTTTGTTCACTGGTTTGGATTAAAACCAGAACATCTAGCTTTGTCCTCTTTATGAAAGCTCAAATGGATTACTCTGGGATCTGAATTTCCACATTACAACTACTAAAGTTTAACATATCTGAAAGGAATAGTTCTAACTTCTAATATTATAATTGGTTAAAGTCTTAGAGTGGAGGCAGAGACTTAGGATTTTATTGCTGTTAATATTTCATTAGAGATATGAAATTTCCTTATTCTAACTTCGTGTAATAGTTGACAGTTCATAGGCCCTATTGCATAATATATAGATTGCTTATTTTTCTGATGAAGACAATTTATGAGAAAATATTGCAAGGAAAGAAATTAAATTTGCATTTGATTGATTTAGTGATTTAACAAACATGTTTATATGATACAGCTTAGGAAGAGGGCTCAAAAAGGGGCTTTGAACTAAATTTTTTGTTGTGAAGTACCATTCCCAGTGAAACATTACAAGTATGGGGTAGTAAAGGAGAACTAGAGAAAAGCTTTAAAAGGATGTTAGAAAATAATCTAGAGTCAACAAGCTATCAAAGAGGAACTGATGGAAATATAACTAAGTAGAAGATGTCATATTGAATGTTAGCCATTTTTTAAGAAAGTAAAATCAAATATTCACCAAAATTTATATGGATTAATGGTAAATACTAAATAGAGTGTTATTCTTGAACATCATCATAGAGTACATGTGTCATCCTACTGTTAGAGAACTTTTCCAAGTTACAAAAGAAAGAAGTATTATTGAATGAATCAATAGATAGATTTTGAGGCTCTTTTAATGAAAAACATTATTTTTAATGAACATAATTTTCCCAAATTGTCTCCTAAAGATGTCTTTAATGACAAGTTCTAAATGAAAAATTTAGGAACATGTCAAAGTTATAATTCCTTAACCTATAGTTGAGTTAGATTTTACAGCAGATAGGATACAACAACCACCGATGCATTACTTCAGTGGGAGCATCTCTGTGACTCTTGAAAGTTAACATCAACTGAGGGGTTGCTATGCAGCATGACCAAAAATATGGAAATTTATAATTTATTTTCTCGCAAGGTTTACTCTTCTTTCCTTAACACTTTCAGCACAATATAATGGAGAAAAATTGTAAGAATAGGTGCAAACCTAAAGACTTGGAATCTAAATTAAAATTAATTAATTAATATATGTTGTGAGATGCTTCAAAATATTATAGATGACAAAGGATTAAAACCTATGTTTAATTATTGGGTCCTAGTTATTTTTTTGCAGAAAGGTAATCTATCTCCATAACATAAGCATTAATGTCCTTGGATGTTCCAAGGGTATGACTCCTCTTTCTCCTTGAAGTCACACCAATAGTATGGACCTCTCAAGGGTAAAACCAAGTTGGTTCCAACACCACCATCTCCAACAAAATTTATAAATCTCTCCTTAAGCTCCTTTCCTTGAGATTGACCCTTTAAGGGGTAGGTTCTCTACTACGAATGTTGAGGAGTGGAACCAATGCTTGCAACTAAGTGTCCATGTTGTTCCTTTGGAAAGTTAGTGTTGCACAAGGAATTATTGTCTTCATGAAAAGGTTGTGGATTATCAAATAGGATCTAATTATCTCCAATACCTTCAATTTGACTTTCATGAAACATAATACCATAGCCAATAATATCATAAGAAGCTATAATAAAGCTTACAAGACAAATTTCCTAGTCTGAAAGTGATCCTAGTGCTTTAGAATCAGCTATCAAATCTGAGTAAAAGAGCATCTTGAGGATCCTCGGTCCAACCATGAAGCATGTGAAATCATGAAAAATTTCTTCTTGTTTTACAGTATAGATAGTACATATTAGAGAATAAGCTGGGGTAAAATTCTAAAGTGTAAAGATACAGGAGTGTTACAAATACAAAATTCGGCAATTTCAATGGGTGCTTCGTTTAGTGACAATGGTGGTCTGCTTCATCCTATGATGTCAGCTATTACACTCTAATAGATCAATACATGGGTGGGATTATGAAACATATAGGTGGACTACCCATTTGAGCACATTCTTCCATGGGACTAGCACATTGCTCATAATCTCATATTTATGTCTTAGGAACTTCCTAGCATCCTTGAAAAAGCTACAAACTAGCTCAAATGAGGGTTACAAAACCATATAGTAAGCAACACACAAAAACAAGTGAATAGATTAGTGCCATGATAAATGTAAAAATTATTCACACAACTGAGATTTCTATTACCAGAGAATGCATTGAGTTTGAAAAATTTAAGATCCGAATAGATCTGCTCTGTATTGAATTCAGGAAACTCTTAAAAGAATAGGATGTGTAATTATCCCCATATAGGATATAGGATTTTCCTTTGATGGGTGCACTAAGTTTTCCATAATTGAAATAGTTGGCATTATGCTAAAGCCAACACAAAAAACACTGGGGGCTTTGGAGACCACCATACAATATATTCATATGTGTGACAGGAATGCAGATGGAAAATTGAAATATGGTTGTACCAAGAGAAACTAGGTACACTATCCAGTGAAGTGAAATAGAGGTGTCACATAAAATAGAAAAACAAGTTGACCACTCATTTCTTATTAAAAAGAAAAATAATTTAAGATAATTAAGAAGTGAAACTAATTACATAGATTGAAAAAAATAAAATAAAAATATCACAGAGATCCATATGGAAAGTAACTGATTCATTTTAGATATGTGGGTGGATAAAATAGATCCATGTTCTATATGAAATCAAAGAACCCACAGAAATACTTTAATGGAAGCATGAAATGTATTTCCTGTAGGCACTGGAAAATGAATTTCCAATGCCTACAGGAAAAAAAATTTACACTGTTGTTGTTTTCTTGATATCATATTTTGTTGATTTTTATGATTCATTTGGTTTGGTCTGAATGGTTTTAAAAAAAAATTATCTTCTTTTGTTTGAAACTCCAATATCAATTTAATATTAAAAATGGTTTTATTTAAATTCATCTTATTTTTTTACTTTTTAAGATAATGTATTTATGATATACCTACACTAAGAAATTCTCTTCTTATAAAACTGTTTGATATTTGTGAAGGTAGAGCACAAAATTTGTACAAACTGACACTCTTATCAGAACATATATGGCTATGGTACTTATTGGGTAAGGGCACCCTTATGTCTATTGCAGGTTGTTGGAGTAGTAGAATTGGTGTGCTTTCTGCAAATGCCTCAAACTGTTTTGTGATTTCAAATTTCACTGCAACATTTTTATCTCCATCCTTTGATCAAATTGTGAAGAATGTTAATTCAGAACATCACTTTATAAACCTATAAAGAAATGCATTTTTCTTAATTGAAACCATTTATAGACTAAAAAAGAGGGTTTAAATAAATAAACAATGCTTTATCATCAAGAACCATGCTATTGTATTTTGGGTAAAACATTGCTACATGATCCAGAACCATGTTATTGGGTTTTTGGGAAAAATAAAATGATTTTTAAAGGTTTTGGGTCCTTGCAATGGAACCAAATATTTGCGTATAATCATAAAAAACATGCACTCAGAAATATGAAAAATATTTCCCCGTCAAATATATAAATTTCCACACAAACTACTTCTAAGGGTTTTAACAAAATCAAAATTTCAAACAAAAATGCTAACATACAAATCTAAATCTAAATTGATAGTTTCCTGCATGGTTTTTATGCTCGAATCGATAGTTTCCTTCCGTGCTTCATAGCTTTATCCCCCCGAACTGAGCTTGATTGACCGGACCTCGTGAATGAGAAACTAAAAACACATTCGTGCATGGAATTATCAATCTGTGCAGTGCAGCATTGATGGAGGTAAGTGGTCGGTGGTCGTGGGGGTGGCTAATGGGGAAGGAGTGGCGCAAGGGAGAGAGGTGGCAGAGGATGCAAAGCGGGGTCCATGCTATCGTGGTCGTTGCTTTCCGCCGGGAGGGAAAGTGCCATCGCCGACTTCCGGGAGGGGTCATCGTCGTCTTCCTTGGGGTCCACCATCGAGCCAGAGAAGGGATGGGGTCGCTGGAGGGGGCTGATTTGGAGCTGTCACATCAGCTCCTGATTCGTTGAACAAAATAATCCTCCATTCAAGTCTCAGAGCACATGATTTAAAGAGCCTTATCAGTGGATTCACCTTTCAAGACCACTACAAGACCAAAAAATAAATTTAATCTCGTAATAATAATACTGACTAAATGAGTTACCTTCGATCGATTGGGTGAGTAGAAGGGGATTGGATGGGATCTTACACTCTAGTTGACAAGATAAGTACAAATTCATCTAGTTAAATAAATTAATTACTGTGCAAGTGGATGAATGGATAAATACGTGCCAAACTTCGAATGATACACGACGAGATCTAGCAGAGTACCTCTCCCTTAAAAACACCTTTGGCATAATAAAAGACTATTTCTGCACTAAATTATAGTGATATTTTTTCAAAAAACATTGTTCATTAAAGGGAAAAAAAAGTTTTCCTGCTGCGTATTTTTTTGGGCTCTAGGGTTAGCCTAAGGCTAACCTAAGATATCCAGCAACTCTCAGCAGTCCCACATCCCCACTTTAGGAAAAATATATTTAATCAAAATACAAAGACCTGAGACATTATCACTTCCAAGCAAAGATAAATTTTCATATAGTTCTGAAAACTAACATGAATATGTTCTTTGAAATAATACTGTTGAGGAAATATGTAAATTATGTTTCACGTTATGAAGGTATGCTAATTCAGCATATTGAGTAAATTCAATATTATGACGAATTCATTCGAGGCCACCTTGAAACAGAAAACTATTAACAATGCACCAATAAAATAACTATCTATTTGATATTGGTCTATAAAAATCCTGAGAATGAATTTCTTTTAGATATGTGTATAAGAAAATGGTGAGACAATATTGGGTAGCATAATTCTATTGGAATTTTGAATAAAAAATAAGAAAGAGGGATGCATTTCCCCACAACATAGAGAATGAAAAATATGTGCATAATTAAAAATCATACATAGATAGACAACAAGAAAACATAGGAATTTATTCAACCCTTCTATAAATTTGATTCATTCCACACTATCAAACATATGGAAATTACATTGGTTTACAAAAAATGACCGAAGCCTGAACATTTAAATCAATTCAATGCAGATTGGACTGTTAACAATTAAATAACATCCTTCTGTTTGTTCCTCTATTTTTACATGAAAACACCTACAAAAACCACAAAATGATGAACCTCAAAAATTACGGGTTCCACTTCTGAAAACACATCTCCTCTGGGCCTCCATCGCAAATCGCTCATCGGCGATTTTAACTTTTAATTGGCACATATACGAGAAAATCTTAAGTCTTGCGATATGCGATGTGATGTGGCACTAATCGCATCAGAGCTTAAATACTTTAACTCGCGGGCGCTTATCCATTAAACTCTTGAGCTTGCGATGTGCGCTTTGTGCTATCCTCCTGAGCTTGACATGTGACCTTTGCGATTGCATCGCATTGCAGATAAATTAACTTGTGGACTACTGGTAAAGGTAAATAAAAAAATTTGCAAGGTGTGGGCTGCGGGTGCATTAAAAAGGTAAGTGGAAAAACTTGTGAAGTGCAGGGGCACTTAAATTTCGGGTAGTGCGGCAAGTGAAAAGGTATTGAAATAAAGTGAAATACGAATGTTTGTGGTGGTTTTCAATATGAAAAAGGTAAGGTGGGTCCCACTGATCACATCATTGGGGTAATAACTTTCACCGAAGTGCTATGAGGTACATGCTAAATTTTACGGGCAGCGGTATGCGAGCGGTAAGTGCGGTATGGTGGAAGGTAAGGAATAAGGAAAATAAATAAATTTTTGTAGCATTCGGGTAATGTGGTAAAGGTATATGGTGGGTCCCGTCGATATCACATCGGCGGGGAAATAAATTTCGGTGGAGGGCTTAAAGGATAAACCAAAAATGTTGTGGGCTACAGAGTTGTCAGTGAAAGGTTAAGTAATGCGTAAAGTAAGAAATTAACATAGAGGAAAGGTTAGGTACTCTTCTTTCTGGATTTTGTGTGAAACGCCTCCAGATTTTAAATCCTGGCCTTCGTCCTTCTCTGCACAAAAATTCAATAAAGATTCAGTTGTTGCAACTGTTTATTTATGGCGGTGGTTGGGAGCATTTCCAATCAATTCTTAATATCATAATAAAAAATATAAAAACATTATGAAATACTATGTAGACAACGGGGATGGGCCATGGACGTATTGATAAAAATATCTGGAAATAAACTTAGTTGAAAGAAATTGAAAATCTATAGAGCAACCTATAATGAAAACAGTGAGTGACATCTTAATCACTAAATTTCTTATTTTATAATGCTTAAGACATCGTACAGAATATGGGAAATAGGATCTAGAGTTATAAACCATGTACCTTAACAAAATCTAAGATACAACAGAAAATATAGTCCAAAAGAGAACTAGTGACCCCTAGTGAGGATAGGACAAAGGCAATATCAACGACATCTTGCAATGACAATGCTGGAAGGGGGGGTTGTTACCTGTTAGCAACCTATAAATTTTGTTATACCAAGAGGTGGCTAGACTTTGTCTTCAAGCCTTCAAGAGATAGTTTCATTTGAAAACCTATCATCTTTTTAGAAGTCTTATGATGTTATTTATCCTTTGAATTAATCTTCACTAATGTTTCACTATAAGTCCTCAAGTACCTACTGATTATTAAGAGAAATATTGCTTGAGAAGCTCCATTTTCCCTCAGTTCATCTCTCCATTTCACTCTCTAATTTCATCCATACAAAGACCTTCATTTGACTTCTAAATAATTTCAAAAACCCCTTTAAGCCTTGTACCTCTCTTTTATCCGGCTTAAAAATCCTTCTCTCATCTATCGAAGCCCTGTTTTGGATTTTGAATCTCTTTTTTTTGGCCTAAAAATAGTCTTTTGCACTCCTGAGGTATTAAGCCCCTGAGAGCTTATATTCTTCAGCCCTTTTCCTCATATGTCCTTAGCCCCGCAATCATGCGCTCAAAGCATAAACCCCGTGGTAGAAACCCGAATTTCCTTCTATTTTGTGTTTTCCAACTTTATGGTTCTGATCAGATCTGGACCGTTGATCTAAAATGATCAACGGTCACCGATCCATCTTTCCCTCTCGACCATTCATCTACTGTTCCCTCTTCCCCTTTCAATATATCTGGTCCTTGTTTTAATCTCGACCATCCATCAAAAGGATCCAACTATCGGAACTTAACTTGCTAACATAGTTCCGCCGAGGCCTACCACCCACCATATACAAATTCCATTCCTATCTAATTATGACACTTGGCCTCCACTCCAATGACTCATCGCGCTCATTCCGCATCGTTGGATCTGGAGCCTCCGATCCAACGATTGACGATGCATATCGCAAATTTTTTTGTGAAATAGGCGATATTAGAAAGATAGGTGTCAAGTGATGTATGGAATCACATTGCTTTCGAGAAAAATCACCCACCCCCCAAATGCCATGTGAAAACCGCTGCCAGATTTTCTAAACCACCCTTCTCCAAATTTCATGCCAAATCCAAAAATAAATCTGGTTAGCTATTTCTGCCAAGATTTCTTCCTCTGCCGCTACATTTCATCAATCCTCAAGCATTTCCAACGCTTCCACAAACCCTCCTAAGAATTCAAACCAATACTTCGCAGGATTTTTAATTAACTTTGTAAGTTTTTATGCAGGTTTAATGAAATTCAAGATAAAACCCTCCCCCAGATGATTACATTTTTATTAGCCAAGGATGATGATCCTCATGGCCTTTCATACAAATTAAAGGGTTTTTAATTTCTAATTACATGTTTAAGAAGGTCGATAAGTCATGTTTGTTGGCTTTTCAGAACCATTTCTCCAACAAATCGTCTACGCACCTGCAAACTACAAACACAATCAGAGTTAATTAAATGAAGGAATATCAGTGTCAAGATGAAGATCAGAGCATAATAAAAGGTTTAAAGATGTTAGTAAAATCTTGGAAGGATCAAGGCACAAATTGAATATCAAAGGCCTAATCCACAGAACAAAGAAAAATATTCAGAAAAGCCTCGAATGCCACATCACAGGGGCTAATTGAATCCCTAGCTACCAAAATTTCCACCTGTAGCCTTTCTGCCTCAAAGGAATACCCAGATCAAATCTCAGTCTGAAACATTAAGGCCAAATACAGCTGAACATTTATTACAAAGAAAAAAAATATCCCAAACTGTCAGTAGAAGTTATTGTAAAGATAAGAAAGTGCCTAAAAATCAATATTTTTTCCCACTAAGCCCGAAAATAGAAGATAGAGTAAATAAAATAGAGTTTCTATTCAATGCTTTCCTACCTTATGCCTTGCATGATTTTTCAAGGCTAGGAGTTGCATTTAGTATGGAACTAATGATACTCAACCCTAGAAATTTTCCACCCCCTCATTTATTCTATAAATACTTTTGAAGAAGATGAGAAGTTGTTGGTTGGTTGGTCACTAATTGTAACACTGAAACTCTCTGAAATAATATATAGTCTGTTGAAGTTGAAGAAGAAATTGTAGTCTTGGAAGTTGGATTATGTTTTGACATGCTTGTTCATGAGAAGGCTCTATCATTAGATCCCTGAGCTTGGCTGTTGGTGATGTATTCTTAACTATCTGTTGTTTTTCCTACTTTCATTTTGTTCCATAAATTCTGACTACAATAGGGTGAAAAGTTTAGGCTAGGGGTACTCCACAGAAGCACCTTAGACCTGTTTATCCTTCATTGTTTTATGTTTTCTTCTGTTGAGGCATTTTAGAGTCTTTAATCATTCTCTTCAACCCTTCTGCTCGTTTATTTATCAAATAGTTCAAATAGTTGGTCCCAACATGATTTATGGTTTTCCCTGCATGTATGCTGCCACTTGAAAGCTTTTTTTGAAGTCTCGCTTTGAAGTACCATTGTTTATTGTTTTCCAAAAAGGTCTGTTTTGATCATACCCTTTGTTCCCGCTTAAATAGTTGTTTTAAAGGTCTTTATAGTTGTAATCATGGATGTTTAAGCATTCCCTCTTCTATGACTGCAGTTATCAGTGAATCTTTCATGTTTTCTAATTCCTTTGAAATAAAATCTTTGAGAAAATAGGATGTGCTCCCGAATCTTAGATTTCATTTCAAAAGTTGTCTTGAAGTCATTATTTTCTTAAAGTGTGGTTTGTGGAATTCATGGTTAGCCCTGTTTATAAAATGACTCTTTATGTTCAAATTATGTTTTCAAGTTCCCTTTGTTGAGAATTCAAACTCTCTTTTAAAATCATTAATGTCCATCTCATTCAAAAAAATAAAGGATGCTATGGCCAAGTTAGATTTTCCCTTTGATATCCCATATCCATTGATGAGCTTGTTATTTACTTCTTCTTGACTCCATTTCCCAATGAATCTGACACTTCTTCTTTCTATTTATACTACCTAGACCTTTCGTGTTTTGTTGTACCAATTCAACCAAACAAACACTTGCACTTAATAACTTGTCTAAAATCAATACTTACAAACAAACAAGACATACCTTTGCAAAAAATTTGAGATATCCCTCTCTGAGAACAGGAGGACTAGATCCTGGAAGTCTAAATATTGGTTCTGATGTTGCCTTGTCTTTTGGTTGGCCAATCTAGCAAAACACGGGACCCCAACATAATGGCGATCACGGTGGGACCTTCTGAAGGAAGCACTAAAAACACCCATCTCTGAACATTTAGAAGACCCTGTAATAAAATAACACCATCTGGACTTATCCCACTGCTCACACCAACATAATGGTGATCACGGTGGGAATTTGAGTAAAATCCTTAAAACAAAAAACTCACTGCCTAGTGCATTATAAGTACTCTCTTCAAGAACTACCGAAGAAAATGGTGATCATGATAGGACTTATTTGAATTAGTGACAAACTAAGTAACCCTTGGGATTCTCATAGAGCCTCATCAAACCTTGAAGAATTCAGCTAGCTAAGCCATAAGAGTAGACTCTATTTGTTCTAGCACCTTAGCTGAGTGTTGAAATCAGATGTAGGACACTCTCATAACCATAGAAATATAAAAATTCAAAAAATGTTTTATATTGGCTTCATAATAAACATGGTGGTGGAACCATAAAACATTCTACCTTCAAAAAAGCTAAAAAGTTTCCACCTGGCGACTCCACTACCCTAGTAGGCCTATTACTCATTTCGGTCTCCAGATCTCTTTATGACTATGTTAACCAGCATTGAGGAAGTTTATAAGCCTATTACCCTACTAGATAAAACATTGTGAGAGGCAAAACTTTCAAAATAATCCCTAAAAAACTTCAGTCTCTCCTATTTTTGAAAAAGAAATTTGGCTTCATGTAGGATCAACACTAGATCTCATCCAAACCCTAATCCTCCTACAATAGTTGACAATCCAAAGAAGATTTTGTGGCAGACTTCTAAGTCTGGAAAATCAACTGCTGATAGGAGCCTCTTAAGAACAAAAACTGTCCCCGAAAACCTTGCTGTCTTAGAGGATTTACACTTTGACATACATCATACAAAGAACATCTTCAGAACCAGGTATCAAAGTGATTTAAACCAAGCTTATCTTTAAAATAAAGGTTTGCTTCAGAGCTTTAGTAGATAAGCCTCACCTTCTACTCCTCCTGATTCCCAGCTTCTTCACCACTTCAACATCTTCCATAAAAAATCTGCTCAAAACCAGTTTGTTGGCCCAACTATTTCTTCCACTCCAATCCATACCATCACTATTAAAAACACCCCATCTCAGCCCACTTTCCCTCTTGTTAATCCACTCCTTGTAAACCCACCTTTCCTTCCAGCCATGGTAGCATGGTATGCCCCACTAGTGTTAGCACAGCCTATGGTTCCCTTACCAAATGACTATCAATCTAAAATTCCCCATTTCACTGCAAATGAACCTACTACTGCCCAGCAACATGTAGAAAAAATTAATGATGCATTTTATTACATGGAGATAGATGATGAGACCATTAAAATGAAAATCTTTGCCCAAAGTTTAGGGGGAGAAGTCAAGAAATGGTTTAAAAACTTAGCTCCTCACAGCATAAATGATCTCCTTTCTCTACATAAAGATTTCATAAACAAATGGGAAATAAAAAAAAACCCTCTTCAATTCCTTTCAGACTATACTAATCTTAAAAGGAATACTGGGGAAAGTGTCCATGATTACTGCACTATATTCAATAGTGTGTATAATGCACTTCCTCCAGACATGAAGCCTCCACTAGGCTTAGCCTTGGCTAAATTCCTAGAAGGTTTTGACCCTGAAATGGCCTACCAGCTAAGAGAAAGAGACCCCTCAACCTTAGAAGATATGTAGAGGGGAGCCATGAGTGTGGAAGAAAATCAGATTGAGAAAAGAGCTAGGTTGAGAGTGGAAAAAAGAGTTACATACAAGGATGATATAATGCCATCAACTTCAACATCATATAATAGAATTATTAACTTAGTGAAGGTAATTGAGAGGATGCTTGAAAAGATAAATCTGAATGAGAGAGTGCCTCCTAGAGAAAACCAAAATAGAAATTGAAACCAAAATCTTAGAAGAGACCCTAATGAAGATAGGAAAAGAGATAATGACCAACAGATCAGGCCTCCGTTTCAAAAAAACTATGTTGATCAAGAAGAAGAAAGGGAAGTTGAAAGGTTGGAAGAAGATCATGTAAACTTGATAGGATCTGATAGTGAGACAGATGTCTTTCTCATTGAAGAAGAACAAGGATTATTCTCTTCAGAACAAAATGAATACAATAATGAGGATTCTGAAGATTATATATTAGGGTTTCAGAACACAATTATGGAGGTACATAAACAATATGATCTAATAAGCAAAGGGAACCTAGATAATTCAAATGATAAAAACACTAGCATTTCTATTAGGAAAAATACAGAAAATCAGCCTAAGAAAACATCAGAGAAACCCAACATTTTGGCTAAGAAAACAGATTTAAACAAAGAGAAAAGTAGCTAGCCAAATGTTGAACAAAGTTTCCCTAGCACCTCAGCTAGTGGCCCTAGCAAAATTGTCCCTAATAACAGTCCAAAAAAAGTTCAGCAAATCAGAATTGCTGAAAGGAACTAAATTGAAAAAACAGATGTAAACATCACAAAAACAATAGTTCCTTTCAGCCTTGAGGGAGATATTGCAAAGATAAGAATTACCATACCTGTAGTTGAAATAGTAACTCAGGATGTATATAAAAAACAAGTTTTTGAAAGCTTTGAATATGGGCGGTGACACTGATACTCTAAACTTGGCAGATGATAAACCAGAATTATTGTTTGGTCCTGAAGTTGAAGGGAAATACCAAAAAGGAGATGTGTCTCCCTTCTATGTCAGTTTTAATATACATGATAGGATATTATACAATTCCATGTTAGACTCTGGAGCTTCACATAATGTTATGCCTAAAGTAGTAATAGAAGCTTAGGCTTAGAAATTACTAAACCGTACAAAGACTTGTATTCCTTTGATTCATGCAGAGTCAAATGTTTGGGTTTAATCAAAGATTATGTGTTAACTTATCTCAAATCCCTGCTAAGATTCTAGTGATGCACATAGTAGTGGTTGACATTCCCCCAAAATATGGCATGCTTTTGTCAAGATCACAGGGAGCCAAACTACAAAGAAGCCTCCAAATGGACATGTCCTATGCCACCATCCTAGTGTTTAACCAAACTAGAAGACTATACAGGGAATCCCACATGAAATACATGGTGAGAAACATAGATAAACTAAACAACTCTCCAATCTATTCCATTCAATCAAGTTTATATTCCTTTATCTTGTACAATGAAGATCAAATCACTCAACAAGAAAAGGAAAGCAAAGAGGAAATCAGTTTACCAGAACACTCAAAACTTCCCTGAAATCAAATAAAAAACATTAGCAATCAACAGCAACAAGAACATAAAAACGAGACAGAAATACTTTGGACAATAAACTTTGATGGGTATTGTAATAAAACAAATGCAGGGGTAGGTTTATGGATTCAAAATACAAATCAGGGTTATTCATATAAACTAGATTTTCCATGCACCAACAATATTGCTGAATATGAAGCCCTTCTCCTTGGCTTACAGTTGCTTAAACAATTAGAAGCCCAGAAAATATCTATCCTAGGAGATTCTGAACTTATCATAAGACAAATCAAAGGAGAATATTCAGCCAAAAACCCAAGACTTAGAGAATATCAAAATGCTGCCCTTGATTTATTAAAGACCTTTGAAAAATATGAACTCATTTTCATACCAAGAGCCCAAAATCATCTGGTAAATGAACTTGCCTTCACTACCAACAATTTTCAAGTACCTTAGATAAATGAACATCTTAACATAAAGGTAAAATATAGGCCTGTTGTGCCTAACAATGAGGATCACTAGAAAGTGTTTGACACTGAAAAAAACATAGATGATTTCCTAAAATGAGAAAATGATTTTTCCATACCAGCATTAGAAACCAGCCATGAAGGAAACTGTTCAGATAATGAAAAAAAAACCAGAGACAAGAATGACATATTCTGTTGATATAAATCACTGTGAGAATATTTTTGAAGTAGAATTAATTGACAATGTAGACCAGAAAGACTTGGAAGTTTTACAATGCAAGAATGATACAATTCCAAAAGGTCTCACACCTTTAGAACACCTTTTTGACTTTAATGATGTAGCCAAAGAACCAAGAATGGAACCTATGGAAACATATGTAGAAGAACATAACATAGGCAGCCTAGCAGAATTGAAGATGATCAAAATGTCCAACACTCTCCCAGCTCATATAAAATTGCAATACATAGAGTTGTTCAAAGAATTTAGAGATGTGTTTTCTTGGGGATACAAAGATCTGAAATATTATGACACTAGCATCATTCAACACAAAATTCCTCTTAAGGAAAATTAGAAGCCTTTAAAATAGAAAATAATAAGGATAAACCCTATTTTATTGCATTTATTTAAGAAAGAAATTGAGAAAATATATGATGCTAGGATTATAGTATCCCTCAGATATTCAGAATGGGTGTCAAACCTAGTTCCTATTAGGAAGAAGACAAGGGAAATTAGGCTCTGCATTGACTTTAGAAATCTAAATAGAGCCTCCCTAAAAGACAACTACCGCTTTCCCAAGATGCACCATATACTTCAAAGGGTAGTTGGGTCGAAAATAATATCACTATTGGATGGGTTCTTAGGTTACAATCAGGTCTTAGTGCTCCCAAGTGATCAACACAAAACTGCTTTTACTAAACATTGGGGCACTTTTATGTATGTCAAAATGCCATTTGGTTTGATGAATGTAGGCGCCACCTTCCAAAGGGCCATGGATATAGCCTTCTCGAAAGACATAGGCTATTTTATAATCATTTACCTTGATGACATAACTGTTTTCTCTAAAACTGATAAAGAACATTTTATTCATTTCAGAAACGTTTTTGAGAAATGTAGGAAATTTAGCTTATCTCTAAATCCTAGAAAGACACTCTTTGGTCTCCAAGAAGTTAAACTTCTTCATCACATTATTTCAGAAGAGGGAATCAGAGTAGACCCTAAAAGGATCGATGGCATATCGAAAATCAGCCATCCAAGAAGCCTCAAATAATTCCAATATTTCATTGGGAAGATAAATTTTTTGAGAAGGTTTATCCCCAACCTTGCTGAGCTATTAAGAAACATTATAAACATGCTTAAGAAAGGAGTAGGTGTTAAATGGACAACACAATCTAAACAATAATTTGAACTGGTTAAACAATCTCTCACTCAAACACTAGTCTTGATTAGTCTAGATTTTACCAAAGACTTTTATATCTTTTCTTTTGCACCTGAACATACAATAGTTGTAGTATTACTTCAAAAGAATGACTAGGGGCAAGAACAACCAATATCCTTTTTTAGTAGGGCCTTAAGAGATGCTCCTCTCAAATATAACATCATGGAGAATTAAGCCTTAGCATTGGTGAAAGCATTAAAAGACTTTAGAGTCTACATTTTACACTCTCACATCATTTCTTTTGTACCACATACTGTTGTCAAGGATATTCTAAGTAAAGACCCTGATGGTAAAAGGGGAAAATGGATTGCTACTATTCTTGAATATGATTTTGAAATTAGGCTCACCAAACTAATCGAAGGGCATGGATTAGAAAAATCATGGCTGAGTCAAACTTCCAAGCACTGGATATGAATATGGTGGTTGTGTTGGAAGAAATAGAAGAATTCACTGCTCCTTTCATTGAAGAAATTTTTTTGAATTCACCTTGGTATGCTGACATCATTTATGTGCTTTTATTTTTAAATGCCCCTCCTTCTTTGTCTAAAACTAAAGCTAGATTTTTGAAACAGAAGGCTTTAAATTATTGCATATTAGATGGGGTATTTTATTGGAAGAATGCTGTTGGAATTTTGCTTAAATGTTTACTTGAGGATGATGTGGGAAAAATCATGCATGAGATGCATGAAGGAGAATGTGGAGGACATATTTTCTGGAAAACCACAGCAAATAAAGTCCTCAGATCTGGTTATTATTGGCCCACCCTTTTCCCAAATACTCAAAAATTAGTCATGTCTTGCCATAAGTGTCAAAATTTTTATGACAAAATAAAACTCATTCCCTTACCCTTACATCCTATCAGTGTTGAGGCACCCTTTCAACAATGGGGCTTAGACCTCATTGGGGAAATTCACCAATCTTCATCGGCCCAACATAAGTGGATCCTCACTTCCACTGATTATTCTACCAAGTGGATAGAAGCCATACCCTCTAGGAATGCTACTAACTTTGTCATTATCAAGTTCCTTGAAACAAACATCCTATCCATATTTGGTTGTCCTAGAAAAATCATAACAGATAATGTTGTTGCCTTCAAGTCTAAAAGAATGGTTGATTTTTGTTACAAATACCACATCAGCTTAGGCCACTCTACTGCCTACTATCCCCAAGGAAATGGATTAATTGAATCCTCCAATAAGAGCCTTATGAACATCATCAAAAAGCTGTTGGAGCAGAATTGGAAATCATGGCATAGTAAGCTGGTTCATGCCTTATGGGCTGATAGATTAACTACTAAGAAGTAAATAAATATGTCCCCCTATCAACTGGTTTATGGCATGGATGCAGTCTTCCCAACATCATTAGGAGTTCCAGTCATGAAACTCCTTCAAGAAGTGCAAACTGAAGAAAATTATATGCAGAGAAGAATCAACCAAACAATTCATTTACAACAGTCCAAAGAAGAAGTTTACAAAAGAACACAACTAGTCCAAGAAAATATCAAGAAACTATTTGACAGAAGGACTAAGGAAAATAATTTCGAAGTTGAAAATATAGTTCTTAAACGGGATTCAAGAAGGGAAGAGAAGGGAAAACATGCAAGTTTGAGAATCTGTGGAAAGGATGATCCGGATTTATGCAGGAACACAACAAAATAAATGTATAACCATAAATACAAATATGCAGCGGAAATAACACTTCATTTCATTAATATCAAAGAACCGAAATTTTCTTACAGACAAAATGGAAATAAAACTAGCTAGGGCACTGGTAGCTATATCTGAGAAGAGATGTGGTGGCTACAGACCTCTGAACTGAGTTAAAATGAGGCTCAAGGGAAATCCTAAACAGCCAAAACACTAACCCTAGGAGATGAAGCGCCAAAACTATGGGCCCTGTTTGGGTAAATTGGTGTTTCAACTTCCTAGGGGCGTAACTTTGGCATACGATCACCGTTTGACGCGTACCATACCTAGTTAGAAATATCTATCCGAGGAATACAAATTTGGAACGAGCAACATCGGTCCATGGACCCATGTTGCTCTCTGTTTTCCCAAAAAACGTCGTTTAGGGCCTCAAAACGGCTCCGGAAGTTTAGGACCCAAAAAATTGCTAAAAATAGTAAATTGGGCCGAAACTGAAAAACTGAAAGAGACAATGGTGGAGCCCCAAGTGGAATAGGCGGGTGACCACCAATATCCACCTGGATCATTCCTCCCCCCTTAGGAAGCAATGGTCCCCATTGCGTTAAGTTCCTCTAGGAGATGAGGAAATTTCTGCTGAACTTGTTCCCTGGTGAACCACTTTCCTTGGTGTAAGAGTTGGCCAGCTTTGACAACCCGATATAGTTCGATCTTCTGTTGGCGAGTGTTCTTGATTTGCATTTCCATGATACAATATGTGGTGGCCTGTTCCACGCAGTCTGGATTTAACTCTGTTGGCATGATTTGTTCTGCAATGTTCGAGGTGTCCAGTAGAGGTGGGAAGTAAGGACAAAGGCGATCCACATTGAAGACTGAGTGTAGAATAAGGAATGGTAGAATACTGAGCTCGAAGGCATTGTTCCCTACAGCCTTGGTGATGGTGTACGACCTGTATCGGAGTGGGCGAAGCTTGCGGTGGGGTCCAGTGAGGCGCTCCTTCTGCAAATGTAGCCATACTTTGTCGCCCACCTAGAAGTTGTGTGGCACCCGGTGTTGATCATGGCGTTGCTTGTACTTGGCATTAGCTCTGTCCAATATATCATGAACCTATTGGTGGATGTGTTGAATGCACTCGATGAAGCTACTTGCTTTGTCAACTTCAGACTGGACATGAGCTGAATTAGCCTGAGCAGCTGCAAATGGCATGGCTATGTCAATGTGACATAGTGGCTGAAATCCCAAGCCCACCTGAAAGGGGCTATGGCCGATTGAACTTTGGAGAGCCCGATTATAACTATGTTGTACATAGGGGAGGCTCTCATCCCATGTGCGTGGATTCTTTGAATTGTACATGCGCAGAATATGTACAATCATTCTGTTGACGACCTCTATCTGGCCATCTGTTTGGGGATGGAAAGCTGTGGACTTGGTGAGCTTGGTATCCAACATTGACCAGAGGCTGGACAAAAATGTGCTGAGGAACTTGCTATCTCGATCTGATATGATAGACTGTGGGATCCCAAAGTGCACCCACAGTCGTTAAAATAAGAGTTTAGCAGTGGCTTCTGCTATGATATTCTTCTTGCAGGCCGCCATAATGGCCATCTTTGAGAATCTGTCGATGACCATGAAAAAACAGTCATTTCCCTGCTTAGTAGAAGGCAGGCCCGACATGTAATCCATGGAGATGGATTCCAAAGGTCGAGTAGGGGTAGGCAGAGGAGTATATAGGCCTTGCTTCTTGATGGTCGGTTTGGCGATGGCACAAGCAGTGCAGGATCTGATGTGCTTCTTGACATTGTTTCGAAGGTTCATCCAATAGAAATACTTTTGCAGGATTGCTACTATTTTCTCAACCCCGAAATGCCAAGTGACTCGACTGTAGTGTGCTTCCCATATCATCTTGAAATGCTCGCTTGAAGGAACACAAAGGTGTCCCATCTGACATAAAAGTGCATCTTGGAGGTGAAAATTTGGAACTTGCATACCCCCCAAGAGTGCATTGTAATTGTGGCCGAATTCTGGGTCACTCTCATAGAGAAGCAGCCAATTAGAAGTCTCGTGCCCACAAGAGTTGAGCACAGTGGTGAGCGCCACGATCGGTGGTCGGCTGAGGCAGTCTGCAACATGATTGGTGCTACCCTTCTTGTACTTGATGTTCAAATGAAATTGTTGCAGATATGTGGACCACTTCTGATGTCGATCATTCTGCAACTTCCCTTGTGTCTATATGAAGTGCAGGGGCCGGTGGTCTGTGTGGATGATTTTTTCCTTCCCCAAAATGTAATGCTTCCATTGTCGACAAGCTTGCACAATGGAGTACATATCTTTTATATAAGTGGGATACTTGCGATCTGTGTCAGACAATGTCTCACTGTGAAATGCCACTGGATGTCCCTGTTGAGCAAGAACTTCCCTAATAGCATAGTCAGAGGCATCTGTCTCGATCTCAAATGGCTGTTGCAAGTCTGGTAAAGTGAGCACTGGGGCAGAATAGAGGTGAATTTTCAATTCTGTGAACGCCTTCTATTGAGGTTCCAACCAAAATTTTTTTTCTCTCGCTCCTCCCTTGGTGACTTGACTCAAGGGCCAAGTGATATGAGAGAATCTCAACACAAACCTCCAGTAGAAATTAGCAAGACCCAGAAAGCTGCGAAGCTCTGTTATAGTGGTTGGGGCTGGCCAATCCCGAATGACTTGGATCTTGGCTGGATCCACATGCACCCCCCTTTCATCAATAATGTATCCCAGATATTGAACCTGGGTCATGCCAAAAGTGCACTTCTCCAAATTGGCACACAACTTGTGTTGCCGCAGTGTTTGGAGGACTTGTCGGATGTGGTGAAGGTGCTCTTCCCAAGTCTGGCTAAAGATCAGAATATCATCCGAGTACACCACTACAAATGAGTTGGTGAATGGCCGAAAGATGTCATCCATCATCCTCATGAAGGTGGCGGGAGCATTCGTCAACCCGAAAGGCATGACCAGCCATTCGAAAAGGCCTTCCTTGGCTTTGAAGGCAGTTTTCCACACATCGGAGGGTTCAATTGGTACCTGGTGATACCCAGACTTCAGGTCGATCTTGCTGAAATATTTTGCACCTTTGAGTTGGTCCAGAAGGTCATCAATCAGTGGGATTGGGTACCTATTCCGGACAGTGATCTTGTTCAGCGCCCGATAGTCAATACAGAGTCTCCACGTCCCATCCTTCTTCTGTACCAACACGATCGGGCTCCCACAGGGCGATGAACTTGGTCTGATGTGACCTTTCTGCAACAGCTCCTGAATCTGCATCTTGATTTCATCATTCTCCAGAACAGAGCGCCGATAGATCGGTCCATTAGGTAGCGGCGCACCGCCTTTTTCAGGGTCGGATCACATCGGTGTGACAACAGTGCGGAGAGGAACCCTATGGGTGAAGGTGAATGTATAAATGCTCCTCCACAACCTTATCCATTTGTTGTTGTTGTGCGAGAGGAGGCACATGCATAGGTCATGGCCACGGTCTTCTTCTTGCCACAGGGAAATGAGATCATCAGGAAAACAAATTTGCTAGTTTGGGAAATGAGCTTACTGCATTGTTTTGCAGTAACCAAA
The DNA here is from genome assembly GCA_034641835.2 of Pinus albicaulis. Lineage (NCBI taxonomy): Eukaryota > Viridiplantae > Streptophyta > Pinopsida > Pinales > Pinaceae > Pinus > Pinus albicaulis. Next base: position 283,071,017 of record CM076577.1, on the reverse strand, counting down.
GAGATAGCAGCAGGAGGTGGTACCTCTGGTATCCTGTACAACTTATTTCCCAAAGTAATAATAACAGCACGAGGTCGAGACTCATACGCAGCATGACGCTTCCACAAGTAAGGTTGTCCTAATAATACATCAGAAACATCAATAGGAGAAACATCACATAATACCTCATCAATGAAGGGCTTGATGCTATAGGGAAGGCGACACTGTCGGCTGACGCAGAGATCTCGTCCTTGGTGAAGCCACCCGATGGTGTATGGATGTGGGTGAGTTGTGGTCGGCAAGCCCAACCGCTTCATGGGATCTATTGAAATGAGGTTCTTTTGGCTACCATTGTCGACAATGAACTATACCGGGGAGCCCTTTACCCACATCTGGGAGTGGAAGAGACGTTCCTCCTCCTCTGGATATTCCGGTTCCTCCTTCTGGATCTTTGCAGTGGCAACAGTGGTGTTGGGCTCTGCATCAATAATCTATTTCCCTTTGTCATTCCCCTTTTCATGTTATGATTTAGAGTCGGATCATGCATCTTATTTAGAAGCCCTCATCTCAGCCATGAGCGACTACTTGGCCTGACACTCCCTTGTGTTGTGAGTGGAGCTCTTATGGAACTCACACCACTTTTCCGTGTCCTTCTTTGGCTTTGCGGTGCTGTTATTTTCTTGTGGCTTTGACGGGTTCTCTTTAGCTGCCATGCCTTGGCTCTGTCCTTTTTTTTGCGGTTTGGAAGCACCTTTCCCTTGCTTTTGATTCGCAGATCCAAAGTCATTCTTCTTTTGTTTGAATTTCTGCTCAATCTTGGCAGCATACCGGTATGCTGTACGAAGCGAGGAGATGTCGAGGAACTCCATTTCTTCCTGAATGTATCTGTGTAGACAACTGCGATACTTTAGCACCAAATGTTTCTCCGAATCTTTGATACCCAACTTTGTGTGCGGGGTATGGAACAGATTCGTCAGCTCATGCACATCTTGATCCCTTTGTTGTACGACGTAGTCCATCGTATGTACTTGTCCTCATAGCTCCCCACGGGATAGTATTGTTCCTTGACGACATCTCAGAAATAATTCCAAGTTGGTACGGCTGAGAACAGAGAGGGTTCTATCTGGTTCTTGTTCTCATAGTAGGTTTCCCACCAGTCCTTGACATGGGGGGTAGCTTTGAGGAGTGCAAAAATAATCTTCTCCCGGTCTTAAAAGTCATGAACCGAAAAATATCCTTCTAACAGATTCAACCATCTATCTATGACATCTGCATCTATTTGACCCTCAAACATGGGAATGTTAAAGTTTACTTGTACCTTAAATGGAGTCGCGCCTCTAGAGTGGCTGCTGGATGGAGATGTGCCGCCGGTGGGCAGTCGTTGAAGGATCTAAGCAAAGTTATCCATCATCGTGTTCCTTTTTTTTTGAGGGCCTCCTCGAGCAATATTTTCATAGGATCTCCTACTCCCTCATATTTCTTTTCGTCCCCCATGGGCATCCGTCAAGGTTTGCGAGGCCGATCTTGCAAAGGTTCCACCAGATCGAGCCCTAACTCCTTATACCCCGACCTCGTTGGGGACATGCAAAGAAGGATCGAGAAAAGCGAGCTTGCTCTAATACCACTAATCCGGACCTCGGGAACGCAACGGAATAAACATATAACCATAAATACAGAGATGCAACGGAAATAACACTTCATTTCATTAATATCAAAGAACTGAAATTTGCTTACAGACAGAATGGAAATAAAACTAGCTAGGGCGCTGGTAGCTATCTCTGAGAAGAGATGTGGCGGCTACAGGCCTCTGAGCTGAGTTACAATGAGGCTCGAGGGCCTATTTATTATTTAGAAACAATGGGAAATCCTAAACAGCCAAAACCCTAACCCTAGGAGATGAAGCGCCAAAAATATGGGCCCCGTTTGGGTAAATTGGTGTTTCAACTTCCCAGGGGCGTAACTTAGGGATACGATCTCCATTTGATGCGTACCATACCTAGTTAGAAAGATCTATCCTAGGACAAAAAATTTGGAACGAGCAACATCGGTCCATGGACCCATGTTGCTCTCCATTTTCCCAAAAAACATTGCTTAGGGCCTCAAAACAGCTTCGGAAGTTTAGGACCCGAAAAACTGCTAAAAATAGTAAATTGTGCCGAAATTGAAAAACTGAAAGAGACAATGGTGGAGCCCCAAGTGGAATAGGCGGGTGACCACCAATATCCACCTAGATCAAAGGACACTATATCATTCATGCTGAGAGGGGTCACAATGCATTTTTCTTGAAAGAGTTGAATGGAGAAGATCTATATGGGGGTCCTTTCAATGGCAGGATGCTCAAGCATTAATTCTGTCAAGAGTCATGAGTTTCAAAGGTTTTTAATTTCCAATGTAGATTATCATTGTCTAAAAATTGCATTAAAAGTTAGAAAAAAAAAAATCAAAAATAATAGAAAAGAGAAAAAGAGGGTAGACATAAAAGAATAAAGGTACAACCCCATACCAAAAAAGAGAGACAAAATCTAAAAGTGTGCAAGCCTAAATGCCACCCCTAAAAACACACTGCTATGTTAGTCATACAGCCTAATCATGACTAATTAGTTTTTCAATTTACTGCTGATAGGTTAGTGAATTAGATTAGCCAAACAGTACAATCTTGGCTTATCAGTAGAAGTAGATTAGGATGGAAAAAACAAAGGTTCAAACAAATTCAAAATCTGAACCTATGAATTTCAAAAGAATAATGGCTCTAATTAGATTAAATCTTGAGCCAAAGATAGACAACAATATGGTTCTAATATGTTCAAAACTTGAACCAGATGAGAGAAAACACAGCTCAAACAAATTCAAAACAGAGCTGAAGAAATGATGAAGGATGTTTTAGTTTTCAGATTTTAAGCCTTCAAATTTTATTTTAAATTTTTTGCAAATAAAAGTTTATGTGCAGCTTTTTTTTATGCCATAGATTTGAAGCAAGTCAAATTGCTTAATCTTGGCTTGGTTTCTTTTAAATTTCCTGTTTTAGAATTTAGAGAATAAAAGTCTATCAGACAGTCTAATCCTAGCAGATATTAGTTAGGTAGATAATTTATGAACTCAACTGTTTAAACTGAGTTCATGGAGAAATAAGATTAGAAATAGATTAGTTTCCTATTTTTCAGAGGAATAAAATGTTGATGAAGAGATTTTGCTAGTCCAAGTGCACTCTAAAATAAGAAAAAATGTTAGGATCATTAAGAATGGGTAGGTAGAGATGTTGTTCTGATAGAATTTCATTGTTCCACATTGTTGCAGAGATTATCAAATCAAAGAAAGGTCAGCTAAAGGAAAAGAAATTTGCTTCCCAATGGATGAAGGCACTAGTTTATTGAAAATCCAGAGATCAATAGCTGAGGTTATGGACACCTAAAGAACCAGCTGTCCTCCCCAAGTGGAGCCACTGTTACCCACCTATAAATTTTGTTATACCAAGAGGTGGATAGATTTTGTCTTCAAGCCTTCAAGAGATAGTTTCCTTTGAAAACCTATCATCTTTTTTGAATTCTTATGATGTTCTTTATCCTTTGAATTAATCTTCATTGCTGTTTCACTATAATTCCTCAAGTACCTGCTGATTATTAAGAGAAAGACTGCTTGAGAAGCTCCATTTTCCCTCATTTCACCTCTCCATTTCACTCTCTAATTTCATCCATACAAATACCTTCATTTGACTTCTAAATAATTTCAAAAGCCCCTTTAAGCCTTATACCTCTCTTTTATCTGGCCTAAAAATCCTTCTGTCATCTATCGGAACCCTATTTTGGCTTTAAAATATCTTTTTTTTTTCCTAAAAATAGTATTTTGCACTCCTAAGGCATTAAGCCCCCGAGAGCTTATATTCCTTGTTGGCGGATTAATCCGTCCTGCGGACAAGACCGATCTCCCTAGTACTAAAAGTATCTAGCAACAAACAACCAAATAAACTAATCTTTCTCTAAGCATATATGATCCATGAAAAGCTCTATTGAGGTGTTAATGACTTACCGTTTGTCCAATGCTTGTTTGAAGTCATTGTTGTCCCTCGCGCACTTGAAGGAGTTTTCCTCGTAAACCTGTAGTCACAAAAAAGAAAAATATTACATAGCACCTGTATAGAAATCATCATAAAATCATAGTGATCAAGGAATCTATGAAATAAACCATTGATTGAAAGCTTATTGAGAAAAATGAGTATATTTGTATTAATTTCGAAAGAAGAAAATCCTTACAACCCGAGCCTTGATGTTGCACAAGACTTTTCGGGGTCCGAAGCAGGAATATCCTTTACTTTGATAAGCTTTGCACTCCTCCAACAAAGAAGAATAGAGGTATGTAATCTTTCCTCACAAAATTCTTAATTAACTGAGTCTGAATTTCAACAGCACTTAACTTCAAATATTCTAAACCTTCAACTCCCTTTGACGCTACCCAATGCCTCTTTTTATAGTAGAATAGAGAAGGTTTTTTGTTCCAACTATGAAGGGATAAAATCCTCCTTCAAAGGGATAAACTCCTCACATCAAGGGGTTAGATCCATAAGGTAAGGGATACATGCACCTCATAAGAGCAATTTTATCACCGCAAGATATTTTTTGGAAGCTTCTAGAATTCACTTTTATTGAGCTTTTGGGAAATTACTTGCACCTTTTTGATGTTACAGGGGTCTTCACTTTTAAGATAGATAAAGTGCGTTCAGGTACGTAGGAGAGATGAACATTGGGTGCGGGACCGTAGGCAAGATAGCGAGAAAGTGCGATACCAAAGTTTAGGAGACTTTTAGGAACCTTTCTATGATTTTCAAGGCTTGACATGAGGAACTGATATGTTAGAATTGCAAAGGGAGAAGTATGAGTAATAATGAGCTCATACACATAGTAGAATTTCAGGATGACAATTTTTAGTGTAACAGATTTCCCCCTAAAGTGCAAAGTCTGGAATAGATGATGCTGAAGTTTGTCATATATGAAGAGTGCAATACTTTATCATTTCAAGGATCATCCTGTGGTCACCCCAGTCGGAACCTATAAAAACATTCAATGCAAAATTATATATATATCATCGTTGAGGTAGGCATTCCCATACTCAGATCAAAACTAACTAGAGACTAATTCAAACTGTTCTGATACAGGAATGATTTTTAGTACATCACAGTATGGACATGTGTAGACACAGTATGGATGTAGCCATCTGTTAGTTAATAGTATACTGTATAAATGATAACAAAATTCCTCGCAACCTGGATGGTAGAAACTAGATCTAGGGTCTTTATTTCCGCATCTCGAACTAGTACGATTCTATCCATGTGAATAAATGTGTTGAAGTCGAACATGGTAGAAACCACTTGATTACCAGTCAATGATGTAAACTGTTAACAAGTGTGAGAGTAACCACCAGTAATGTCTATGGCTCTCAAAGTACTCAGTACAATCAATGAAATGTGAATGAATGAGCTGAAGTCGAACATGTCATGGAATCATTCGATCGAAGTTTAATGATGCAACCTATTGTCGAAGGGGAGAAACCTGCCATTGAAGCATGCAGATTTCAATGTACTGATGATTTCTGGATCAACTTCCTAGATAATGAGCTGTTGTCGATAGAAAGTGATCTGTCATAGGCAAGCCCACAACACGAAATCATAGATCAAGTTTTGAAGAAATATTTTGGCAAGGACTGACTCAGAGATGGTCAAAAATGGATGACAGATATTTTGCATATCAATGGTTTATTTGAACTGTCCTCTTGAACACATAACGACACTGCAGATGGCTTGGTAGTAGTTGACCCAAAGCGAATACCCAGAAACCATATGAAGACTTTCAAATGAGGTTCGATTAACTGTTAGGAAAAGGATTTCCCAACCTAGGTGATTGAAAGTGTCATGTTCAAGAGTGGTTAACTAGATTTTCGAAAAATCAAAATAACACAAACAAGTCATTTTTCTCTCTTTTCCCCCGCCATTTCTCGCAAGTACCTCTTTATTTTTGACAAGCTTGAGGAGGATAACATTTTCTTGTTTATAAGCTCATCCTTCAGATGAGTCCAACTTAGTTTAAGATTCGAACCCTAAGAAGGAGTGGTTCGTTCCTGTTGAAAATTAAACATGTCCTTTATTGTTAAATTTTAACGAGTCCAGTATAGGAGAAACTCGGTGTTTTTCATTTTTAGGGAGTCAGAAGAAAAACTTAATAAAACTCCATGGGCGTAATTTTTCGTAAATTTAGTCTCTCGAGCCCGAAAAAGGATAAAATAATGTGGGAGAGAACTCTATTGACCGTAATTAGTCAACGTATACCTTTTTCGTAAATAGTCCATTTCAGTCCATAAAAGGGGTAAACTTATACTGAAGGGGCGATTATTCATTTACTTTAACGAGTTCGAACAATCTAGTACTCGGCAATATTTTCATATTTAGAGAGTCTGAAAAGGGCTCAAAAGAGAATTCCAATGTTTCGCTTTTTCGTAAAATTTTGAAAGAGTCCGAAAAAGTGATAAAAGTATGCTCTTTACTGAAAAATGATCAATTCTCCTGATAAATCCAATTTCTGCACAAAAACTTGAAACATTACACATACCTGTTTAAAATAAGTAAAAATGCTTTCAAAATACCCTTTTTAAAGTGAAAGATAAATAAATTAAAAATTTATCTATTCGAAAAAAATTATAAAAAGGACTTTTTAAACTTCATTTTTATCGTTCAAGTTCAGAGTGAAAAGTAGAAGCTTTTGGGTAAAAAAGTTCCTGTGAAGATTCCGGAAGATCCATCTGACAAAATCGAGAACCGTTAGTCCCAGGTAATCCACGACCTCTTAATCTTGCTTTTCATTTGTTTACAATTATTTTTAGGCTTTAGTTTTCATTTTTAAAGGGAAAATTATGTTTAAGAAACCGCTCGCTGGGGTCTGCAGGCATAACACACAGGAATCGCGAACCCTGACCTTTTTCTATATAGAAAAAGGTCATGGGTCCGCACTTTAGATACGGAACGCATGCGTTCATACACACTGTGTACAAAGAAAAAGTGCGGTCCTTACGCAATTGAATTTCAAAATCAAAATTTTCATGTTCCTCCCAAAAAATTTCGAATTAGATTGTTCTAACTTATCTTTTTATGAATTGTAGGATTAGCAAGATGTTGATTTGGAGAGAACGTGAGCATGAGGTTGTGGATGACACCGCGATGCTCCATTTTCCCACAATGAAGGCTTTAAGAGCATGCAGTTTGTATAAATTTTGGGCCATTCAGGGCATGAGGGCACAGGTAGACCTCCTGACATGGCTGGTAAACAGGTGGAATGTGCAGGACCAGTGTTTCATTATTGGCGGCCACCGGCTTGAAATTGAGCTGGAGGATATTTATTTTCTGACTGGTTTGTCGAAGAGGGGCAAACAACTTTCCTTGTTTGGGACTAAGCCAGGTGGCCAAACTATCGCTAGTCTTCGACAAGAGTTCTGTAATGATGAAGCAGACCCCAGGGACAAACGGATTGATATAAAAACTATCATCCATCCCGAGCTGAAAGTGATTGCATTTACTATTACCAGACTATGTGGGAGTGCCACACTACATGTGGCTACCGGTTCCCAGATGCGTATCGCTATGGACTGTTTCCGAGGCACCATTTTCAACTGGTGCGAAGCTGTGTTGGCCAATGTAAAAGGCCAACTGACTAGAGCAAGAAATGGAAAACTAAATAACTTTGGATATGGATCCATCATGGTCACTTTTACTCTATAGAGGGTAGCTATGCTAGCTCTGCAAAGTATTCTTGTTGATGTTGGTCGACCCCGAGAACCTAGGATGGTTCGTTGGGTTGCATTGATGGCCCGTCACGATATTGAGGGCACTGAGATTGTTCGATTTCATCCTTCATATTTTCATTGGCTGGACTACCAAATTTTTGTCATCGAGGACTTTCCATATGCCGGGATAGACTTCTGCAGCAACTGGGAGATGACTTTCCCAGCAGGGGAACAGTGGGATGAATCAGGTAAAAATATTTTCAACGAATTCTAAATTATAATTTTTTATTTTTTTATCGTCTTTTCAATTAATAACCAAAAGGTTTTTATGAATGCAGATGTGGGTCCACGGCAACCAGCCCATCTCCAGCCCTATGACAGAAGACAACCAGTTACAACCGCACCAGCCCCGGTAGGCCAATCAGCGGAAATTTTGTCTGATTTAGAGCATCATCTAGAGCGTCTGACTCTAGATATTCTAGAGACGGACATATATGAGATCCCACTTAGATTGCAGAGATACGTGATTGGTGTTCCAGGACCTTTTGGGAGGTTCCTGTGTAGGGTGGCTTGGGCAGTGGTTTCTTATCATGATCACCATCAGTGATGGGATGATCGTGTTGTAGACTCATATTTTTGACTTTTTGTGTTTATCATTTTGCCGATCATAAGTTTTTTCCAACCTATGATCGAAGGCGATGTATATTTTTTGAAAACATTTTATACTATGATATATCACTATTTACCGACTATCTGTATACATATTATGGATGTTGTTTGTTTTACTGTTTTGATCATTGCAAATGTTGATTTATCATACTAGAAGCGACTGTGTCTGCTAACGTATTTAAATGTCTTGGAATATGTTGATATTCAATGTAATCAAATTCACGTTCCAAGAGACGAACTCTTAAAAATAACCATAATAACACCGGATTTATAATGGAATAAACTTGGTTTAATTGTAATACAACAAGTTCAGAATCCAACCTAACAATCAAACTTCGAATTCCAAATGATATGGATTCAGATAATAAATCAATCACTGCACTATACTCGGTAACGTTATTCGTTGTTTGACTAAGGCTTACCCCATGCATGGATACTAACTCATCAGAGGGTGAATAGATAACCCAAGCTGTAGAAGAAATGTTCCGTGTACTACGACAAGCACCATCAGCAAAACCAATGTAGGTTTGAAGAGATTTCGACATCTACAATATCAAGAGTTAAACTCAGATAAGCAGGAATAGTGATAAAAACACACTTCTAAACTAAGCACGCTTTCCTAATCTAAAACACACTAGTAGTAAAGAAATCTAATCTAATAAAAAATCTCCATACCAAGTTAAGCATAATATCGCTTTAGATAAAGTCCATTTCTGGGTTTATCTAAAGGGACACTGTCAAAATCTATTAGCTCATAGGCCCCTTTAGCTAGCTTTCGCTTGACAATGAAAGGGCCATGCCACATAGGCACGAATTTCCCAGCTCCTAGCTTATCGTTGGCTTGATCATAAACTAAGACTAGGTCTCCTTCAGAAAAAATTCTAGGAGTAACACTTCTATCATACTGAGCTTTTATTCATTTAACATGAGCCTCGTTTGCTATTACGGCATTTCGTAGATTCTCATCCAGCTGAGCTAAGTACAGGAAACGATTCTCCTCCTCAGACGTAGCTGGGAGTAATTCTATGGCTAATTTCAGTGACAGAATTTCACATTCAATCGGAAACATAGCTTCCAAACCGTAAACGAGTTGAAAGGGAGTGAAACCAGTTAATGTTTTTACTGAGGTTCGATATGCCCAAATTGTTAAAAATAACATGGAATGCCAACTTGTTTTGTGAATACCAATAATTCATCTAATAATGGTGACTAAAACTTTATTTATGGCTTCAACCAGACGATTGGCTTGTGGATAATACAGAGTGGAACTGTCGTGATGCAGGCTAAGTTGATCTGTCAGTTCAGTCATCATGACATTTCAAAAATGACTTCCATGATCTATAATAATGGCTTGAGAAACACCGAACCTAGCAATTATGTGATTAAATATGAAATTTGAAGCTGTCTTACCGTCAGCTGAAAATGTAGGCATCGCCTCGGCCCACTTAGTAAAATAATCTACTGCTAGGATAATATATGCATGCCCCTCGGCCGAGTGAGGGTTACATGTAATAAAATCAATACCCCATTTTGTGAAAGGACCAACAACAATTATGGGATGAAGAGGAGCGGGTGGCACGCGCATCTTACGACCAAAATGTTGACAATTGTGGCATTTCTAGACTGCATAAATACAATCTTTGAATAATGACGGCCAGAAATAGCCAGCACGCAATATATTTTGGGCTATGGCATACCGAGACATATGACTGCCACATGCTCCAGAATGGAAATCATTTAACACCTTTTCAGCTTCTTCATGAACAAGACAACGTCCGAAAACGTAATCTGCTCCACGATGATAGAGTGTTTCACCAATAATATTATACTGTTGGGACTGGAAGCATATTTTCCGTCGCTGAGATTGTGAGATTTCAGGCCGAAAAGATTAGGTTTGGAGATAAAAAATAATATCTCCATACCATGGATCTAGAGTACTGATAAGAAACAGAGATTCGTCCACAATGGGCTCTTCTGCCACAGTTTCAGTATCTGTAGAGAGAAAATCACACATCAGTTCCGCAAATACCAAATATTTCTTTGCCTTGGATTTCTCAAAATCCAAGTCAAATTCCTGCAGGATGACTATCCATTTGGAATACTTTCCCCCTAGCAATTGTTTGGTCAAAATATACATCATAGGGTTGCAATCAGAGATTACCGTGGTTTTACGTAACAAGATGTAGTTCCTAAATCTCTGGACAGCTTCGACAGCTGCCAATGCCAATTTATCCACATGTGTATATTTGATCTCGGTCAGATGCAGATTCCGACTAAGATAGTAAATCACATGTTTAGTGAGGTTCATCTTCCTGAACTAACACCATCCCAATCGTGGAATGAGAAGCAACGAGGTACAAAATGTAATCCTGGTTGTAGTTGGGAGGATGCAATAACGGTGCATGGGTCAACGCGTGTTTAAGTGCATCGAAAGATTGATCAGTGATATCGTCCCAAAATAATGGAATGTTCTGTTTCAGCAACGAGGTAAAACCCTTTGTAAGCTTAGCATATTTAGGAATGAACCGACGTAAAAAATTTTCTTTCCCCTGCAAACTTTGGAGTTGGCGTAAAGTCAAAGGAGGAGGTAATTTAACAATATCTTTGACCTTCGACGGATCGACGCGAATGCCTGATTTCAAAACAACAAATCCCAGTAAACGACCCGATTCTACACAAAAAACACATTTATGTGGATTCAGCCGAATTTTATAATGTCGACACCTCATAAAGATAGCTCGTAAGTGTGTGAGATGGTCGGCCCTGCGTGATGAATGAGCAGGTAAATCATCGAGATACAGCTGCACAATGTGCTTAATGTCATGAAACGCGTAAGACATTTCCCATTGAAAAGTTGCTCCAGCGTTCTTCAAACCAAAGGGTAGTTTGCGATAAGAAAACGTCCCCCACGGACAAATAAAAGTTGTTTTTGGCGGATCAGCAGGGAGTATGTTTATTTGATTATACCCGGCAAAGCCATCCATAAAGGAAAACATTTCGCTACCGGCACAATCATCGATTATCTGATCGATATAGGGAATTGGATAATTGTCTTTGGGACAAGCTCAATTAATATCCCTATAATCGATACATACTCGTATTCTTCCTTGTTTTTTATTCACAGGAACAATATTTGATACCCAATTTGTTAAGGGAATATGATAAATGAAACCTGCACGAAGTAATTTTTCAACTTCTGCTTTGATAGCAGTAGCTTTTCTAAGATGTATTTGACGTAAACGTTGACGAATAGGTTTGGCATCCGGGTAAGTCCTAATTTCATGTATGATGATTGATGGATCAATTCCTGGCATTTCTTCATAGGACCAGGCAAACACATCACGAAATTCTTGAAATAGGGCTTTATAAGCTTTAATTTCATTTTCAGTACAACAAGCACCTATATGAATGTTTTCAATTATTCTTGGTTTTACTGAAATGTCAATTGGAACCGTTTGAGAAATATTTTCCAAATTGAATTCAGAATCAGGATTTTGCAATGGATTCTGGGTTTCTTTGAAATATTCAGCAGTAAAAATTGAAGCGAAATCATCTTCAAAATGATTTGGTTCAGGTAAAAACGAAGATCGGTGATGCAGATATTCCCATGGTAAATCATCAACAGACAAAAATTCACGAATGTGCTCATCAGTATGAACAATATCAGGAAATGTCTTTGTGGCTGAACTGGATATAGAAATTGATTCCTCATGGATCCCATTCATTGGATCAATTCCAGTTGAAGATGTGTCGGAAAGTGACTGTATGGCCTGGTATGCAATTTAAAATGGACTCAAAGGCATCATGCCATCAATTGAATCTAACTCGGAGTCGGAAGGTACGATCCAAGGATCATCAAACATAATAGCATCTAATGAAATCATGTGAATAGTTGCAACAACAGGTGATACATTAGGAGGAGGAAAGGAAAAAGTTCCTAGTAAACCAAAATCTTTAACCAATCCTACTCCAACATCCTTATAAGGGATAGCCGCTTTACCAACGTGCTGGATTGTTTCTGTAGAGGCTGGGTCAGAAGAGAAATAATTTAACTGATCTATTGTGACGATATTTCCTTGATATGGAAATTTTATGAGTCAAAAGATCGAATAAACAACAACAGTCATAGCATAAGACCAACTGCGACCTAGAAGAAGGTTGTAATCTAGAGGGGCATCAACCACTTCCACATCTAGATTTACGATTTTACCTTCAACCCCTATGGGTAAATCCTACAAAATACCAAAAGGGTGGAAACCTCGACCATCAAAAGCCTTAAGAATCATCAGAGATTGGTTGAGTGTAGGAGAAACAAGCGATTTCCAACAATGAATCTACATAATACACGTTGAAGCTCCTTCATCAATCATAGTCCGATAGATCAGTCTGTTTTTTACTAACACTGGTATCTGGAAATCCATTTGATGAGGTAGAAGAGGTGTACTATTTTCTAAATAGAAGATTATAAGATTAGAATCGTGAACATCTACAGCTCCTATAGCAGACAAAAACAATTTACGCTATGTTGGGCATGACTGCAACACTTCCAAAGCCGACATTGCTGAAGGGGAAATAGCTAAGTCTTCAACAATGTTGTAATTCTGAGCAGCTCTCGCATGTGGATTGAAAGCTGATTTACGAAGAACACCTTTAGTAGGCGGTTTGATTATTAAGTCTGGATTTTGTTTCTCGATCTATAGCAGACTAGAAACAGGAGGAGGTGTAGTTGATGTATTTGCATTAGAAGATTCTGCTTCTTTACCATCAACATGATTCTTAGTACCATAATCTTGCGATCGCGTCGCAATCCTTACATGAGACATCATCAAAATAGGTTCTTCTGAAGCAGTCGAAGTGGAACCAACCATATTGCTATCTTTAGTCGGAAAAGGATCCTTCAATACAGCAGGTTGTTGTGAACCTTTAACGAATTTTGCAACCTCTGCTCGATGTGGACATTCCTTAGTAAAGTGATCCTCGTCACAAATGTAACGAGGGTAATGAGGTTTTCACTTTTCTTCATTGGATTCATTTTTATCAGTTTTCTCTTTTGAATTCTTATTGTTTTTACTCTTCCCTTTCTTTTTACCACCAGATTTAGATTTAGCCGTAGATGTCTCTACGACATGAATGTCAGCAGAAATTTCAGGGGAAGATTCTCCTTTCAAGGAATCTGGTAAAGTTATAATAGGAGAAGAATTCTTTGAATATTTCTTCTTACTTTTAGTATTGACTGTACCAATCATGCCATCAGTAGCATGAGACCCTCAAGGAGCAACAACTATCTGACCTTGTTTTGGAAGGTCGGGGATTTTTTCGTGTAAAGTACCTGACTGCGTGTAAACGAGGTCAAGGTACTGAGCTTGAGAAATCACTTGCTCTTTAGTAACAACACCGACATTAGCTACATCTTCAGTAATCTTGGGTAATAATGATTTAACAAACCATTCTGCCAAAATTTGATCTGGAATGTAAACTTTCACCAAATGCCTTCTACGTCACCATTCATGAATATGATCAGAAATATACGTAGACGTAGATTTCTTTAGTGAAGTTAATAATTCTGTGTCATTGTCGTATCTGACAGGCAACTGAAAATGAGTTAAGAAGGCAGTCGCTAACTGACTGAAATTATTAAACGAGCCTCGTGGTAATTCAATGTACCATTTGGCTGTAAGACCAATAAGAGTTCTTTGGAAAAGACGTAAGTGAATCGAATCATCAATAATTGAATTAGATGCACACCAGAGGTAATAAGTCATGACGTGATTTGACGGATCCTCTCCTGACTTGCCTTCGAATTTTGGTATATCACTGGGCAACTTATGCAGCCTTGGCGGCCAGTACGGATAATAGAAAATTGGATCATTCGTAAGGTGCGTTAAATCGGGTAAATCCAAAGTTGCAATAAATGGTAACTGATGGTTAGTGTTACGAAAAATTTGAGTAGCCAAAGCAGTTCCAGGAGGTGGATACCCAGGATAACTGGGAATTGGAGTTGCGTTAGGAATTGTGTAACCTCCCAGAAAAGGAGGATTAACCAGACCAAACTGGGGTTGTTGAAGCTGCTGATAAGTATAGCCAGGGTACGGTTGATACTGATAACTTGGATTTTGTGAATTGGGACCAAATTGAGGATATCCATGGTACGGTTGATACTTGAATTGTGGTTGACTTGTGACAATTGTACTTGTACCAGCTTGTCTTGCAGGCATCTGAACCGAAGTCTAAACTAAAGTCCCTGATTGGGATACAGAGACTTGAGGGATTTGCACAGATGCAGGGATAGACGAACTTGGCGATACAGATACTCTAGAAATAGGTGTTACAGGTTGGATAGATGTAGCAGTAGTTGTAGCAGTTTGAGGCGGAGTCTGAGGTGTACTAGGCGCAGACTGTTGAACAGAACTAGGTGCAGGAGTTTGAATAGTAGGCTGGACAGGTTGCTGGGTTGGACCAGAAACCAAAGGCTGTTCGGGTTGAAAAGGAAACTGCACATTAGGCTGCATAGGCTATTGATATTGGGATGGATCTCACACCATATTCATTCCGGGGTATTTTCCCGCAGAAGGTTGAAAATAAGGACCATAACCTGGTCGAATGTAGGGTTGATAAGTAAGTGGTAAATTTCTGGCTCCTTGAAGAGATGACTGACTAGAAGGTTGTTGGTAACCTTGAATTGGGTATTGACCTTGAGGTTGATAACCTTGAGGCGTGTACTGAATTTGGGGTTGATAAGGACCTTGAGGAGCATATTGAGCTTGGGGTTGACCTTGGGGTGTGTACTGTCCTGAAGGTTGATATCCTTGAGGTATGTACTGTCCTTGGGGTTTCCCCCCAAAATAATATGATTCCAGAGTTTGTCTTGGGAAAAAGCTACCTTGAGGTTGACCACCAGGTGGTAACTGACTTCCTGAAGGTTGCCCCCCAGGCGGTAACTGACTACCTTGAGGCTGACCCCAGGCGGTAACTGCCTACCTTGACGCTTCCCCCCAAGCGATAATTGATTTCCCTGAGATTGCCCTCTAGGCAGTAATTGACTGCCTTGAGGTTGCAGATTCAGAATATTACCAGACATCATAAAAATTTTCTCTGTGTTCGATGTTTCAGTTTTAATTCCACTTAAACTAGATGATAACACGCTTTCAATCAGTTGAGGAGCTGCCCCCGAGAAAATACCAGACAGAGCCTGATATCCGGAAGGAACAGAAGGACCACCGTGTAAAAATACTTTCGGTGTCTAGGAAAACATGGATGAATCTCCTGCCATAATGGATGACGGATAGTAACCTCTAGGTGTTGGATGAAATGGAACTCGAGGTGGAGAAAAATCAAGACCTGGATTCTCTAAAAAATTCGTTAAGGATAAATACCAAGCAGTAGTTCGAATAGGGCTGTAGAAAATTGATTCACGTTCCCTAAG
Source organism: Pinus albicaulis (assembly GCA_034641835.2). Classification (NCBI taxonomy): domain Eukaryota; kingdom Viridiplantae; phylum Streptophyta; class Pinopsida; order Pinales; family Pinaceae; genus Pinus; species Pinus albicaulis. Next base: position 283,055,185 of record CM076577.1, on the reverse strand, counting down.
ATTTTATGACTGAGGGGAATTTGGAAGAGATAACTCTTCGTTTGGATTAGTAAGTTCTTCAATAGAAATTAGTCCAAATGGAAGATCGTCAGTGACAATATTTCTTACCCTAGGTGACCTAGGATCGCTGGAAGCTGGTGAAATAAATCCTAAGGATGTTTCCAAAACAGAAATTTCAGTTTCAGGTTCAAAGATTTCAGGTTCGTCAGCCAGTTCAGTAGTAGGAGAAATACTACCAGTAACTTCAAAAACTGAAATCGACTCTTGAATGTGTTCTGTTATGGGTGTTTGATAATCAGGATGAACCACTATGGATGAAGTTCCAACTTCTGTTGATTTAATCCTACCTCTACTAGATGATACCAGAGCACGAAGCCCTTCAAGCTGACTTGGTGTATATTCAGGGGGTTTCCCTTGTAGTCTCTAGGATTGTCTTAGAAATTCTGCCACGATTAAATATTTAACTAATCACACGCAAACAAAGAAAATTTCAATGAAAACACATAAGGCCTCTAAAAAACAAACAACTGAATCACACGCTTAAAAATCTAGGAGTTCAAACCACACACAAACAGTAACTTCCCATACTAAAAACACTAGTTGGTGATGAAATCCAACGTAGTATAAATTTAATATAGAAAGGGCGGTTGGAACAGTTACCCCGACAACCTGCTTAGTGAAACAGACTGGCACAAGTTTCCTCACAAAACCATCTCGTGTGAAGAGAACCCCCCAGAGAGTCCAAGTGAGTCTAGTCGACATCTGCTCCAGGTACAGTGAGATCTTTCCTTCACCATCACCATAGGAAATAATCTTAAGTTTGTGGACACTAAGGTTACCAATAGTAAGAAATATAACTAGGGGAACAGTCTACGATCTGATTCCATGCACAAGGGAAGAGTAACAAAGCTCAATCCCCTTGAAGGTTCCTCGACATGGTTAATCCGAGGTTTATCGACAAGTGACCCCAGGCTCCTCGACAATGATTAATCTGAGGTTTACCATTTGTAATACACACAAAATCTTCTATCTTCCCTAATGAAACATAATTGATTGTCTCAAGGGTTCAGATATGATATCGTGATTGACTTCCTTAAGAGAAGCTTCCTAGATTATACAAATTACAATTGGGTTTATTTCCTATCGCAATATTTGTTTACTTGTTTGTTTTACTACCTTGGAGAGTTAATTACTCCCTACTCCAAGATACTAGCCTAAGCTATGTTGGTGATAAGAGCCCTAGAAAATAAGAAGATTGCTAGATGAATTTTAATTAAACGTTACTTTTAAGAGTTGTTTCTTAAGTCAATGGGTGTGGAAATGAAACTCTGATGGTGTGAAGACTCGACTTCCAAAAAACACTAAAAATGCACCTAAAAATGATAATCAGATCGTTCCCTTTGAATGAAATTCTAATTAAGGAAAAGTTGGAGAATGCAATTCTTTTAATGAACAATTCCTTCTTTAAACATAAAGATCAATTGAAAGAAAGTATTTTCATCTTTTCAACAACAACCCCAATTGAAACAAAATTATCAAAGCTCATAAAAAAATCCTTTCACTTTCAGAAACTTGAAGCTGTAAAACAAATCTCCTTCAAAAGACATCTACAACATTTTATAAAAAATACTCAAAACTATCAAAATAATTCTGAGATCTACAAATTATAACAACCTAATCGAATAAAAGCTTTAAGAATTTTTTTTTGAAGAATGTTTTACTTAGCTATTCAGCAAACTAACGATCAATTTGTTCAGAATAACAAACATATAAAAAACACTCAATTATGTTTTTATAAAAAATGAAATTAAAAAAACGATAACAAAGTTTCTCGTCGAAGATTTGAAAAGAAACATGTAGCTCTATTTCTTAATAAAGGATGATTTCAAAATCAGGCCAGATTGAGCAAAAGACAAAATACCAATGTAATCTTAGGTACTTCCAATAGTCAATGCTTCAAATCACTACAAAGACCAAGCGAAAAACAATCCACCACGCAAAACTTCTAGAAAATCATCAAAACACCAATACTGCTAAGATTCATTCACAAAAAGCTTTTGATAGAAACAATCATCAATCTGGGCAGAAACCAAAAAATCTAAAAAATAAAGATAAACTAAAAGAAGAAATCCAAAGGTTTTTCAAAATTTTAACAAGGCCCGGAGGCTTGCAGAAGTAACAGGTGCGGTACCACACTGTTTACTAAAGCAAAGATGCGAAACTGCCCGCACTGTGAAAAGAAGGCAAAGTGCGGTCCCAGGAAAAATTAGAGAAAAACATAAAAGATCTCAAAATTTTCAAAAACAGAGAAAACCTAAGCTACCCAGGCAGATGTCTATCAATCAAAAACTAGGAAAACATTTCCTTAAATCAAAATAAAAGAGAACAAAAAACAACAAGTTCTTTCCCTAATGGAGTCGCCAATTTGTTGGTGGATTAATCCTTCTTGCAGACAAGACCGATATCCCTAGTAATAAAAGTATCTAGCAACAAACAGCTAAATAAACTAATCTTTCTCTAAGCATATATGATCCATGAAAAGCTCTATTGAGGTGTTAAGGACTTACCATTTGTCCAGTGCTTGTTTGAAGTCGTTGTTGTCCCTCGCGTGCTTGAATGAGTTTTCCTCGTAAACCTGCAGTCACAAACAAGCAAAATATTACATAGCACCTGTATAGAAATCATCATAAACCATGCTTATCATAGTGATCAAGGAATATATGAAATAAACCATTGATTTAAAGCTTATTGAGAAAAATGAGTATATTTGTATTAATTTCAAAAGAAGAAAATCCTTACAACCTGAGCCTTGATGTTGCACAGGACTTTCTGGGGTCCAATGTAGGAATCTCCTTTACTTTGATAAGCTCTGCACTCCTCCAACCAAGACGAATAGAGGTATGTAATCTTTCATCACAAAATTCTTAATTAACTGAGTCTTAATCTCAACAGCACTTAACTTCAAATATTCTAAAGCTTCAACTCCCTTTGAGGCTACCCAATGCCTCTTTTTATAGTAGAATAGAGGAGGTTTTCTGTTCCAACTATGAAGGGATAAAATCCTCCTTCAAAGGGATAAGATCCTCACATCAAGGGGTTAGCTCCATAAGGTAAGGGATACATGCACCTCATAAGAGTGGTTCTATCACCGCAAGATATTTTCTGGAAGCTTCGAGAATTCACTTTTATTGAGATTTTGGGAAATTACTTGTGCTTTTCTGATCTTACAGGGGTCCGCACTTTTAACATAGATAAATTGTGTTCAGGTACGTAGGAGAGCTGAACATTGGGTGTGGGACCGCAGGCAAGATAGCGAGAAAGTGTGATACCAAAGTTTAGGAGACTTTTAGGAACCTTTCTCTGATTTTCAAGGCTTGACATGAGGAAATGATATGTTAGACTTGAAAAGGGAGAAGTATGAGTAATAATGAGCTCATACACATAGCAGAATGTCAGGATGACAATTTTTAGTGTAAAATTCCTCAGCCCTTTTCCTCATATGTCCTTAACCCCGCAATCGGGCGCTCAAAGCATAAACCCCGTGATAAAAACCCAACTTTCCTTCTATTTTTCATTTTCGAAATTTATGGCTTTGATCAAATCTGGACTATTGATCTAAACTGATCAATGGTCGTCAAGAAATCTTTCCATCCCGACCATTCATTCACTTTTCCCTCTTCCCATTTCAATATATTCTCTCCTTCTTTTAATCTTGACCATCCATCAAAAGGATCCCACGATCGGAACTTAACCCGATAACCCAGTTCTGCCGGGGCCTACCACCCACTATATACAAAGGCTCTCCCAATATAATTATGACACATGGCTTCCACTCCAACGACTCATTCCGCAACTTTCCCATCGCGCTCATTCTGCATCGTTGGATATGGAGCCTCCGAACCAACGATTGACAATGCATATCGCAAAATTTTTGCGCCTAAAGTTTAATGCTAATTTTTTTTGCGAAATAGGTGGTATTATAAAGACAGGTGTTAAGTGATGTATGGAATCACATTGCTTTCGATCAAAACAACCTACCCCCCAAGTGCCATGCGAAAACCGCTGCCGTTTTTTTGAAACCACCCTTCTCCAAATTTCGCGCCAAATTCAAAAATAAATCTGGTTAGCTGTTTCTGCCAAGATTTCTTCCTATGCCACTGCATTTCATCCATCCTCAAGCATTTCCAATGCTTCCAAAAGCCCTCCTAAGTAGTCAAACCAATACTTTGCAGGATAATTATTTAACTTTGTATGTTTTTATGCAGGTTTAATGAAATTCAAGATAAAACCCTCTCGCAAATGATTACATTGTTATTAGCCAAGGATGATGATCCTCATGGATTTTGGTACAAATTAAAGGGTTTTGAAGTGCTAATTACATGTTTAAGAAGGTCAATAAGTCATGATTGTCGAATTTTCAAAAACATTTCTCCAACAAACCCTCTGTGCACCTGCAAACTACAAACACAACCAGAGTTAATTAAATGAAGGAATATCAGTGTCAAGATGAAGATCAAAGCATAATAAAAGGTTTAAATATGTTAATCAAAGCTTGAAAGGATCAAGGAAAAAATTGAATATCAAAGGCCTAATCCATGGAACGAAGAAAAATCTTTAGAAAAGCCTCGAATGCCACATCACAGGGGTTAATTGAATCCCCAGCTACCAAAATTGCCACCTGCAGCCTTTTTGCCTCAAAGGAATACCCAGATCAAATCTCAGTCCGAAACGTTAAGGCCAAAGACAGCTGAACATTTATTACAAATGAAAACAAATATCCCAAACTATGAGTAGAAGTTATTGTAAAGATAAGAAAGTTCCTTAAAGTTAACCTTTTTTCCCACTAAGCTTGAAAACAGAAGATAGAGTAAATAAAACAGAGTTTTTATTCAATGCTTTCTTGCCTTATGCCTTGCATGGTTTTTCAAGGCTAGGAGTTGCATTTAGTATGGAATTAATGATACTCAACCCTAGAACTCTTCCACCTCCTCATTTCTTCTATAAATACTTCTTAAAAAGATGAGAACTTGTTGGTTGGTTGGTCACTAGTTGTAACACTGAAACTCTCTGAAATAATACATAGTCTGTTGAAGTTGAAGAAGAAATTGAAGTCTTGGAAGCTGGATTATGTTTTAACATGCTTTTTCTTGAAAAGGCTCTATCATTGGATCCCTAAGCTTGGCTGTTGGTGATGTATTCTGAAATGTCTGTTGTTTTTCCTTTTTTCATTTTGTTCCATAAATTCTTACTATAGTAGGGTAAAAATGTTAGGCTAAGAAATGACTCCTGGAAGCACCTTAGACTTGTTTATCCTTCACTGTTTTATGTTTTCTTCTACTGAGGCATTTTAGAGTCTTTAATCATTCTCGTGAACCCTTATGCTCATTTATTTCTCAAATAGTTCAAGTAGTTGGTCCCAGCATGATCTATGGTCTTCCCTGCTTGTCTGCTGCCACTTGAAAGCTGTTTTTGAAGTCTCCCTTTGAAGTACCATTGTTTATAGTTTTCCAAAGAGGTCTGTTTTGATCATACCCTTTGTTCCTGCTTAAATAGTTGTTTTAAAGGTCTTTATAGTTGTAATCATGGATGTTTAGGCGTTCCCTCTTCTATGACCACAGTTATCACTGAATCTTTCCTGTTTTCTAACTCCTTTGAAATAAAATATTTGAGGAAATATGATGTGCTCCCGAATCTTAGATTTCATTTCAAAAGTTGTCTTGAAGTCACTATTTGCTTAAACATTGGTTTATGGAATTCATGGTTAGCCCTGTCTATCAAATGAATCTTTATGTTCAAATTATGTTTTCAAGTTCCCTTTGTTGAAAATTCAAACTCTCTTTTCAAATCATTAATGTCCATCTCATTCACAAAACTAAAGGATCCTTTGGCCAAGTTAGATTTTCCCTTTGATATCTCATATCCATTGATGAGCTTGTTATTTACTTCTTCTTGACTGCATTTCCCAATAAATCTGACACTTCTTCTTTCTATTTATACTGCCTAGACCTTTCATGTTCTGCTGTACCAATTCAACCAAACAAACAAATCAAAAAAACACTTGCACTTAATAACTAGTCTAAAATCAATACTTAAAAGCAAACAAGACATACCTTTGCAAATAATTTGAGAGATCCCTTTCTCAGAACACGAGGACTAGATCTTGGAACTCTAAAGATTGGTTCTAATGTTGCCTTGTCTTTTGGTAGGCCAATCTATCAAAACACAGGACCCCATCATTACCCAAATGACCTCTTGCAATCTCAATAGGGATTTCCAAATCTAGTCGCCTCGGACCGTGGATTCCAAATCTAATCACCAAGGATATTTCTAATCCCAATGTGTTTCACGTGGAATTAGGCAGAGGATTAGAGCGTCTCTAGATCATTTGAATGACTCTTTTTATGAAAACTTAGGCTACTGATATTTATACCACATTACCACCGATGAAATACAATTACCTATTGTGTAAGTGGCTCAAAAATTATATATGTCTGACATTGTAGAAAATCCCTTATTAGTCCCTTCCCTTCTTGTAATCGGTTTTCTTCGTTTTCATTATTTTTACATGCAAAACAAAACTAATTAACTTAATGTTGTGGACATATATTCCATAAAGTGTTAAATCGCCTTTTACTCTGCCTTTCTTTGTTTTCATTATTTTTACACGCAAACCAAAACTAATTAACTTAATGTTGTGGACATATATTCTATAAAGTGTTAAACCACCTTTTACTCTACCAATACACTTCACTTGGCCGTTATTTCAATCAATAAGAATTTTAGAAGTCCTATTTGGCCTCATATCCAAGCAAAATGTAAGAAAACTTAGGGTAAGTCTAAATTGATACATGCAGTTTGGGATGCACTTGACTAATGCTAACATTAATGGTTAACATTTTATGTTTAAAATTGAAAACATATATTTTCATAGCGATTTCATTGTATGCATGATAGACACTTGTTTTTCAAAATATGTGGCGTGTGGCTCCTTCCCCATGAAGGAGTAATATTCATCGCTTAACAAGGCTTTAACAAGGCTTTGAAGAACAGATGAAATTTTTTCCCTCTTCTTGTAAACATTATTTTTACTAAAACTCGGAACATTATTTCATTTTCTTGATAGCCGGATGAACGGGCCTGCGACAGGAAAACTGCCATGAATACTATTCTCAGAGACGTCCGCAAGCTCTACAGCTCATAGCGCAGGCTTCGACTTGTAAGTTTCTTCAATCTTTGGCTTTTTCAGGGAGGCTTTTCTATTCATTCTGGTTATAAAATGTGTTCGAGTGGGTTTTAGGAAGGAAACGGTGGTGTCTTGGAAATAAGAACCAAATTTTATCAGGTGTGAACTGTTATTAGTTATGGCGATTATTTTTTTTGTTCTTCTAGAAATGTATATCAATGCTAAGAGTAAACAAAGAATTTCTGCCGGGTGAAACCTGATAATTGAGATTGTGAAATTCTTACACAACCAATCTGATCGTAGTCGTGGAGCTTTCCACTCGTCCATAGCAATTAACCTAGAAAATGAGCCAAAAAGACTAAATTTAGAGGTTTGTGTTCAAACTCTGTAAAATTCCAGGTTTTTTGTTATGTTAAGTTCCATATTTGAAATAAAGCAAGGGTTATTTGGTTGCAACCAACTTATTTTTTGCTTGAACCATCATTTGCATTTTAAGTCTTTTTCATTTTATGTTTGCTTGAACCATCATTTTCATTTTAAGCTTTTTTCTGGACATGGGTTCCTAACTTATAAAGCTGTGCGAAATTCCAAGAGAAAGAGTGATATTCTTTATGTAATACTTTGTTTATGAGGTTGCTCTTCTAGAAATGTATATCAATGCTAAGAGTAAACAAAGAATTTCTGCAGGGTGAAACCTGATAATGGCAATTGTGAAATTCTTACTTACCAGGCTACTTGATAACCTTTGATGAACACTGATATCGCCATGTTATTACAGGCAATCCCATAAATTACTTGCTGGAAATTGGAGAACCCATTCAGAGCACTCTACCTGCAGGTAGGCTATGGCTCTCGCTAGTCCAACTACTATTCGATATTGTGAGCTCCAGTCCAACCCAACTGTTTCGCCCTTACCCTGCTTATCGAACAAATATTTGTCTAATGACCCATTTGGTATATACTCATACACAAGTAGTCTGTGTTCACCTTTTGTGCAGAAACCCCACATATGAACAAGGTTGAGATGATGGATTCTCCCTATTATTGTCACCTTTTCCGAGAATTGGGCTTTGCCTTGAGATACCCCTTGAGCTTCTTCTTAATCTGTCTCTGATCAGGCAGAAGACCGCTGTACACCATCCCAAATCCTCCTTTGCCTACTTCATTGCCAAAATTATTAGTGGCCACTCTCAGCTCCGCATATGTGAATCTCTTTGGTCCCCCGCCTGAAATATTAAGCAAAATATCCAAGTTGAATATTCCGACGCTGTCTCTATATTTGGAGTACTGCCTCAGAAAAATCCAAAAAGCCAAAACTCCACAAAAAAGCTCTATGCCAAATACCAAACAAATTATTATAAGATCATGCGTTTTGTTATCGGAATCGTTTGGTGGAAACGGAAAACTGAAAGGTCCGGCGTCGCAAACATTTTCGGCCACAACGGTGTATGTATTTTCATTTGAGGCAATTGTCTCTTTTGCAGAAAGCTTCAAGTACGTTTGCGTTTGCGAATCTGGCGACCAATATCCGTTCATTATCTGTTCAAATGGTGGACGCAGTATCCGCTGCCATCCAATTTATTTCAGAAACCCATACATTTGCAATTTTTCAAACAAGCTGACATACAGTCTTCCAATCTCACACCATACATGATTGTCTGATTCCCTGTTCCACTAAAACTGGTGTTATTTATTGGCAATTGGGAACATGGGGAAGGTGTCGTTCGTTCTCAGTCATACTCGTGAGCCATGTAGAGGTCGGTCTTTTTTAAGCTCCTTCGCCTTCTTCCTCCACAGACAAGCAAGCCCAGCCTGGGATTTGTATAATTGTAACTGGTAAGAGCTAACAACTGCACGTAGCGGCATGCAAGGTAGCTTAGAGAGGGCACATAGCATATATTTTTATATCATATATTGGTTTATAATATTTAGTTTTTCTTTTAGTTATTTCTTTCGTATTTATGGCTTTAAGACCTTCCGTCGTTGTAAGCATTTGATTTTCATATTTATTGCTTTATCAAGTGGCTGGCTTTGAACCATATCATTCATTTACTGTACTCACCTCGTATAAATGCACCATCATACAATAGAACTGTTTCGTGACTCTGTAATCAATATTAACATATAAAGGAAAAATCGACATTCTAATATCTGAACATAAGCAATGATATTTATATACATGAAATTACAATGCAGGAAGGACATAATTCAAAAGAAAAATTAATGGAAAGCATTCAAATATTGAGGCAATATATGCCAAACATTCTTAATTATTTTGGTTGCACTAGAAATTCACGTCATTCCAGAACTAAAATCCAAATATTCTTTGTTATTTTCGTTGCACAAGATCATTGGACAGGAAATTCAGATAAGTTGAGAAGTAATTTTTTTCTGCATTGATTTCAAGTACGCAGTTAAACTATGGCACCGCCACTTCTGGAGCTGTCTCTGCCACCTCTGGAACTACTGGTGGATATTACAAAATCTCATATGAAATTGGACAGGAAATTCATATAAGTTGAGAAGTAATTTTTTTCTGCATTGATTTCAACTACGCAGTTAAACTATGGCACCGCCGCTTCTGGAGCTGTCTCTACCACCTCTGGAACTGCTGGTGGATATTACAAAATCTCATATGAAATTTCCGCGTCAGCTAGAACTGTCTCTTCCGGGTCTAGAACTTCTGGTGGATGTTAAAAGATCCTGTTGGAATTATTGAAAATTTTATTTGCAGACAGAGATGTCATGAAAAATTCTTTCTATTTCATTAAACAAATTAAAAAACAACTGTTACAAATTCTTCCTCAACAGTGAGGGATTCACCAAATATGTATGACTACTACAGACGCAGTGCTAAACAAAACAACTCTCTGTCTCTCTTCAAGAACGCACTAGCAGTGCTCTCTGTTCTTCTTACTGTGTTTTCTTCTTGCCTGCGGGCTCACACAACGGTTCACAATACAATACCACGATGCATAACATGCGCGGGCCTTTTTCACTTTATATATGTGGCGCGGCGGTCATAAAAATTACAATAAAAAACCATATAAAAACTTAAATAAAAAATAAAACCAAACACAAAGGAAAACCTTTGCGAAACCATAAAATATGAAATGCCGGACATACGAGTGGGGACCACTACGCAGTCGGCAATCGGCAATCGATAAAAGTGTTGACAACAAACTTTGTGATCGGCCCAAACTTTCGATTGCGATCACATCATGGACTCGATGGCCCGATATTAGATCCGCCATATAAGATCGTCGGGTCCGCACTTTATACAAGATGCGTGACCTAAAAAACAAACCTCCGATCCTTCGCTTGCGATCAGATCCGCCCAGATCGGGGCGCACAATAAAATCCCGCCGATTGAACCTTCCGACTGAAATCAATCGATTCAATAGATTTTTGCCACGTGGTCTTGTGGACCCACGGGCCTCCGCTGCTGTGGGGTGATTTATGTATATGTTTCAATGTATTGAACGTTCCGCTTTGCGGAACTCCACATCTGCAAGACATTTGACTTATAATATGTATACATTGCGATATGCGATCGCGATTGGATCGCATCGCATCGCAGCTCCATATCAACAAGACACTGCTCCAACATTACTTTCCGATTCTGATTGGCATATAAGTGGTGGGGACCACTTGTCCCGCCAATTCCAAAAATAAAAGGACTTTCTCCTGTTTCTCTTCATTGTAGTTGTTGAGGACTTTAAAGCTCGAAACGACTGTTTTTAATTTAGTTTGCTCCTCCGTAGAAAAGATCTACAAAAATCTTTGTCCTTCCACTGTGAAGAACGGCTTTGTCCATCACCTGTTAATTTCATCTGCTTTTGTGGCTGCGGCCCATCAAGAGTTAAATTCTTCCTTACGGATTCACCAACATTCTTCAATACAGAGTGCTGCGCACTCAACCTCTATTTCTGCTGCTGCTGCTGCCTTTGTCCTTTGTTCTTTGTTCTTCCTGCCCAAGGCACGGCAGGTGACTTTAATATTTCAACACTCCCCCTTAAAGTCAGCTGCTGGGCTATTCATCATACCCAGGCATTTTCTTAGAAGTTCAAATGTCTTTTGTCCCAATGGTTTAGTTAAAATATCTGCATATTGCTCCTCTGTTTTACAATGTTGTAAAACAACTTCACCATTATTCACCAATTCTCTGATATAATGATACTTTGTGTCTATGTTCTTTGTTCTTTTATGAAACACAGAATTCTTTGACAATGCAATAGCTGAGCTATTGTCACAATAAATCACAGTGCCCTTTACCTGTTCTTGGCACAAACTTCTCAACATCCTTCTCATCCAAATTGCTTGACATGCTGCTGCTGTAGCTGCCACATATTCTGCCTCTGCTGTAGACAATGCTACAATAGGCTGTTTCTTGGAAGCCCATGAAATGGCTCCTGAACCCATATGAAAAATATAACCGAAAGTGCTCTTCCGATCATCTACACTTCCGGCCCAATCACTGTCAGTGTATCCAACTAATTCTGAGTTTTCTGAAGTAGTATATAAAATACCAAATCCTTTTGTTCCTTTCACATACCTCAGAATTCTCTTTGCTGCTTGCCAATGTGCTTCTTTTGGCTTTTCCATAAATCTGGAAATTAAACTAACAGCATGCATAATATCCGGCCTAGTTGCAGTCAAATACATGAGGCTGCCAACTATGCTTTTATACAAACTTGGATCAACATCCTTGTTGTTGTCATCTTTACTCAACTTCAATCCCATTACTGTGGGAGTAATTGCAGCTTTGCACTCCTGCATATTAAATCTCTCTAAAACTTGATTCACATATTTTGCTTGAGAAATAAAAATTCCTTTCTCACCTTGCTCCACTTCTATTCCCAAGAAGTATCTTAATAAACCCATGTCAGTCATTTCAAATTCATCTTTCATGACTGTTTTAAAATTTTCAACAAGGTAATTATCATTACCTGTAAAAATTAAATCATCAACATATAAAACAACAATCAATAACTTACCATCCTTTTCTTTGATGTAGAGGGTGGGTTCTCCCTCACACTTTTCAAATCCATTCTCCGATAGATAAGAATCTATTCTGCTGTACCATGCTCTTGGTGCTTGTTTCAGCCCATAAAGAGCTTTCTTCAATTTACAGACCTTATGCTCTTGGCCTTTCTTCTCATATCCAAGAGGCTGTTCCACATATACCTCTTCCATTAAAACTCCATTTAAAAATGCGGATTTTACATCCATTTGATATACTTTCCATTTATTTTGTGCTGCTATGGACAGCACTGCTCTCACCGTCTCCATTCTTGCAACTGGTGCAAAAGTTTCTTCATAATCAATCCCTTGCTTCTGCTTATATCCTTTGACAACAAGTCTGGCCTTGTGTCTTTCTATTTTTCCTTCAGCATTGCTTTTGGTCTTGTATACCCATTTAACTCCAATGACTTCTTTCCCTTCTGGTAGATCTACCAACTCCCATGTTCTATTTTTCTCTATGGCTTTAATTTCATCATCCATAGCTTCTATCCATTTTCTATCTTTAATAGCATCTTCAAAATGAATAGGATCATCAACTTGACAGTACAAAGCAAATAAGGAATTCATACCTTCGTTTGCTTCTCCTTGCTCATAGATTTCTCTAAGGCTTCTGAATCTTGTTCCTCTTTCACTTGGTGTAGCCGTGCTTGATGAAGCACTTGATTCTGCTCCTTGTGGTGTACTCGGTGAACCACTGCCGATTCTTCTCAAGGGTGTTCTTGCTGCCACTTGAGGCGTCCCTTGTTGGCCTTGCGCTGCTAGAGGTTGTGCAATGGATGGGTTATTAATCTCAACCTCATCTACATCAACTTCATCATGAGATAAACAGTTTTTAACATTGACTGTTTTCTCAAAGCTTCCATCCCACGCTTCCTCTTCGATGAATTGTACATCTCTGCTAATTACAAACTTCTTTGTGGATGGGTTATACAGTCTGTATCCTTTGGAATCTTCACAATATCCACGAAAAATGCACTTCTCCCCCTTACTATCCAACTTCTTTCTCAATTTGTCTGGAATGTGTGCATATGCTACACATCCAAAAACTCTCATGTGGGTGACTCCATGTTTTCTGCCACTCCACGCTTCTTCTGGGACTTTGTTCATCACTGCTTTTGTAGGGCATCTATTCAAAATATATACAGCACAGTTTGCTGCTTCTGCCCAATACTCATTCGGCAGGTGCTTTGCCTTTAGCATACTTCTCACCATCTCCATTATGGTTCGATTCTTCCTTTCAGCAACTCCATTCTGTTGTGGCATGTACCTGGTGGTAAACTGCTTGTGTATGCCGTTTTCTCTGGAAAAACGCAGAAATTCTTTTGATATGTATTCTCCTCCTTTGTCAGTTCTGAGGACTTTAATATACAATCCGCTCTGTTTCTCTACGAGAGCTTTAAACTGGAAAAATTTCTGAAAGACTTCACTCTTGTATTTCAGAAAATAAACCCACACTTTTCGTGTGAAATCATCAATGAAGGTCAGCATGTAAATGCTGCCTGAAACAGATGTTGTTTTCATCAGCCCACATAAATCTGAGTGGATTATCTCCAAGGGTGCTTTCGCCCTTATGCTTTTCCCTGAAGGAAAATTTTCTCTGTGTTGTTTTCCCAAGATGCAGCCTTCACATAGGCTGTCAGGCTTTTCAATCAATGGTAAACCTCTTACCATTCCTTTTCTGTGCAGCAAATTTAATCCTCCGAAATTGAGATGTCAAAATCTCAAATGCCATAACCAATTTTCATCTTTCTCTTCCTTCTGGAAGGCTTCTTGTGTTACAGCTGCAACATTCTTTTCTTTTCCTTTCAAGTCAATGTTGAGCTTGAGCGGAAACATTCTATTGCTGGTCATTTGTATTTCAGCAATAATTTTCTTACTTGGAGGAATATCTTTTATGGTGCACACATCATCTTTGAATATAACATTGTAACCTTTGTTTATGAGTTGCCCAACGCTCAAAAGATTACATTTCAGACCTGGAACATAATACACATCAGGAACAAATTTTTGCTCCCCATTCCTTGCTCGAATACTTACTCTGCCTTTCCCTTTGACAGAGATTTTAGTATCAGTCCCTGTGGTCACTTCAGATTTGACTTCTTCATCAAGATTGGCAAACATTGCTCTGTTTCCAGTCATGTGATTACTACATCTAGAATCTAAGAACCAAACATCATCAACTTTATCATCTGCTACATTACAAGCTAACAACACATTACTTGGGTTCTTTTCTTCTTTTGCTACATTAGCATTCTGCCTATTCTTCATGTCATTTTGCTTCTTTCTACATTCATTGGCATAGTGCCCATATTTCTTGCAATAATCACACTGGACATTGGTTTTGTCATACCTTTGTCCATGAGCATGTTGGTGTTGATGTCCACCTTGCTGGCTGTTGCATTGGCTATGGCTCTGGCTTTGACTGTTGCTCCTTCCATGTGAATGTGAAGAGGTGTCTCTTCCACCTCTATTCTGACTTCTGCCTCTTCCTCTTCCTTTTCTTTGACCTCTTCCTCTTCCTGAAGGCATCTGGGTCTTAAAGGCGTGCTCAAGAGATGAGTGTTCATCTCTGCTCAATCTCTGTTCATGAGTTATCAGCGAGGCATGAAGTTCATCCACTGTGAACTGTGAGAGATCTTTGGTCTCTTCTATGGTGGTTACAATAACATCAAACTTTGAGAGTAAGCATCTCAAAAGTTTCTCCATAATCCTTCTATCTTCAAGAGTTTCTCCATGGGATCTTATCTGATTGACAATCCCAATCACTTGTGTAAAGAATGTGTCAACACTGTCTGACTCTTTCATGCAAAGAGTTTCAAAATCTCTTCTCAGCAATTGAAGCTTTGCTGTCTTAACTTTCTCCATACCTTGATAGGCAACTTTCAGAGTTTCCCATGCCTCCTTGGATTTCTTAGCTGCTGCTATCCTTGGAAACACACTGTCATTTACAGCTTGATACAAATAGAAGAGAGCTTTAGCATCCTTCTTCCTATTATTCTTCAACACATCTTTCTCTGCTTGAGTTAAGGCATTAAAAGCCTGCTCATCAGCTGGTTCTGTGAAACCATCTTCTACTAGTTCCCACAAGTCTTGTGAGACAAACAAGGCTCTCATGGTAATGGCCCAATAATCATAGTTCTTTCCATTAAACTGTGGAAGCTGAACACTTCCAAGATTCATACCAGTGCTTGGTCCAGCCATTGCTTCTTAAACTGAACTCAGAATTTAAACAAACTGTCTTTCCTTTACTGAAAGAACAAACTCTTTAAACAATAAACAACTCCACTTTTGTCTTTGAGAAATACCTGACCTTTGACTTTTGTTGATCTTTTCACGCTGCTGGAGAGATACACTGCAACAGGTCTTCTTCTTCAGCTTCTTTGAAATCTTCAAAGAGCCTAGATTAGCTCCGATACCATGTTGGAATTATTGAAAATTTTATTTGCAGACAGAGATGTCATGAAAAATGCTTTCTATTTCATTAAACAAATTAAAAAACAACTGTTACAAATTCTTCCTCAACAGTGAGGGATTCACCAAATATGTATGACTGCTACAGATGCAGTGCTAAACAAAACAACTCTCTGTCTCTCTTCAAGAACGCACTAGCAGTGCTCTCTGTTCTTCTTACTATGTTTTCTTCTTGCCTGCGGGCTCACACAACGGTTCACAATACAATACCATGATGCATAACATGCGCAGGCCTTTTTCACTTTATATATGTGGCGCGGCGGTCATAAACATTACAATAAAAAACCATATAAAAACTTAAATAAAAAATAAAACCAAACACAAAGGAAAACCTTTGCGAAACCATAAAATATGAAATTCCGGACATACGAGTGGGGACCACTACACAGTCGGCAATCGGCAATCGATAAAAGTCTTGACAAAAAACTTTGTGATCCGCCCAAACTTTCGATTGCGATCACATCATGGACTCGATGGCCCGATATTATATCCGCCATATAAGATCGTCGGGTCCACGCTTTATACAAGACGCGCGACCTAACAAACAAACCTCCCATCCTTCGCTTGGGATCGGATCCGCCCAGATCGGGGTGCACAATAAAATCCCACCGATTGAACCTTCCGATTGAAATCAATCGATTCAATAGATTTCTGCCACGTGGTCTTGTGGACCCACGGGCCTCCACTGCTGTGGGGTGATTTATGTATATGTTTCAATGTATTGAACGTTCCGCTTTGCGGAACTCCACATCTGCAAGAAATTTGACTTATAATATGTATACATTGCGATATGCGATCGCGATTGGATCACATCGCATCGCAGCTCCATATCAACAAGACACTGTTCCAACATTACTTTCCGATTCCGATTGGCATATAAGTGGTGGGGACCACTTGTCCCGCCAATTCCAAAAATAAAAGGACTTTCGCCTGTTTCTCTTCATTCTGGTTGTTGAGGACTTTAAAGCTCGAAACGACTGTTTTTAATTTAGTCTGCTCCTCCGTAGAAAATATCTACAAAAATCTTCGTCCTTCCACTGTGAAGAACGGCTCTGTCCATCACCTATTAATTTCATCTGCTTTTGTGGCTGCAGCCCATCAAGAGTTAAATTCTTCCTTACGGATTCACCAACATTCTTCAATACAGAGTGCTGCGCACTCAACCTCGGTTTCTGCTGCTGCTGCTGCCTTTGTCCTTTGTTCTTTGTTCTTCCTACCCAAGGCACGGCAGGTGACTTTAATATTTCAATAAATCCCACTTATTTTTTAGATGCTAATCATTTTATTGAACCTCCCTTGGACTTGCTGCGGTGCAGCCCTTTTGGTTTAAGTATTATCCAAAATTGGAAGGTTAAATTTTAAAATTGGAGAAGACTAACAATAAACTTTAATAAGTGCGGACTTCTAATCTTGATCAAAAATTGTGCTCGAAGTCTATATCTCTGCTTTCTTTAACGAATGAGAGACCTGTTGGCGCTTATACAGGAAAGTTATTAAAATTTCTTTGGGGTTTGATATTATTTTTCCTGAAAAAGTATAGACAGCAAAACGTACAAACACGCTAAAACCATGGGGGATCAGTAGGGAAAAGGATAATTTGACTCTTCTCCGGTCAAGCTTAAATACAAACCCACACAAGCTAGATGTGTAACATGGTAATCCAATATAAATGATTGTTTACATAATGAAAACAAAATGACCAGCTTAAAAAAATGATTCATAGATGTATATGCTTTGAAAACATTAAAATTAAATTATTATTTTTTTTGTTGGAGCCTTTATAAAGAAAATAAATTGAAGACTTTAAAAAATGACTTCATAGATATATATTATTTATAAAGATTAAATTTAATTTTATTGTTAGAGGTCAGTCAAATGGATAGGTTATAAAGTTATCTTGTTTTAAAATAAAATAAAAAAAATTAACTTTATATTTAAGATTATTATATTTTATTAATAAAAATATATTATCTTTTTTACATTATAAATTATAATAGTAAAAATTGAATTGATGATGTGGAATATAATTTGGAAAGAAGGATTTATTATTGAGTAAGATTTATTTGTAATATTATCTAGATTATTATTGTATGTTGATAAATCATTATATATAAATGACGTTGAATTTTTTCAAATATGTTTTATTAGATTAAAGAAAAACACTACTGTGTTGGAGTTATCTAATTTTATAATCAATTTATTTGATTGAAGGAATTCAACAATATAAAGAGTAAAATTTTTTATTGATTTGAAGTTTCGGCGACTTGAGTTGATTTAAAATTTGAAAAAAATCGTAAAGGAATTGTTTCACAATGCGTGAACTTTGGATAATGATTGAGCTTCTCTCCTGCATGAAATTTTTGTCACATTCCTATTATTTTTTTCATAAAAAAGAGACTCTAGTTATTGCAAGGTTAGCTTGTTTCTTATCATTTCAAACCTATCACTTGGATCTTTACTAACATCAATGCTAGAAAATATTACCATGGGAAAAGTGGTTACCTAAGAATAGGTGTAAAAATTGATGTAGGAAGGGAAAGAAACCCATGTGATAGTAGTTTGGGCTATTAATAATGTATATTTCCCTATGCATGTTTAATAATTTGGAAAGGAACTACCTTTGAATCACTCATTGTTAACATTATTTTTTCACATTGGTAATTGTTATTCACATGTAGGAAATCTACATTTGGTTGCCATTTTTAAGGTCTGTTACAATTATACATGTTCAAGAGTTCATCATTGTGTGATGGAAAATATATCTTTTTTCCTCTTTCATCAATGTAGAGCAATGATTTCATTTCCACCTTCCAACGACACTTATACCTACATTCAACTTAAAAAATTATACCTTTTCTATGCAAAAATGAATTTCAGTGCACTTTATATATCTTTAAACTCAATTTAAGAGTTTCTCATTGTCCTCAAATGGGTTAGATGTAAATATCTTTTTTGTATCTTGCAAGCAAGAATAATCTTCAATAGATTGATGCATATCCATGTGTGTGCCATCATTTTCTCTACGATTCTAGGTTGTAACATAGATATCAAAGAATAACACGTGTTCTCTTTCGATAGGCTCTATACAAATGATGAAAGTCCTCTAGAGAAACTCCCCCATATAAACACCTTCAATTTAATTAAAAGTGAATTAATATACAGTGTTCTTTGTAAAAATATATATTTTTAATTAATCTCTTGGGTTTATTATTCCCTTCGATTTATAATATCAATATCTTGGATTTATTAATCTAAGGGTTCATATTTCTAAGGTATGATATTATTCATAGGGTTTATAATATTATTCATAGGGTTTATAATATTAATCATAGGTTTTAATATAAATCCCCTTTATTTATAATCATGGTCAATCATACTCCAATGTCACACTGTGAAAAAGATTGTCTCAATATGAAAATCAACGATGACCAACCATCTTCCAAAGTCACATTGTGACAAATATTGTCTCAATATGAAATAAACCATAGTCATTACAAGGAAAAGACCCCCTAGCAGATGTTTTTTACGAAGCTTTTATAAAAATAGCCCATATATCCGTTTGTAACAGGGGTCACTAGAGGATGTTGGAGGGAGAAGGTTTTTGCAGATGTTTTTTTTTTAGGTGCATCTCTAATAATAACATGCACCAGTGCATTTTATATAAAGTGCACCAGTGCGTACTATCAAATGGCACCATGAGATACTCTTCTCTCTGTACAAACCGACCTGGTGCATCTTAGTAATCCATCACATCAGTGTGTACTACCAGATGGCACACCGAGAGACTGTGCTCTTCACACAAACAAGCCTTGTATGTCTCAGTAATCCAGCACACCATAAAGAAGTGTGGTGCATCGTTGATAAAACCACCCGGTGCATCTTATAATCGAGCGCACCAAAAAAGGGTTAATTTAAAAAAAATTACCTACCGTAAAAAAATTCATTTTTACATGTTCAGTGCTCTAGACCTATCAAGCACAGATGTGAGTTTTTCTTGTCTGAGGCCCCCTGCCATTGGTGCTCCCATTGCCCGCATTGCTTCTGCCCATTGCTTACTATGGGGAGTTTGAATTTTCGGAAATGGTTGGAAAATTTGATTTTTAGTATTCCTCAGCAAATATGCCTCCTTGACGTGAAGATGTGCAAGTAATCTACTTGTTTCTCAATAACTTAACCTTATAGCATATTAGTTTCACAAATTGACTTAAATTTACCATCTAAAAATAAATAAATTGTGCAGTGCTTTTGAGTCGTTCGGCTCGCACCGTTCACAGTACTCCCTATAAATTTACAAGCCGCACCGTGAACCGTGTTAATGGAAACCGCACTAGGTTTCGGTGTGGTATCAAGAAAACGAGCAGAGCTTTAACATTAAAATAGTGTGATGCGTGTCAGTTTTCGGCCACACTGACTATTTAAAGTTTTTTAAAAATAACACTCTATGTATTATTGTACGGCGGTGCGATCATTTACCATAATGCATCGGGAATTATGTACGAGTGTCGAGCGGTGTGTCGACCAAAATAACTGCCCCAAGTCAGAAATTTTGGGCAATGCACAACAAAAAAAAGATTTTCTCTTTTTATAGTGCGTGAGGTTTTTTCATGCACACCGTTGGTGGTGCGTGATAAACACGTACGCACTGGTAGTGTTGCGTGACAATTTTTTTGGGTGCACCGAATTCTTTTTTTTTCAATAAAATAAAAAATTAAGTACATTTGTCATTTAATAAAAAAATTGTATTTAATATGTGAATCATTCAACAATGTGAACTGAGAGAGGAAATGAAACAACAAGAGCGTGTGGAGGACCATTATAACATGATTCAGTAGTGGGAGGCGTGGGATAGGGAGGTACTTTTGCAGCCTCGCCATATTACAACGCCCGCCCAGTTTTTCATAAAGGAGGTAGGCTTCCTTAAGTTCTATGAGGAGGCTACATCCCTAAAGGGGCAGAGTGGGTTATTAGAATAGTTGATCTACAGGTGGTATGCCCACCAATAAGCTTTCTAGGTTGGTCCTGATTAGTGGTAAGAACCCACTGAGGAGGAAATATATTTTATTATTGACCTATCTAGGAGAGGGCAGGATTTTCCAAAGTTCCCAGATGTCCTTGTAGGTTATGTAGTAGAGAGTTAGTTGGTGTACTCCTAAATAAATTAGAAACAATATACTTTCTCCTACAAATTTTTAGGTGTCCGGTGGTCTGTTACGCATTACTTCATTTGGTCGAGAGGATGTGAGGTGCCTCTCACTAGTACTGATGACCATTTCACACTATACTCGTGATTGTCAATGCATTAGTTTCCCTCTATTATTTTATGTTCATTCTTTATTCCAAACACCCCAACTTGTGAGATGTCTGCCATTTTTTTGTGGCAATTTTTTATAGGATTTAATAGATGTCGTTCTCAGGTACATGGGAGGTTGACCTTCCCTTTTTCTTCAGAGTTATTTTGTTTATTTTTTGAGAGGTTTCTAGAGACGAGGCCTACTTTTTTCCTCCAGCCTCATAGGGCGATGTTACATGTATGGATGCAGATGGGGGCCAGATGATGCCCAAGACGGGCATGGCCGACTATCCAACCTCGATATCTAGTGATGCACGGGAGCTGCTAGCCAATGTTTATGATCACATGTTCATGATGGTACTATGTCTCTACACGGGGTTGGATTGGTGAGGGTGTACTAACATCCTCCTCACGCATGACGAGCCACCGGATGCTAGAGATAATATATTAATGCATTATTTAAATTAATATAGTCTCATTTTATTGTCTTAATTAATTAGAATAATTTTTATTCTAACACATTCTTTAACTTGTTTTATTAAATTTTTTAATGAAATTTTCTAATTATTGGTTTGTACTATATATTTTGAAGATATTGGCACATTTTTTGGGGACATGATTCCACCCCCACCGGATGATCCTATAGATCATGACGAGGAGATGGAGGAGGTCATGGATTAGGGTGACAAACCTACTCCTTGACTCTAGCTACCTGTGGCGATGCAGTGTAGGGCAGACATCAGATTCAATGGGCGGCAGACTATGTTGACTTCTGGTTGATGAGGGAGTGGGCCCTGCTACGATCAAAGAGATTGACACTAATCATAGGCTTGTAGAGCTCTAGAGAGACATGCCCCATGATATGATGACCTTATGCAGCATATCGTTGGAGCTTCCCGGCTACATGCGGCTAGGAGGGATATGCATCATGGAGATGCGTGATAGAGCAGCTCATCGGGTGCTCATGATCTGAGGGGAGTGATCATCATTCTAGTAATCCAACTCCTCCTCCTTCACCTCGTGCCGAAGATGAGCAGCCAACATCAAGTCTTGATCACCAGGCATCCTTTGAGCAGAAACCATCTCAGCAAGCACCTAGTCATGAGGAGACACAACCATCGACTGAGCAGGCCTTGAGTACTAGTTATAGTATTGATGTAGTACCACCAAACATTTGACATTTATATGCAGTTCTATTACACTTGTATATTTTTGACATTATATATATATATATATATATATATATATATATATATATATATAGATATATAGATATATATATATATATATATATATATATATATATATATATATGTATATGTATATCTATCTAATAACATAAATAATAATGAAGATATACAATAATATATCATATAAATAATATCTATATATATAATATTAAATGAATACAAACATAAATTAAGTAGATCATCCTATTATAAACACACGTATATATATAATATATATATATATATATATATTCAGGTAGTTTTATATTCACGTTGATCTACTTAATTTACATGTTTGTGTTCATTTAATGTGCTTGCAGATAGATGTGTATGTGATAGCAGTTATTTGACATGAGATGTAAATTTGGTACTTGTGTTGTGATGATGTTATACAATGATTTTGTTTTGTTAAATGATCATGATCACGATTATTAGATGATGTTAGCGAATTTGAATGTGTATCTTAGAATATGATTTTTGTACGATGGTTATCATGATCATGATGTTTATTTTTAATATTAAATCATGATATTTATTAAATATTATGTACTGGTAATTGTAATTTTAATTGTATGTATCGTGATTGTAATTATAGTTTCAATTGTAATTTTGATTGTATATAAAATTGTAAAATTTTAATTCTAATTGTAATTGTATTCTGAAATTTTAGTTGTAATTGTATGTAAAATGTTTGTAAAGTAGTAAGTGTAATTGTATGTATTGTCATGATTCAATTTTATTAAAATTGTAAAATAGTAAATTAATTGTTATTTTGAACCATAACTACCATAAGTAAAATGTATAACATACATTTTGTTAAATTACCATAATTGTAAAATTGTCAATTTGTATGAATATAAATAATTGTAAAATAATACTAGAATAATATGAATTTTTGTAACATAATAAAGTTTAGAAAATAATGCAAATAAATTCATGTTTAGAATTATCATTATTTTATTATGATCTTATATACCAAAAATAATAGTATACATTAATACTTTTTTAAAATTTTGAAGATATCACCCACACACACACACAGATAATAGGGTGCATTTATTTAAGTAATGATATAGTGAAAAACCATTTAAAGCTATCAAGTAGTTGTCTTATTTTAGGAATTGACATAAAAAAAAGAACTTGATATAGTGCATTGCTTTGGAGATCAATATAATTGCAAATTATCAAGTGAAATGATTTTAACATTAACAGAATGCAAACCAATTAATTCAAAATACATATTATAATGTTTTGAAAAAAAGAGTCTTGTAAGGTTAAGTCCTCTTCTTTATGAAAACCCATCTTAAATAGTATAAATGATGCAATAAAAAATGTACCATATCACTATATGTTCTCATGATCACCCTCATTATCTTCCAGCTCTCTTGGCATGCTAACACTATTTTTTGCAAAAATATGTTTTGATCTAGGTTCATGTTTGAATACCAACCACCAATCCCTATCCAACATATATGGGTGAAAAAACACCTAGTTGCAGTGTTTGGGGAAAACATAAGGCTCCTTAGCTCCATCCCACATCTTTCTAGAGTTAATACATATTAGCCTACTATCATTATCTTCCTTCACATTATTCCAATCAAAAGCATCCCACCACTTGCACCTAAAAATAACACATTGGAAGGAAGACAAGTCCACTTCAATGATCTCTTGTATCTTTCCGACGTACCCTAGCATCCCTTGTACTAGGTTTTGATCACGATGGATAGCTTGACTAGATTGATGGAACTCGTGTTCCACTCCATAGTATTGTGTAATGTGTCCATCATCGACATTTTGTGTGCAAAAATGGTGTCCATATTCCCACATAGATGGGAACAAATGAACCTATAATAAAGTTAAAAAATCATAATGTCATGTCTCTAATAACCCAACTGTTAGATTATAAAATATAGATGTTACATTTCAAAGGTGCATTAATAAGTTTAAAATGTACATATATAGATTATTTCTGAGTCGCTACACCCAATCCCTACGTTTAGCACATTCTCTTCAACGTGTGGGTAACGATGGGCTGCACCGTAATTCTCTTTGAATTGGTCAGCAACCCGACTTTTAGGGTATATAATTGGCATATTTTCTTTTAAATGAGTGGGATAAGGCACACTTGTACCATTCAACCATATGAATTATTTCCTGTCACTATCCCATTTCATCCTCTCTTTTTCGTACAATCTGACCCACAATTGTGTCACATCAGAATTATAAACAATGAATTTATTGATTGCTTTAATTTATGCATTCACTAATGAAATCAAGCCAACATTTATTATATATGAGATCAAAACATTATATAAAATTTCAACATGAATATTTACTTTCTGTAAATTTGGAAAATTATAAGTCTCTTACTCTTTATCAAGCGCCTTTTTCCATTTGTTTGAAGAATGCCCCCTTCTATTTTGTCTTCATCCCTTTCATCATTCGAAATCACCGCACCTGCTGTGTTTTCCATCTACTTGATGTACTCACTAGCATAATACAAAGACTAATCCGATATGTACCCCTCTGCCATAAACCCCTTGGGTTTTTCCCTTTTCCGAACAAAACCTTTCAATTTCTTCATGTACCTTTCTAAGAAGAATATCCAACGACAAGAAAACACCCCAGCTAATTCCACTTCATTTACTAGGAGGATTAGAGGATTAACCTACAAGTCCATGAAACTCGTTGGAAGTTCCTTCTCAAACATGCAAACAATCTCAACTATCTCTTGACACCACCATGGAATGGTAGCCACATGAATCTCCTTTGACGTGATCCAATGTACAAATGAAGATAATTTAGATATGGCACATCCTAGGCCTTGTGGGAATTCATGTTTCACACACCCATGTATGAGCAGAGGATAATGACGCTTCAAAGTTATACACATGCAATAATATAAAAGATTAGTTATGTTTTATGGTGCCATGGGATAAAATTTATTAATATAACAAATAATAAAATCATGCTTTTGACATTATATTTACTCTTAGAACATTCAAATGGTCATACGATTTCAACCCTGGCAAATGGTCTTCCATGGTGAATCATCACCATTGTGAAGACCCATATGAATATGGAACCCTTAAACACATTATAACTTCCTTTCCGAGAGAAATATCACCTTTTTTTAAAATCCATGGGACATAACATTCTTTGAAATACCAATGAGAGGCACTAGTCTCTGATCCTGTACTTTCTAACTGTCTTGGACAATGTTTATTTTTAGTTTTTGAAGTAATAATATCTTTCCTAACAACCAATGTGTCACTTTGTTTCGATTATATGTGCCTCCATAAAGAAGCTGAAACATTTTTAAATATTTGCATGGGATCTAATAAGTGGGTAATATTAACATTCTCGCAATATGGGAGGTTATAAAAAATAGATTTCCTTTTCATCCCAATGGGAAATTTATCAACAAAAGTGTCAAATAATTTTGGATCATTGAACATAGGATCCCTATTTTACTCAAACATTTTTATGAACTCCTTCTCCTTCTCTCTCTCATATGCTTTGAGCCATTCATCTAACAGAATTATTGCAGGCCTTTGGGTTCTCTCTCGTTTACTATCGAAAGCGGATGTTTCTCTTCTGTAAGGGTGATTTTATGAGAGGAATACCCTAGAGCAATCATACACTGGATTTCGTAGGTTTTTGGACCATCTAGATTTCGAAAAAGGTATCAATGATATGAGAATCATCCCCTAGCCGATCATCGTTCTAGAATGGATATAACAACATTGTATCCATGGCAGTCATATCCATTAAGTAATCATCCATACCAACCTCTATTTTATTGCCTCCATTGCCAGAGTGTGAAGAACTAGTATGGTTGTAACCATTCCTAATTGGTGAATCTGGATGTAGTGGGAATTGAATAGGTGGTTGATTCAAACATTCTTCTCTTAATTTCGCCTTCTCTCGATTTGACATTTTCGTGGGGTCTAACAGAAGATTGTAGATAGGTCATTCGTCATCACTAGACTCCTAATAATTTAAAAATATATATTTGAACATGATAAATACAAAATCGATGATATCAATTAGTAAGAACATCAATGCATGACTAATTGGTTTGACATTGAAATAATTACATTATACCAAACAATTATTATTACAATCATTTTCCTAGCATTGTCGCTAGAAGATGGCATGTTACGATTGGCAAGGTGAAGCAGCTGTCCATTTTCATCTAGCAACTGCGCCTTGCGTTATGCTACTCCTCAGAAGAGCTTTTGAGGTTTTGGAATTGTTTGAATATTTTGTGCATTTGAACTCGATTCTGAATCTACATGAACCTGCAAATTTGTATACATTAATTTTATTCAGCTGATTGACATGGATAAAATAAATAGATTCAATTAGATAATGAAATTTAAATAAAATCTGAAGTAATTACTTCAGGAGATGGATGGGGATAACTCCACGATGGACTTTGAGAAATATTATGCAACGAGATGCATTTTGAATAATTGTACATTTGATATAATTATGAGATTTTATCCCTGGATTTGAGAAAAATCGACAATAGATTTTGGTGTACATACCTAAAACTAATTTTAGTGCCTTAAAAATGAGTTATTTCTATTGGTGCTAATGTACTGTTAATGAAAACGGTGTGGTTTTATTACTGGACACACTAGTGCTATTAGTTAACAAACGCACCGAATATCGGGAAAAAAAAAATGCAACTTTATTTTGTTTGAAGTGAAAAAAAAGCGGTAAATAAAAAAATTAGAAGAAAATGATTTTCGCAAGTCTAATTTCATAAAAAAATTCTTTAAATAGTTCAATCTATTCATTATTTCATTATTTTTTCAAAACATTTCAAGGTGGGATTTGCACGAGAGACAAACCTGGAGCAAGAGAGCATGATAGCACTGCGAAGCAGCAAAATACTTTCAAACAGGAGCACTATTTAGAGAATCAGAATTTTAAATATCTGGTGATTCACACAAAAACCCTATAGTATTGTAAAATTGTTAAATTTTACTATAATACTTGTGTTTTTTACCGTTTCTGTTACATTTAATACACACATGGTAAAAATTTTAAATTTTACTGTGCATTATTTTAATAAAATCATTTACAATCTCTATTCCTATTTACATTTAGTTAAAATTCAGAAAAAGAAAAAGAAAAAAAAGAAAAAGAAAGTTCCATTCTTATGTTAAACCATTGCTTCTTCTTGTTTATGTGACTTCACAATTAGAGCTTTTGATTTTAGATTTATAGGGTTTTAATATATATATATATATATATATATATATATATATATATATATATATATATATATATATATATATATATATATATATATATATATATATATATATGACATCTAACCCGTGGGACCACCTATAGAGTTCGATCCAAATCCCTGCCGGACCTTACACGATTTTTTAAAAAACAAATTTTGTTAATCAGTGCGCACTATTTAAAATAACGTATTGGTGGGTGATTGTAGTATAGTGCACCGGGCGCGTATTGACAAAAAACACTATTTGATGATTTTTTTTTTATATATTAATTTATGCTTATGTTAGTCGCTGGTGAGGTATTAATATAACGCACCAGTTCTCCTTGCTGAAAAAAGGCACCATACGATTTTTCTACTATATTGGTGGTGCATTTATAAGAACCTACCACACCGCGTTAGGTGCTGAAGTTGTGAAAGGCAGACCGTTTTCTTGATTTTTTTTTTACTTGAAGAGTATGTTAGTTATTTATAAAATATATTAGTGAATGATAAAGATTTTATATTGATAAAGAAATGGCTGACAAGAGTTCAAGTAAGTATAATACTGATAACACATCCAGAAAATAAATAAAGAAAAGTTCTTCGTAAATTATTTACAAAAATAATTATTTTTGAATTATATGTAAGTTTAACTAATATGCATATTTTAATGTGTATCACACAAAGCCACAAAATGACGAGGCTCTATACTATTCTTTCTGATATAAGACTAGAAAAGCATAAAAGCTTGATGGAAAAATTGTAGAAGGATGAATCAGGTGAATGAAAAAATACTATCGATCCAATATGAGTTTCTTTTTTCAATTTTCATTAATAATATACTTAAAAATATTAGATAACATGTTTCAAAAAGTATATTGATTCAGATATTTTTAATGTTCTACAGGGACCAATAGCGAAGAAAAGGAATGTTGTTCTAAGAAAATAAATAAAATAGAACATGTAAATGAAAATGAATTTCTCCTTAGCTCATCTAGAGTGGTGCTGAGGGTTAACGAAAGGGGGGGAAACTTTTACAAAACTTTCAGCGATCTAGTGGAATGAATATATAGACATTTTTTCCACTTACAATAAAAAATAAATCTAATGATTCCAACAACCAAATTTTATTTAAACTACGGGAAGAGTTTCCAGAGAATTGGTCAATGAGATATGTGACACTTTTAATAGAAAAAACGTACCACAACAAAAATGAAGGACTCAAAAAGTAATATTCCTTTAAATATTTTTCTAGAATTATATGTATATATTACTACAAAGGAATAATTTATAATTATCACTTTTTTTATGTTTATTTTTCATATATTAATAGAAAAATTAAATATTTTATTATCATGGTACATTTTTAGGAAGATTAGAAAATCTCTAAGGATGAATGAGCTCATATCAGAAATATGCTAGTAGGAATTTCCAGAAAGATGTACAAGGAAATGGTCAAAGAAATGAACATAATTGCATCTCATGAGAAGCCATGTCAACAACAACGTGCTTCAAATGTAACATGTAATCATTGAATTTTTCGATTAGGTACAATAAATAAATAATTTAGCATTAAATATTTATTCTCAAGTATTTTCTTTCAAAAAAGGAAATTGAACCCATTCAGCACATAAACTAGGATGACTAGGAAGAAAATGGTTGATATCTATGTTTTTGAGTAATTGCTACTTTTTTATAACAAATTGACTAGATTTCATTTTTGTATATTTTATGTTTTTATTAAAGAAATCATCATTGAATGTCTTCAAACTAGTGCTAACATACAAATAAGAACCATGTGATGAATTGATTGACATTGGGTTAAGTATGGGTTGTCAGTATATGTTGGCATATCAGAAATTAATTATGAAATTTGTAAGCATTTGTATTTTTTTATATGGTCCCGTCTATAATTAATCGAACAAAAAAAAAATTTAAATTAATGAATTGTTGACAGATGGCATGAGATTTTGTTTTAAAAGAATGCGTATAGTTCATGAGTCAATTCTTCCTATTCTACATTTCTTTTCAATTTACATTGATGTATATTATTTAATATTGAAATTTTCATTATTCTCAGCAATGTATATACACTCCTTACACTTTATTTTTATGTTTGTAGATGGAACTTGAAGAAGAAGAAAAAAATCAACACAATGAACAAAACATTCCTCTAAATAACCCAAGTCATGGAAGTAGCTTGACGAGTGACAATAGTTCCAGCGAATAATGATGATCAATATGTTTGAATATCAAAGCAAGACGTTGTATTTTTTGAAATATTTGTTTGTGAAATCATACATTTTGTTTAATGTAATGGACATAGTGTCCAAATTGAAATACAAAGGGATACCAATAACTGTCCCATTTTGTTTGACAAAGATTTTCTTATTCATATATATATATAATAAAGTATGTTTTAATTTATTCTATTGCATTCTCCATTGTAACTATGAAATGTTACACCACGAATTAAATATATGGATGATTATATATTATAATGAAGATATGAGAAATCTAATGATATGATATAATGAATTCATCCAAACATCACATTCAAATGGAGTAATAAAAAATTTAATTGATATGAATATTGTTATAAAATTTTTGTGGACTTTTGATGAATAATGAATTTAAAGAAATCACAATAATTTCACTATCACATATCGATGTTTCTAAAAAATTGAAAATGAACACTGGTGTCTCTTATTTACTATGCACCGGTGTGTTTGTATGATACTGTGCACAGGTGCGTTTCTATGACCTATGACCATTGCACCAAACACCAATAAAAATTACAATGCCAAGTGTGATTTATCAATGACTATGACCCAGAAGGATAGGAAATCCATTCACCGTTATGGATTTCCTTTAATGCGTTGATGTGTTTTTATAACTTAATGGCTCGATGCATTTATACACCTTAACAGCGCATGTTCATGCACCTTCTATTAGCCCAGTGCGTATTTGTGGGTGACACGCACTGGGATGTTGCTAAATACCCCAGTGCTTCAAAATTTGTTTTCCATCCCGGTCCTGGGTATGTTTACAGTATTGGTGTGTACAAGTTAAAATGCATCGGTGCGTTCACATATGATGCACACACCGATGAGAAAAACATCTGTGAAAACCTCTGGTCGCCTAGTTTTTTTTAGCTTTGTTGAATTTCCATTAGAAGCTCTGTCGACCTCCGTTACCAAAAACAGATGTTGTAGAAAATGTTTTTTTGACAACTTTGGTGATTTTGATAACACTAAAAACCTCCGCTAGAGGGTCTTTTCCTGGTAGTGATTCAACTATGATGAACCATGATCCAACGTTGCATTGATTAAAATAATGTATCAATATGAAAATGAACCATGGTGAACCATGCTAAACCATATTTATTTTGACATTTCTAATAGTTATCATAGGATTTATATACCTTAGTTTATGATATTTTTCTGAGGGTTTATCAGAGGATTTTATTTATATGAAAATCAATTATGGTCAACCATGGTTAGCCATGGTCAACCATGGTCAATATTGGTCAAACGTGGTCAAACATGGTAAATTATGGCCAATCATGGTTAACTATGTTCAATAATGGTCCAATGACACATTACAATATTGGACCATTAGTCACTTATAGTAAATCATGGCCGATCGTTGTCCATCGATGCATTGTGAGAAATATTGTCTTCATATGAAAATCAATCATTGTCAACCATAGTCAACCATGGTCCAACGTTGCATTTTGATAAAGATTGTTTGAACACGAAAATCAACCATGGTCAACCATGCTTATTTTAGGGATTATATACATTTGTTTTATAATATTAATCCCTTGGGTTTATAATCTCTTGGGGTTTTAGTATTAATCCCTTAGGTTTATTATTGCCTTAGACTTATAATATCAATCCCTTGGGGTTTTCATATTAATCCCTTAGGTTTATTATTGCCTTGTATTTATACTATCAATCCCTTGGATATATTAATGTAAGGGTTCATATTCCTATGGGCATAATATTATTCATAGGGTTTATAATATTAATCCTATGGTTTAATATTGTGACAAATATCGTGTCAATATGAAAATGAACTATGATCAACCATTATAAACCATCACCAACCATAGTCATTAATGGTCGACCATGGTCCATTGTCACATTGTGACAAACATTGTCTCAATATGAAAATCAACTATGGTTAACCATGGTCCAATGTTTCTTTGTGACAAATATTTTCTCAGTATGAAAATCCACCATGGTAAACCATGGTTAACAATTTTTATCTTAGGATTTATAGTTTTTATCTTAGCATTTATATTCCTAGGGTTTATAATATTTGTCCATTGGTTTTAATATTATTCCCTTGGGATTTTAGTATAAATCCCTCAGTTTTATTATTCATTTGCATTTATAATATCGATCTATTGGGTTTATTAATCTAAGGGTTCATATTCCTAGGGTGTAATATTATTCATAGGGTTTATAATATAAATATTTAGGCTTAATATAAATCCCTTGGGTTTATAATCATGGTTAACCATGGTCCAATGTCACATTGTGACAAATATTTTCTCAATATTAAAATCAACCATGTTCCAACATCGCATTGTGACAAATATTATCTTAGATATCATTTTTTGGATTCAACCACATTAAGTAAGTCATTCATCTATGGCTATTTCCATGAGAGGTAGTCGTATCTGACTAATTTATCATGAGTTTTGAATAGTCCACTTACAACTAATGGCATTAGGTGATGCTCATAGGGGTGAATAAATGAGATTCAAACTAGTGAACTTAATCATGTAGCATCAGTCATTACTTCTGGGGCTTACACCCGGTAACCAGGACTTCCTATGAGTTCACCTGTCACAGAACGCCTCTGGCTCAAGCATGCTTAACTGCTGATTTTTACCTAAGATAAGTGGGCTTGATTGTGGGGAAAAATCCACATTTAAGCACGCTTGAGAAAAAGGAATTCTGGGATGGGTGACCTCCTAGGAATTACTCGTTACCGAGTACAAGCCCCAGAAGTGATGATTGACACTATGTGATTAATTTCACTAGTTTCAATCTTCTTCAGCCCTATGCGAATCACTCGATGAAATGAGCTCTAAGTGGATTATTCAAAAATCATGATAAATTAATCAATTACGACTACCTCTCATGGAAACGGTCATAGATGAATGACTTACTTAACACATGAATCCCAAAAATGATATCTAATACAATGCACTACAGAAATGCCTCATACTTACTTAAATATTAGCTTAATATGAAAATGAATCATGCTCATCCATGGTCAGCCACAGTCCAATTTTCCATTGTGACAAATATTGTCTCAGTATGAAAATTAACGATGACAAACCATGGTTAATAATGTTTATTTTAGGGTTTATAATATTTATCTTATGGTTTATATTACTTGGGTTTATAATATTAATCCTTTGGGTTTTATATTATTCCCCTGGTTTTATAACACCTTAGGGTTTTAGAAATAATCTTTTGGGTTTACAATTCCCTTGGGTTTATAAGATCAACCTCTTGGGTTTATTAATCTAAGGCTTCGTATTCCTAGGGTAAAATATTATTCATAGGGTGTATAATATTAATCATGGGGTTTAATGTAAATCACGTGGGTTTATCATCATGGTTAATGATGGTCAACCATGGTCCAATGCCACCACATTTTCTCAAAATATTGTGACAAATATTTTCTCAAAATAAAAATCAACAATGGTAAACCATGGTCAACCATGTTTATTTTAGGGTCTAAAATACTTATATTAGGGTTTATATACCTTGAGTTTATAATATTAATCATTTGGATTTAAATATTATTCCATTTGGTTTATAATCCCCTCGGTTTTTAGTATTAATCCCTTGGGTTTATAATATCAATCTCTTGGGTTTATTAACTAAGGTTTCATATTCTTAGGGTATAATAATATCCATAGTATTTATAATATTAATCCTATCATTTAATATGATCCCTTGGATTTATAATCATGGTCAACCATGGTCAACAATGTTATAATGTCACACTATGACAAATATAATCTGAATATAAAAGTCAAGCATTATCAACCATGGTCAACCATGGTCGGACGTCACTTTGTGACAAACATTGTCTCAATATGAAAATCAAGCATGGTAAATCATGGTCAACCATGATAATTTGAGTGTTTATAATATTCATCTTAGGGTTTATATATATTGGGTTTGTAATATTAATCTTTTAGGTTTAGTCTTATTCCCTTGGGTTTATAATATTAATCCTTTGGGTGTAATATTATGCCCTTGAGTTTATTAGTCTAAGGTTCATATTCCTAGGGAATAATATCATTCATAGAGTTTATAATATTATTCTCTGGTTTTAATACAAATCTCTTGGATTTAATTAATTAACAATAATTAATTTGAATTATAAAAAAAATCATTTATATTTTACTAGTAAATAATAATAGTAATAATTAATTATTTTTATAATTTTGGCCTCTATGATTCATTGTAAATATTTAGAATTATTTTAGTAATAATCACATGCAATAGAACATTGTCAACGCGTTTCAAACCAACCAGTGTGGTTCCTCATGATAGTTAACTAATTAATTATTAAAGAAAATGAATTAATTAATTATTTTATTATCTAATTAATTATTATTCTTATTCAATGGTAATTAGTAGAATAATTAATCATTATTAATAAATTATTTTTAAATTAAGAATATTATTCTTCATATTATTATTAACCATAAATAATATAAATTACTAAATAATAATATTAATAATATAATAGTTACTTTTCAGTATTATTATTTAGTATTATATATTTATCAATGTGAATATTAATATTGTAATTAATAACATTAGATTTCTATTATTAACCTTGGTTTTATTTTTGTGTTCATATTTATGGCTTTGAATGTGATTGGTGTGTTTATATTAATTAAATTTATTAATGTGGTTGTACTATTTCTTATAGTTTATTTTAATTACATTTATTAATGTGGCTAGTTAAAAATATTATATAGTTCATGTATCACGACAAAAGAATAAAAAAGCTTAAACTAGCACAACAAGCTTCATTTCTCCATTGGAGGGAGCCCCTGCTTATAAAGTGGTTTCAGAGCCAGTAACGCCTGCTTCAACCGAGTATATTATAAAGCCTCAAATATATAAATGGAACCAGGAAGAAGATCTGTGTCTTTTAGAGAATTTCATCAAGAAGAGAACACAACAGAAAATTATAATGTGGCAATTTTATTTCGTTCTGCTTCTACTTCTCAAATATATTCTACAGAACTAGATATAGTTTATATTCCATATGTCCGACTAATGTATATTCTGATTTATCTGTTTTTCATTTAAATGCCATAACCAGGGTCACAGTAAAGGAATGTTTCAGCCAAATCCAAGAAAATGTTGAGTCGATTCATACCATATCCCTTTTAAATCCCAAAAAGCTACAAGAAGAAGCCAAAATACATGGCACATCTTATTTGGACCTTGGTTGTATAAGGGTGGGTATCAATGCTTTGACCCACAGAGAGTTGAACAGATATTGCTTAGCAACCATCAGAGACCTTTCCCATAATAAATACACACATTCACTTATTAGTGGGATAGTTTCCCCATTATCCAATGGTCCTATCTAGTTTTATTGTCATCCAAAATTTTCATTTTTTGTATGATAAACATATCAATGACATCCTTCAGTTACAAATCAAAACCTCTGGCTTTGATATGACAAAAATAAGAAATAATATTTATGTCCATACAAGAGGATGTTTTAGACACACAGACACCCTCTATCCTGTTGTCCTTCATATACAAGGAAAAGAATCCAAGTCCAACACATTTGCTATAATAGATGCTTAGAATAAAAAAATTGAGCATCAAAATATAAAATGGGAAGATCTTAGTTTTCTTGAGAATTGGGTGGTAGATCTTCCTAACACACCCAAAATCCAGAGCATAACCACAACTGAGATTCAAGAAAATCCCTCATCAGTTGTGTTTTCTTTTCCAAGAAGGTCTACCATTGATCGTAAAAGGCTCCATAATATTTATTTTTTACAAAAATACTTTGGCCATAAATCTTCAGAGTTTTGTGTTGACATTGTCGATAATTTATCTACATCATCATAATCATCTATAAATACTTCTCCATCATGTATTCATGTTGCTTTATTTGAGTTAGCCCAGTTACTTCATTTACCTTCTTTAGAAGTCAAATGTCCAGCTTGTAAGCACCTAGTATATTTACAAACTCTTATTAACCTGGTCACCCACTAAAATCATAATTTCCAAACAGGAGAAGCTCCCCCATCCACTGCAATAAATACTTGTATGAATCCTAAAGTTCCATATATATTGTTTCCTCATGACACGGTGTTGGTTATCCATGAGCTACCCTCCTTGGAAAATGAAGATCCTTGTCTTACTGAAATGTTCAGTAAAATGACTCCACCTAGTATGCCTAGGTATGGGTTAGGATATCTAGAGTAGTTTGACAGTTTGATTCCAAATTCCAGATTTGAAAATCCTACTCCCCTAGACATTAAAAATCCTTCAAAACCATAAATGTATAATTATTTTGATATAGTGGAAGGGTATCCTAAGCACAAAATTGACACTTAATCGATGAAAAATATGTTGAATTGGGATCTGTATACTCATCCTAAGGCTAGAGAATTTAATTCTATCACTACTACACAGCAAAAAACCACACCTTCCTTAGAATGGAAATATTACATGGAGGTAACAACATCTTGGATCTCATTTTATGCTTGGAGAAAGCTAAAAGATCCACCTTCTGTATATATGGAAGATGTAGAAATCTCATCTACACAGACATTCGTGGACAACTTGCACTAGTAAAAAGTGATGAAATTAATGATGAGGTGACTAAAACCATTACTAAATACAGTTATTTCAAGTGAATTACTACTAAATTTGAGCAATTTTAAGTGACCGAACTAAAAATTACTAACTTAAACGACTAATTTATTGTATGAATAAAATATATGACGAGATAATAAGTGACTAAAATAAAAATGACTAAGTTAAATGACTAGTTCAGTCTAGGGATAAAATATATTACTAGACAATAAGTTACTAAACTAAAAGCGACTATCTTAAATCACTAATTTAGTCTAGGATTAAAATATATGACTAGATAATAAGTGACAAAATTAATAATGATTAATGTAAATGACTATTATATTCGAAGAATAATAATATGACCAAATGAAAGTTACAACAAGTATATGAATTAGTCATTTGTGTTAGTAATTTTTAATTGTGTCGCTCCATAAATGGAAAATTCCAATTTTGACACCAAAGTGTTACATTTCAGTACATGGGTCTCTGAATCCATCTGCAGTGTCAAAATTTAGAGACAAAGTGCTCTCTAAATCCATATATAGTACAATGTAGAATATCAACAAGGCTCATAGAAATGAATCAACACCATTAGTTAGAAGATGCAATTGTTTTTAAGGCTTTAGTCTTGTTGATTCCACATGCCCCCCTGAGGCTAATGCTCATAGCAAACTTATATTCTTTTTATTGTATTCTTCCATCAGTCTGTCCAAACCAAGACCATGCTACACACTCCAAGAGTGCTTCATTTGAATAAACCTTCCATTCCATTCCACTCTAACCCTCTCAACCCTCTTCTCACGTCTAATCCTATGAAGGACCACCCACTTACAAGAGCTTCCATATATCTAGAAATTGAGTAACCATCTCCTAACATTTCTTCCAAGAAATTAGGTGCGGGGAACTGTTGTAAACTAGCCTCTTCAAAACACATCTTTTGGAGGGGAATGTAACCCTCTACAATTTAGAGATAAAAATTTCATTTAAAAACCCCTCTTAGGGATTTCACTACTCTAGGCACCACTTGGATGGTTTAGTATTTGCTAGTTTCTAAATTCTTTCAAGCCAACGCTTTTGCTTTTGTCAAATTTTATTTCCTACATCTACTTGTACCTTCCCGTGAAGTGATAGAGAAATTTCCCAAACCCTTCAGGATGAGGCAAGATTGGGCATTATCGGAAGTTACATGCTATGTCATGCTCCTCCAAGTTTTCAGAGGATGATGTTGGGGTCAAAGTCACAGGAGGTGACCATCCACTTAATAATGTAGTAGTCTAACTAATAGACAAAATGGATTTTCTAGATAGAATTCACCAATATAATTTAATCAATATTGTGAATTCTTGTTGTTTAAAATGCACTTTTGAACACATAAGTTAATTCAACACCCTCAAAAACCCATGATGCCTAGAAATTTATATATTAAATAACTTAAACTTATCATTCTTAAAAATATCGACTCGATTTTCGATAAAGTTGACAAAAGCAAGTGATCGTAAAAAGACCATTTTGTCTATTTGTTATACTACATAATTAATAATCATTGATAATTTAATTAAAACTATAGAATCCCTATTCTAAAATCAACATGCATTTTAACGTAATAAATTAAAATTATAGAAACTCTATTCCGAAAAAGACATTCTTATAAACATAATTAAGAGTGTCTACTTATCAGACTTTAAAAGAAAATATTTTGTTTTTCCAATCTTATTTTTCTGTAATATGGTGGGGATTCATTGAAATCAGAAGCTTTGACACGTGAAATCTTCACAACATAAGTGCCCCAAGGGTTTTTGAGGGTGCTATAGTTAAAAAACTGGTTTAAATAACACATATCAAGATTTCACCACATTTCTTTTTATAGAATTACGGCTACAAATCGACTAGATTTCCTAAAACTCGGATGAATTGAATCTCCCAACATAATTACTTAATATATAATCAAAATAAACATCAAAAAATAAAATAATTTAAAATTTTAAAAATACATAAGCTTATATTTATAATTGTATAAAATAAATATACTTATCTCAATAACATTTATGAAAAA
Organism: Pinus albicaulis; assembly: GCA_034641835.2. NCBI lineage: Eukaryota > Viridiplantae > Streptophyta > Pinopsida > Pinales > Pinaceae > Pinus > Pinus albicaulis. Next base: position 283,016,813 of record CM076577.1, on the reverse strand, counting down.
GCAATCGAAATGTTTCATTTTGTTAAGATATTAATACATTAAAATTTATCTTATTATAATTCAAAAGTAATCAAAATTTTCATTTTTAAGATCCAAATACATTAAAATTCATTAAATTATAATTCAAATTACTCACTATATAATTAAAATAAATCTAAAAACATAAAATACTTAAACAATTCAAAAGTAATCTAAATGTTTCATTTTTTAAGATATGAATACATTTAATTATTTAAATTATAATTACAACTACTCACTATATCATTAAAAAAAATTGAAGACAAAATACTTAAACAATTAAAAAAAATCCTCAAATTTAATTTATAAATGGTAAAAATTGTATGAGGGACCTCCAAAAAAGAGTCGTGATCATATTGAGAAAGAGACAAAGTGGATTCCAAACAAAATTTGAAATCCATTTTTCAAATCAACCCGACATGGTTCTTATGATGTCTTGCTCTGGAAGCTCCCCCCACATTTCAAGCCGAAACCAACCTTGCCACATGTCAAGTCCAAACCAAAAATTTTGAGGCAAGCGTAAGACCCGACTATCGACCCCATATTCTTGAATTTTAATTTTGAGTTCCATTTACTCATAATCCACCCATACCCACCCCACCACATTTCAAGTCCAAACCAAAAATTTTGAGGCCAATGAAAGACCTCACTATGGGTGCCATATTCTTGAATTTTGAATTTTGAGTTCCATTTAATCATAGCCCTCCTATTCAAACAAAAAGAACCCATCGGTTAAGAGTTCCCAATTAATGTATATAATCAAATGTAAAAATCCTCTACACCAATTTAGTTCATCCTCCATTAAGATTCAGCCGCATTTTCACATCTAGGAACTTGGTTGTCTCCGCTTTTTAATCAAAACAAGGTAAGATTCAATCCCTTGCAATATTCATTGTATCTCCGAAGGTAAGTATTACAGTCCCAACCCATAAAATGTATTCTTCTCTATTGAATTATTGTTTATCAATCTTTCAATTTCAGATCAAAAATGGTGGTTATCGCGGAAGAGACCATTTTGGTAGAGAACCCACATAGGTTTTGTATGTTTTTGATCAAGTATCCTCAGATATGGTAAATGTATAAGAAGGCAGAGCTAGATTTTTGTATGGTAGGGATTTATAAAGAATGAATACTAACATGTTTTCTTCAATGCATGTGTGTGTATATATTGAGGGGTTGGTGATTTTTTCCAGTTGAGGAAGTTGATCTGTCACAAGATCTTCGCCACTGGAAATGGTTGGGAACTAATGAAGGAATTTCATTAGTCATGTTTGGATTTCTTCGCCGCTTCTGACGAGATTGTTTTTTGTGAATCTAGTTGGCCGCTCCATGAAATAATTTCAAGTTCCTGAGGTGCCTATTTAACATTTAGGATATTTATTTGTTTGTGATTTTTATTACCGACTCGAATGCTTTAGGGCATGGATTTAGAAATTTTATTTCTTAAAAAAAATTGTGATGGTTTGCAGACCCGTGCATTTTAGGGGTTTCATATTGCAAGTGAAAATATTCATTTAGGTCTTCTTCTTGTTAGTGATATGTTTTTATTGCATAAATTAAATTGATTAGTGTGTTTTGATTAGTGTGTTTTATTGCTAGCTATGGTATTATGATGTGATTTTCTTGCTGAATTATGTGCAGAAATGTCCAGTATTTTGTTAAATACTTATATCAAGGAATCTAAACAGAAAGATCACTTGTTTCGTGAAATTGAGAATATTCCTTGTGTAGCTAAAAAAAATAGACTGTACTCTTTGTTGGATTGATAGCTAGGAAACATTTATTTAAAAGTTTAAAACAAATACATATTTAGGTTCTAAACCTTAGTTTTTGATTGGAAAGATTTATATGTATTTATTGTAATATCCTATCAATATTTTGCAGTGCTAATAGTTTCATTGAGAGGATTCTTTCATTTGCTTGCCTGGAGGGTATATTTTTCTCAGACAGATCTCCTCATTTATGTGTTCTATGATTAGTTCCTCCTTTATACACTTTTCATATTATGAATTCCATTGTTTTCCTTACTTATTTATTTTTTATTGTGGATGTTCCCTTTGCATATTTTCTTCGATCTTTTCATTGAAGAAAATGGGTCTAATGTCGGGCATAAATTTTTCAAATAAGCTAATTTCAAGGGATGAAGGCCTTCACTGCGATTTTTTCTGCTTGTTCTACTATATGTTGATTTTTCTGAGGTTGGGAGTTTTTGGTTGATAACTTCAGACTTGATTTTGTTTAATAAAATATGTTTTGATTTATTTCATATTTGGCTTATAGTTTTATATTTGATTTGACTAATCAAAATTATTATATTTTATTGATTTTTTTTTATTATCATACATTCCTTTCTATTTTTCCTTATTTTAATATTTTATCATAAGCATGTGTATTTTATTGTCTAATAATCTTCTGTAATTTTAATTTTAAAATAAGTTATATTTTATAATAGTATTTTCACTTTTAAAATAAGTTATATTCCATAATAAATTAGTTATTAAAAAATTACTTTACTATGTATTTATTTTTCTTAGTGGTCTTTTTCTATTTCGACTTTTGCTTTAATTGTCTTTTTATATTTTGACTTATTTCTTTTATTTATTTATATATTCTTAATTTATTTATATTTATTTTATAACTATTTTTAAAAAAAAATTACGGTCTTTTCTCTTTTGATTTTGATTTTGATTTTTTATTATTTATTATTTTGGATTTTTATTTTTCAAAATTTATTGAAAATTATTTTTAATATTTTTAGACTTGACTCTCTTTTTTTCAATTATTTTGTATTGTTATTTTATTATTATTATGTTCGTTCACTTCATATATATATATATATATATATATATATATATATATATATATATATACCTTGTACCATGTAGTGTTATGTTTCACTTGATTTAGTTATTATAGATTTTATTAGTCCTATTTAATTTTAAATATTTATATTAATATTAATTTTTTGAACATTATTTAGTTTCTAGTATATTCTTTATGACCGTTTTATTTCAACTGTTTGACTGAATTCTTTGTGCATCACCTCCACTATTTATTATCTTGTTGAGATCAAAATTTCCATCTTATTCTTGAAAATGAACCACACTGGATGGTTCTAAATGCGTAGACACAAAAATTCCATTGTGATTTTTATAGAGAGAAATTTAATCTATGAAATATGGATCATAGAATCTTGAATTCAAAGAAATTTATATCTTGTTTTGCAACATTCTAAATCATAAACTTAGTGAAGAAAGAGTGAAGGAGATAGTATGTGATGTTGGCATGAATGAGAATTTGTTTGTGATGCTCTACCATGAGATATTGTTGGGATGAATTCTAAACTCATGATTAATTATATTGAATTTGTTGCTGACAGGCTCTGGTATGTATTTTTCATTGTAAAAAATATGCATTTTTTTGTATTATATATGTATATGGTGTAAAGTTTTACAAATTTAATTGGGAAATATATCTATTAGCAATTTAGGTTACACTAGGATATATCTGTGTATAATGTACATAATCCATTTTAATTGATGGAGGTGATCTCTCTTCAATGAGTATTTAGGATTTTATTGTTCATTGCATTTCCTATGGGTCTGTCTTAACTTGGAAATTTGTAATTTTAATTGGATTCCTTTTCAATGGATTTGCAAAGGGACAACAAATTTCTTCAAAAAAATAGTTGGAAAATACGAAAATCCCACTCTTATGTTTGGTTTGGGAAACATGGAGGGAAGCCATATTCAGGATTTAGGATGGCCACAAGTGTTCCCTCAAATTGGAAGTTTGGTGTTGGAATTTTGTATTGATTTTCCATTCAAGGATCATATAGCAACTGGAGTTTGAAAGTTACATTCCAAAATAATTCTATTTTGGAAATTACTAGTTATGATTGATACATATTTTCGATGTTAGAAATTTGCTCCAAATCATAAGTAATATATTGTACCACGGGTAAGGAACACAATGGGAAGGGAATTGTCTTTTAAATTTATCCATTTATACTGTAGTGATCCATAAATATAAGAAAAACATTAATAATTTGGTATAGACTATTTGGCTTATTCATATGTCATAATAGGGCCAAATAGTATTTCTTATCTAAAGAAATACTTATTAGGTTCAAATAGTAGTTCTTATCTAAAGAAATTCTTATGAGAATTAGGAATTATTTACATCATTGACCTCCAACTCTAGACTTATTCACTTAGCCATCTACATGATCCAGTTATATACATGTATGCCAGGCTATACTATTATTGTATCGTTTTTACTTCATTACATTTTATTCTAGAATTAGCTTTGGCATTTTCTAGGAGTTTTTTTTTGCACTCCCACATTGTATAAGTAACCTACAACTTGATATTTTTACCATGTAACTTAGTTGGCTTGATTATGCCTACACTTTCCTTGAAGGTTGAATACTAAGTTTACTGAGGTGTTATTTTCTATGGTGATGTTTTATTTTCTTTTTTTATACAAGTCATTTGGCCACATAGTGGTCACTATTTCCAAAGTGAAGAAAACTTGTTCGAGTGTCTTGATTTTATGGGGACAAATGGCATTGAAAATATTGTTGATGTTGAGGTATATATCGTATAAATCCTTTATAGTCTAATTTATCTTGTATTTTGGTGTTCATTGTCATTCATGTCTTATACTTTTCATTGACATATATTCTTTATTTTCCAGAAAAAAATCAATGTTGATGGTGAGAAGGGGGAATTGAATAAAAAGGAGAATGATAACACTCGAGTGACCAAATAAAAAATAAAGAGAGAGAAGAGAACTGGTCTAGTGATACTCGTAGACCTAATGTCCTACATAGTACACACATAGAGAGAATTATGGTCAAGTCTTCATAGTTGGTGAATTCACCCGCAATGCCTTGGTAACACAATGATAATGTTTTGAAGTGATGAAACAATATTTCATGTGTATATTGTACTCCAACGAATACTAAGCTGGAAACTCATATTGTAATACTTGACATTTTATATAATATAATCTGTTGTTGAAATTATTTATAGTTGCACTCGATATTATTTATAGTCACACTTGATATTTTTTAGTATTGTAATTAACAAATGTAATTTTATGTTTTCATTTAGATGAACATGTACACTGTATGAAATTCTCTTTAAAAATTTAGTTGTGAAATTATACTAATTAATTTATGTTGACTAATAATGAACATATGAAATCAATCTAAAACTACTAAATTATTAGTTTATGTTGATTAATGATGAGCACAATTAAATGAATATACAAAAAAAATAGTTGCTTGTAATTATTGTTAATAAAAGTAAATGAAATGAATATAAAACACTAAAGTAGTCATTTATGTAATGATTGTGAAACTACCAAAATAAGATAAATTACTACTACAAATGATAAATTTTTTATTACAAATGATGACTAAATTTTACATATATATAACTATTAATAGCTAATTTACAGTATCTTATAACACGACCAAAATTTAGTCATATTTCTTTGGTCATTAAATGGTTTCAAACAATAACTAAAATATGCATATATATGACTATTAGTAGCTAATTTACAGTATTTTATAACACGGGAAAAATTTTGGTCATATTTCTTTGGTCATTAATTGGTTTTGTCGGGTGGTCACTTAGTATAATATTTTGTTGTATATATGGTCATGAATTTTGGAAATTAATGATTAAATTAATGAGCAAAATTTATGATTAAATATACTACTAGACAATAAAATTGAGACAACCAATTAATGACTAAGCTAAAAATGACTAAGAGTTGGTCACGTTAGAAGATACTATAAATTAGCTACTATTAGTCCCCGGCCAAAGTATATTTGTTTATATGCAATTTTAGCCATTTTTAAGTAACTAATTAGGCTTTGTACTAGTTTTGTGATGGTAGCAAGCTTGAAACTACTTCCACTTTCCCTCCTTATAAGGGAATCGTTTTATGTGAAGCAGGAAGTTCTGATAAAGCTATTCCTCTTGTTGTTAAAGATGATTTTTCCCTTGGAATTGATGGTAGAATTCAAAAGGCTAGTGAGAAAATAATTTGGACAAACAATGCCTTCAAGGGACTAGAAATGAATGCCACAAAAACCCAAGAATAAAAGGAATGTTTCAACTCTTTGGAAGTAGATATAAAAAGTGTAAATCAATGTCTGAATGATGTCAATTTTTCTTTCTTTGTCCTAAAATTCTTTGTAATAGAATCTACTAAAAGAATAATAGATAGGGTGAGGTTTGAATCACTAACCTCATAGAATCTCATACAAGAAATTTCAGAAAAAATTGACAAATTAACTATTTCTCCCAAAGAAAAATAAATTCCGAATTAATGTTGTTTACCCACCAAATACTCATCGAGCATCCAAAGGCACCAGTAGAAAAATTTGTGTTCTTATTCCCAAAATAATAAAAGACTATTAAAAAGCCTCAGCTTATTGGAGAACTTTCTCTACTTTTCCCATAAGAAACTTTTGAAGTCATCCTTGAAACATCAGGACATCAGCCGTTTCCTATTTATGAACCCTTGTCTAGCCAATTCACTAGATATCCAGCACCAGATCTTAGTGGCAAAGGAAAGATGCCTGAAACTCATACTTTCCAATCAAAAGCATATAAATAATGGTATATTGATGGGTTAATTGCAAGACAAATCAGACATATGATAGATAAAATATACAAAGAGTATAAAATCATGTGTATGAGGGGAAAATCAGAAGTAGAATCCTGCAAAACACTCATTCAGTGTTTTACGAGAACAATTCAAATATGGTGGGAGGTAGAATCCTCTTGAGCTATTATACAAAAAATGGAAGAAGAAGTGGTAAAAGATGAAGCATGTGATATATTCCATAATGAAGATGACACACCTAAAACAATATGATTGGAGCACTAACATCTTTCATTCTTGAACACTGGTGTGGGCTAATAATAGAAATCGAAAATGAGCATGAAATGGTTCTTATAAACATTAAATGTAAAAATATATCTCAGTATGAATATTTCCACAGAGACTAGATGTAGAGAATTTATGAAGTCAAAGAAAGCCAAAATTATTTGTGGATACAAGTATATTTGGGAGCACCCCCTTGCAAGTTTGTGGAATATATCCAGCACCAGGAGATATTCTCCCAAACTTTTGAAACCTACACATGGGGAGAAATTTATTGTAATATAAGAAAAGAATTGATTGGTTTGTGTACATGATTAAACACCAATAAACAATAATGAAATTAATGACTATGTGACTAAAAATGTTAGTAATCGTAATTATTTCAAGTGAATTACTACTAAATTTGAGCAATTTTATGTGACCAAACTAAAATTGACTAACTTAAATGACTAATTTAGTCTTGGAATAAAATATACAACTAGATAACAAGTGACTAAAATAAAAGAGACTAACTTAAACGACTAATTTAGTCTAAGGAATACATATATGACTAGATAATAAGTGACTAAAATAAAAGCGACTACCTTAAATGACTAATTTAGTCAGAATTAAAACATATGACTAGATAATAAGTGACAAAATTAACAACGATTAATGTAAATTACTATTATAGTCCAAGAATAAAAATATGGCGAAATAACAAGTAAAACAAGTATATGAATTAGTCATTTATGTCAGTGATTTTTAATTATGTCACTCCATATATGGAAAATTGAAATTTTGGTACTGAAGGTGTCTCTGAATTTACAGTGTTAAAATTATGAATACTCTTTTGTCTCTAAAGTTTAACAGTGCAGATGGATTCATCTACAATTAACATAATTGCATGTATCATCTATCAACTTTACACTAATCCATTTGCAGTGTTAAAATTTAGAGACAAAGGGGTCTCTGAATTTACAGTGTTAAAATTATGAATACCCTTTTGTCTCTAAAGTTTAATAGTGCATATGGATTCATCTACAATTAACATAACTGCATGTATCATCTATCAACTTTACACTAATGGCTTCATTATAATTTTAGTAAAATTTATAATATTTTTTTTTTTTCTAAATCAGACTAATCTATTAATTTATAAAAGTGCTGTTACAAAACTACCCTTGCTGCTGCTGTGTGAGCCAGCGAACTGGGACTGATTAACATCATTGTTCTTGATTGTTTTGGGTTGCCCAGAGTGGGAAACCAACCCATTAAGCAGAATATGCTGAGCCGCCCTTAGAAGGGAAACCGGCCAGTGGATTATACATAAAATGTAAACAGCAATGGAAAAGCTAGAGACAACATACTGCTCATCAGAGGAGCAATTGAAACAGCAAAACTCCAAAAGACCAGAAGTTAATGAGCCAGGGGATTTAGCCCTCGTGCTCAGAAGACATTGGTTCCTCTTCAATCCTGCATGCATATTCATTCTCCTCGCTACTGTCCTCCTTTCCTGCATGGCTATCAGTCTGCAAATCTTTGTTGTCAGCTCCAGAACGCAGCTCCGTGGGGGGAGAGGGGCGATGGTCAATGGGGAGGGAAGGGGTGGCACAAGGCGGAATTTCCTCACGGAGCGAGACAGAGATGAGGGCGGTGATGATGGAGTCGAAGGAGGTGCAGTGGAAACGGAGTTCGGCATTTTGAGTAGTTTGACGGATTGTGGCGCCTCGAATGCAACTTTCCCGGGGAGTGGGCTGACTGGGAGGGGCAGGGAAGTCAGAAGGGGGCTGACTGGTATGAGCCAGAGTTTCAGGAGGGCCAGGAGGCTCAGAGGCGAGAGGTGGCTGACCTGGGAAGTCACCAGAACTCCAAGCACGAACACGACCCCTCCCTCTGCCTGTATGAACATAATTCACAGCACGTCGACCCCGGCCTCTTCCTCTGACTCCACCACCTCGAGAGGCAGGCGGGGGCGTGTGAGCGTCATCCTCCGAGGACGAGCTGAGCTCAGAAAGCGGGGAGGGTGGATTTTCCATGGCCAGACCTCGACTAGTGCCCCTTCTGCAGCGCATGCGCTGCCTGAGGCATGGCATAGCTAACAAGGGGTGGGGCTCGCGAGGACTGCCAAGAAGGGAGGGCAGAGCTTGGGGAGTAGTGAGGAGGCTACCAGGGTTAAGCCAACCAGACTGAGAAGTTATATAACCAGTCGAAGAAGCAAAATAACCAGACGGAGAAGCAATAAGACCCGACGGAGAAGCAATATAACCAGATGGAGAAGCGATATAACCAGCAATACAATTGCTAGTGGAGAAATTGTCCGAGGAATGCAAATTGAGGCCAGAGAGAGCCGGATTACCTGCAGCGAATTCTGCTGTAGCTCCAGTTGAGGCCGAAGCACCGCAGAAAGGACTGTTGGAAAAATGAACACCCGGGACGATCTCCAGACAGGCGAAAATGCTGCAGCGGCGTCCAGTCTGCGTTTTGCAGCTGGAATTGGCACAATCGAGCGAACAAACAGCATCAAGCGGGTTCAGAGGTCCGCCATAGCTCTCACTGTTCGGCATTCCCTCCATACTGCAGACGTTCCACAAAACCAACACCATATATTCGAGAACGATGGTGCAATAACTACCTCTCTGGTCCGATCGAGGCAAATTAATATCTCCAGCGGGCATAGTGCCATGAGCCATGTGGGCACGGCGTGTGGGCAACGTTGGAGGCTGCGCGCGAGCCCTAGGTTCATTAATTTCCATCTGCAGCCGCATCCGGCGTGGAGCAATCCTTGTGCACCAAGGAGGAGCAATTTTGTTGTGTTTCAGCATCATGGATGATATTGAGATCCCCATGAGTGAGCAAACTATTATTCTCAGCGCCATAATTAGCCAGAAGATCAGCTACCTTATTTCCTTCCCTTTTAACGTGGGTGAAGGAGATGGCTCTGTTGTCATGGATCCAGTCACTTATCTTGCAAATACGAGCTGCCAAACGCCAACTCTGAGTAACCTTATTGGGATCGGCTCCCCAAAGAAGCTGATTGGCAATATGAATAAGGATTTGAGAATCCCCTTCAATAATGGTAGGGAAAAAGTTGTGTTGAAGAATTAGTCTGAGGCCTTGCCAGAGTCCTTCAAGCTCCGCTGAATTGTTGGAGTCCCAGCCAATCGATCCAAAGTAGAGGAGCTGTGTTTCGCCATTGGAGTTTCTAATAATGCCTCCAAAACCTGCTTGCCCAGGGTTCCCCTTGGATGCACCATCAAAGTTTAATTTGAAAAGCCCTGGGGGAGGAGGAGTCCAATGTAAAGGCGCCTTTGAAGCCACTGTATTTCGAGTGTTCCGAGTAACTCCAAGATTGATATTCCAGTTGTTCCAGATGAGGACTTCTTGCTGCTGCTTAGGGAGATCCTCTTCTTGCCAAGAGTGGAGTTCCAAGGATTCCTGGAGATTGCTCATGAAGGTGTGCCATATGGAGTCTATGGAACTAGATTGGTTTTTGAAGATACGCTTATTACGTTCTTTCCATAAGGTCCAAAGGATTAGACCCGGGAGAAGATGCCAAAGCGCATTGAGGAGTGCTGAGGCATAGGGACGTTTGGGCCAATTTCGAAGAAGGGAGGTAATATCACAGGAGGGTATGCGTTTTTGACAACGGATTCTACATTTGTTCCATAGGGAGTTGGCCAGCGGGCAAAACAGCATGAGATGAGGGATGGTTTCAGCATTGAGAGCACAGTTTGGGCATCGGGAAGGCCCTATGAAGCCTCTTTTGGTGAGATTATCCCAGGTAAGAATGCGTTTGTGACTGAGAAGCCAGAGGAAAGTGGAGATTTTGGGCTAGGTTTGAGGATTCCAAATCATCTGCCAAAGAGGATCCCGGGGAAGAGGGGGGGGGTGCATCAGGGCATAGGCCTCTTTGGTGGTAAACATGCCTTTGGTGGTGTGACCCCATCTGAGAATGTCAGGATCAGGGGAGCTTCTGATTTGTCTTCTCTGTAGCTCTTGATCGAGGTCTTCTATCACTGTATTCTGGGCTTGAGCAATAATGAGATGAGAAGGTTTCCAGATCCTGTATCCATTGCTATCATTATTCTTCCAATGTTCATTGATTTTCCTGTCTAAAATAATTCTGGGTTCCCCAAGGTTGGTGAGGGGGAATTTTTCCAGGAGAGCAGATTCCTGTTGCCATGCGTCTATCCAGAATCTCGCCGATTGACCATTGCGCACCTCCCAAAAGCTGTGCTGTTGAATAAGTGCATGGTGTTGCTTTGCCGCATTCCATATTAAAGAACCTGAGTTGATGGGGGTTAAACGAACCAAATCAGCAGTTGCTCTGTTGTTTGCATACTTCGCTATCCAGAGTTTGTCCCAAGGAGTTTGGGGATTGGACATCCATCTCCACCAGACTCGGGCAGCCATAACTTCATTACTGTGCGTTGGGTCTGTCAAACCAAGACCTCCATCTGCTTTGGGGGTGCATACAGTGCCCCAATTCACTAGGGCCCATTTCCGATTTTGTCCAGAGGAGCCCCAGAGAAAGCATCTTTGCATAGCTTTGATCTGCTTGAGAACCCACTTCGGAGCTGCAAGAACAGAAAAAAGGTAGAGAGGCATAGATTGCAAGGTGGCTTTAATGAGAGTAAGACGGCTGGCCATGTTGAGGGCGCGATAGGTCCAAGAGGAGAGGCGAGTTTCCAATTTCTCAAGAAGCTGATTCCAGGAGGAATGCTTGATGGCTGAGTCCGTAAGGGGGGCTCCAAGGTATTTGTCAGGGAGGGTGGCCAAAGAAAAACCAAGAATGCGAGCAATGTTGACTTGAGCTGGAATGGGAGTGTGGAAGAAGAAGACCTGAGACTTGGAATCATTGATTGTTAATCCAGAGGCTTTAGAGAACAGAGTGAGGATATCTTTGTAGGACCGGGCTTCTTGTACGGAAGGGTGGCCAAAGAGCATATTGTCGTCAACAAATTGTTGATGAGTGGTGGTGGGGGCATCATGAAGGGAAAGACCACGCAAATGTCCAAGGTTGACTGCCTCATGGATGAGTCGGCCTAGCCCTTCGGCCATTAGGACGAAGAGGAAGGGGGAGAGAGGGTCCCCTTATCGGATGCCTCGAGAGGGGCGAAAGGGGTGAGAAGGAGTGCCGTTGAGAAGAATGGATAGAGAGGAAGAGGAAATGAGGTTCATGATCCAACGAATCCACATATTGTCAAATCCATAAGCACTTAGAGTTTGCTGAATAAAATTCCAGTTCAGCTTGTCAAAGGCCTTTGAAAGATCCATTTTGAGCAACATACCTGGCTTTTTGCAGACCTTGAGTGAGTGTATGATTTCGTGTGTGAGAATGATGCCGTCCAGTATTTGTCGCCCTTCAACATAACCTGTCTGCTCCGGAGAAATGAGGAGAGGGAGAAGAGGTTTGAGCCTGTTGGCGATGACCTTGGTGATGACTTTGTATATAACATTGCAAAGGGCGATGGGTCTAAATTTGTCAGGTCTGCTGGGCTGCTCCTCTTTTGGTACCAGCGCTACAAAGGTGGTATTGAGGGGAGGCAGAATCCAGTGCATAGCTCGAGATTCTTCTACCAAGTGCCAGACTTCTTCTCGGATGAGAGCCCAAAAGTGGTGAAAAAAGTTGGCTGTGAATCCGTCCGGCCCCGGGGCTTTGCCATCCTTGAATTGAGCCATAGCCGTGTCTACTTCTTGCGGGGATATTGGGCGTAGCAGCATTTGATTATGGTCATCCGTGATGAGTTTTGGAATAAGCCGTGTGATCTGATTTATAGCAGGCTGTCTATTGGCTTGTGGCTCCTTCTGGAGGTCCTTGAAGTAGTTGACAAGCTCTTTTTCCATATCTTCATGACTCTCCATCCTTTCCCCTTGTTGATTCATGATGTGGCCAATTCTGTTCTGCATTCTTCGTTGGATGGTTGTGTTGTGGAAGAACTTGGTGTTGCGCTCTCCTTCTTTTAACCAACGAACTCTGGACTTTTGTCTCCAGAGGATTTCCTCCTGTTTATATCTGTCTTCCAATTTTCGTTGAAGTTCAAGCTCTTTGGTGGCTAGAGGTTCAGACCTGCCAGAGTTTATAATCTCCTGCTGAACATCCTTCATTTGTTGTTCTAGGATTCGCTTTTCCATGAAGATGTTACCAAATATGTTGTGGTTCCATTCTTTGTTTTGCTCCTTGACCCACTTGAGCTTTTGCTGGAATTGGTACATTTTTGACCCATTGGGAGGGGTGAATCTTTTCCAGGCTGAGTGTACCATGTCAGTAAAGGAGGGATGCGTGAGCCAAAAAGCTTCAAACCTGAAAGGCCGTTTGGTATGGAGACCCATATTTTGCCAATGGAGCATGATGGGCCAGTGGTCAGAGCCCGAGATAGGGAGGATGGACCCGGTAAAATCTCCCCCCACATGGATAGCGTTATCCGATAGAAGGAATCTGTCCAACTTGGATGCTATCTGTTGCCTGCCTATCCTGCGGTTGTTCCAGGTGTACAACCCGTTGCAAAAAGGAATATCTATGAGCCAATTGCTGTTGATGAAGTCCTTGAAATGGGTACTGTCCTGATCAAGTCTAGCTCTCCCTCCAGATTTTTCAGCCATCTTTGTGATCATGTTAAAATCTCCGCCCAGAATCCAAAGAGGATGAGTCCTGTTGGAGTTGAGATACGCAAGTGTATTTAAGAGCGTTACCTTGCTTGCCAAGTCTTGGGGAAAGTAAACATTGGACAGATGTCCATGAATGTTGGTGCCTATAGGGTGGAAAGTGGCCTGGATAAGATTGTGAGAGGCATGAAGGTCACTAATCTGCAAGGCTTGAGGGTTCCAAGCAATTGCCAATCCTCCCGAATATCCTGAGGCGTCCACCGCTGCAGATCGACATCCCGGCCAAGCTTTAGCCAAGATGGAGCTCAACGATTGGCTGTTACATTTAGTTTCTTGAAGGAAGAGCAAGTGGGGTTTTTCCTTCTGTATCAAGTTCTTTATCATTCTGTATTTTCCGGGACCGTTAAGTCCTCGTACATTCCAGGAAATCAAATTCATTGAGAACTAGTTGGGAGCGGTTTGAAGAACCTAGTGAGCTTGGGATATTGTCCCGATTCCACTAATATTTTCCCCAGAGCCATGGTGCGCTGCCAGTCAGGAGTTCTCCCTCTTTTCTTGGATTCTTTCATAACATTCAAGCTGTCCCAACGACTGCCAGCCTGGACCCCCAATTTCTTGTTCTGATGGACTTTGTCCAGAAGCGCCTCTATAGTATCAATCTGCCGCTGGTTGATCTTATCATATTCTTTTCGTTCACAAGCTTCTTCCATACCTGTGAGTTCTAGCTCGCTTATGACAAAACCTTCACTGTCTTCGTCCATTTGAACGGTCTGGTCGAGCTGGTGTATATCTGTGGCCTCTAGATTGACAAGGGAAGCAGAAACCTCTGAGAAGGGGAGGTTAGGGTTCCAGGTGACCTGTTTCTGATTGGGGGTAAGAGTGAGGTTAGGTTTTTCAACAGAGGTCGAAGAGGGTGGGATGGGCGGAGGCGGTGCAGGGTTGGGAGGATTTGGAAGGGGCATGGAGGGGCCGACAGGATTGAGGGTGACAGGGGTATGAGCATTCGAGGGTTCAGTTTGGGCAAGCGCCTCAAAACTATTACTGGTAGAAGGAGTGGAGGCAGAGGTGGTGGGTTTCTTCCCTGGAGCAGATTTCTTGCTGTGTCTTTTCCTGGAAGCTACTTTGGTGAATCCATCTGCTTCTGCTTTCCCCTCTGATTCAGCTTTGCGAGCCTGGACCGTGAGAGGACAGTCTCTATAGAGATGCCCATGGGCATTACATCGTCTGCATCTGAACGGCACATATTCATAATCTAATGGCTGGATCCACTCAAAGTCGTCATGAAAGATACTTACCGCGTCTGGGAGGGCGTTGTCCAAGTGCATTTGAACACAGATGCGAGCGTAGGAGGTATACCTTCTGAGCTTGGTTTCTTCAGCTATTTTTATGAACTCTCCTAATCCAGATCCGATCGCCCTTAGGGTTTCCTCGTCCCAGTATTCAAGTGGCAGTGAGTAGAGTCTGATCCAGACAGGAGCCCAGTTGAAGTTTTCTCGATCTGGGTTGAATCTTTCTACCCAGTTTCTCAAATACAGCCCTGCCGAATTGAAAAAGTATGGTCCCCCATCCATGACTCTGTTTCTGTCTTCCAAGCAGTTGAAAGTGGCGGTGAAGAACCCCTTTGCTCCAAGCTGCAAAGAGACTTCCCCTTTGGGCTTCCATTTAGAGGCAATCCAGCCCTGGAGGGCCTTCTCCGTGGGCCAAAACCCAACAAATTTTCCTATGAGGGCATGATCCCTCATGTACTGTATTCTGGCGTTTATTCGATGACTTGTCAGATCAATTTTAGGCCGTTCTGAAGCTATGGGCTTGCATGTGGATGATGTGGCTTGTTGTGTCTCCATTCTTGCTTCCGTAGACGATTTCTGGGCTTTTTCCGCCTCTGGGCCATTGTCAGATTTGTCCTCCATTCGAATCTCTGAATCGGCTTCATTTGCAGGGAGGGGTTTTCCTCCCCCCCCCGTTTCGACCTCCATCCCTAGGACCAGGACGAGGTTGCCAGAGATGGTCAGCGCTGTCAGTGCTGGTGCAAAGCAGTCGAGATGTTGCAGTCGCTAGGGTTTCGTTTGAGATCAGAGACGCAAAACCCTAACGCAAGCGCTCTCTCCATTAAATTTTGCCAATGTTAATAGAAGAATAGGCTCCCCAAATCTGTAAAATTTATAATATTAATTAGATAGCCAAATTAATATTTATATTTATATTTAGTATTTGGCCATAAAGTTTAATTTTTAAATTTCTTTAATTTATGTTCAAAGTGTGAGTTTTTTAAAATCTAAGGTGAAATATTCATATTTACATTTAATAAATAGATAAATATAAAATTTCTTATGTTAAACATGTGAGTTCATTTAAATATAATATTAAATCA
>CM076577.1:282210955-282400830 GCA_034641835.2 Pinus albicaulis | reverse complement strand
TACAATTTACAGAGTTCTAAGTTTAGTAACTTAGATCCAAAAATTCTAAAGACAATATTTTTAAGAGGTATAAGAGATGATTTTCTGGCGCATCTGAACCTATTGGGAAAAGGAGACATATCGCAAGAAAAACTTGATGAGATAATGAAGATTTTCTTGCGTAGGTCAAGAGGATCGGTCAAAGGGAGAGTTTTAGTTCGAGATCCTTCAGTTGGGATACAGAAGTCCACGAGGGGAGGAGTAACTAGAGAAGAGATCGGGAACTTATTTACCTAGATTACTATGGTACAAGTCAAGAAAGCAAAAGCAGAAGCTGAAGCAGCCTGAGAAATATTTTGTCCCCGATGAAGAAAGAAAAATTTGGAGAGAGAATGTGGACTGAATAATGTCATATTGTAAAACATCTATGAGTTGGTGCACTCTATGAATTAGTGTCCTGAGTTGCCCAGATTGAAGGCGGTACTTCAAGAATCAAGTGAGGATATTCAATATTCTTATTTCATTTGATCAAAGAGACCATGGCAGTTGCTACCTACAAGTATGCCTTCTTTTCCTCTTTTTATCATTGGAGTAATTTTTATAATAGTCAGCAATATCCATGGCAGTATCCTACTCCTTCCTCAACACAATTTCCTTCACCATGGAACCAGTGGCCATCTCCTCCACCAATGCAATATCCTCCATCATAACCCAATCCTTGGGGTCAGATTTGGAGAAGTAATGGCCAAGGTCTAGTATCCCCTCCAATACCAATGCACAAAAATAGTTACAATTTCCTTCTATTCAAAATCCTCACTACAAGAAAAAAACACATTGGTGAGGGTCATGCTTGTGACGGACCTTTAAGGTCCGTCACCAATGTCACATATGGTGACGATCCTTAAAAGACCATCACTGTAAGTGTATATAGTGATGGTCCTTTATGGTCCGTCACCAAAGACATTTTCAATGATACTTTTGGTGAGGGTTGTTAAAGGCCCATCACTAATTCTCTCTTTGGTGACACTTCTAGTCATGAACTTTTAATGACCCTCATCAATGCTCTTTTTGCTACTTTTGGTGACGGTTAAAAAATGTCCGTCATCATTGATCATTAAAAACCATCACTGTAAGTGTATATAGTGATGGTCCTTTATGGTCCGTCACCAAAGAAATTTTTTAATGACACTTTTGGTGAGGGTCATTAAAGGCCCATCACTAATTCTCTCTTTGGTGACACTTCTAGTGACGAACTTTTAATGACCCTCACCAATGCTCTTTTTTTTACTTTTGGTGATGGTCAAAAAATGCCCATCATCATTGATCATTCCAATGAGTTTTTGATGACGCTATGTTCCTGTTAATATAGTTTTTGTCAAAAGTTAACAATTTAATACCATTATTGTGGAGTATTTTTTATAATATGTCCAAGGCCATAGTGGTTAGGGTCAGTCAATTTTTTATAAGTAATTAGTGTGTATCATTTCCCTCAAGTAATGACTAGTTGAATAGAGATTTCCTATGAGTCAACACATGATTCATATATAGTAAGTTTATTATCTAGAAAATTCCCTTTAGATAAAGTTCCATTATTGTGTGTAGGAAATATATTATTTAATATATAATCAAGCTTTGACAATTCTATTAATGAGAAAGACCTAACAATCCTCACCAATCTAGGCATGCCTTAAATTAATGCTTTGGCACACACTAACATTTCTTAGCACCCCACATGTATTGGAACATCTTTGTACCTAGAACATCTTGTGATGACACTGACGCCCAAGCACATGGTGGCATGCACTATCACAACATTGAACTCTCCTAGCATGTGTTGGCATTGTGCATATAGTCCCTAGCATGCCCTAGAACACCTTGGTTGAATGCATTGGCATACATTAGCACTTGGCACACAATGCCACTTGGCATGTATTGGGACCTATTATTAGTGTGCCTAGCATGCCCCTTTTCAAAAAGATAAAGTCCTAACTTATTAACCCTCTTATTGGTTTTTCCTTTTGTTGCCTTAACACATATTGACATACCCTGGCACCCTGTACCACATCCTTAGCACCTAGCATGTATTGGCATATCTTGACACTATTAATTGGCACATGATATAATTAGCACACCCTGGAACTCCCAAGCACACTTTGGGAATTATTGACATGCCTTGATATTCCCTAGCATGCTTACCAATGCTTAGCATACCTTGTCAGTCCCTCCTTGGAATGACAAATAACACTCATTAACACTAGTTTCTAGCACACGTTCCTCATATTCATTAACTTTCATGAATTTTTACCTAGTTCTCCCTTAATGTTTTTTCCCAGTAATCCTTAACACTCATCAACATGCATTATCACACTCTAACACACCTTAGCACTCTTCAACATTCCCTTCCTCTTCATAACATGCATAACACTAGTCCCTGACACATATTGGCGCTTGGCACATGTTGGTGCTTGGAAAGTCTTAGCATGTATGGAATACGTTGAGATGCCTTGCTATGATTTGGCATGGTTTAATATTAAATTTATTTGTGATTATCAATTGTTGGAAAGTAGATGAGAAGCAACAAAGGAATACTTGGCACTTAGAATGCACTAAGACTTTGAACTTGGCACCTATTGCTGCCTAGTGTTGGTGTGCCTAGCATGCCCCTCTTGGAAAAGGTAAATTGATGACTTATTAACCCTCTTATGTCTTCATTTCCTTGTAGTTTAAGTTTTTTCTCCCTTTTTTTGTCTTGACAGTCCCTAGCATGCATTGACACACCCTTGCACATCTTGGCATGCCTTATCACTTGGCACATCTTAGCATGTTTGACATGTATTCCCACTATCTGGCACATCAAGGGGGTGAAGAGAGATGTAGTCCTAAAGTAGGTCGAGTACGAGGGAGAGTAAGGGTTGCTAAAGGGAGGTCATGATCATCCTCCAAGAGCAAGATCATCATGTGAGGGTTCAGAAGAATGTTGCATGCCTTAAGGGTTCGTTTGCACTAGGAAATAGGATGGCATATTGTTGGTTCTCTTCTGGCAGATCAAGCTTAAGAGAGGTTTCTCATGAGAATTTGGGCATGTGATTTCAATGGTGTCTTTGTGTGAAGGCCACATCAAATTATGAAATGTTGAAATTTGTGACAAAAAACAATGAGATTGGAAAACAGAAAGGACAAAAAAAAATGCACCCACACTGGTGAGGAATTTTGATGCACCATGAGTGAGGAATGTGGGGCATCTAATCTATTTTTCCTTTAAATAAATTGGACAATAAATTTTAATTTCATCTCATAACAACTTGTGTTAGTTAATTAAGTCATGATGACCGAGTTAGCTCAAGAAATTCAAGTACTTGAGGGTCTGAGATGAGGCAGCTAGAGGGATTCTAATATTTTTGGGGTCCAGTTGAAGTTGATGCATTAGTGGGGTGCAAGTGTAATTAACTCTTAAAATCAGTTTAACTGGTTCTAACTGAGTGATGAGCTAGTGAGAGGTCTAGTGAATTAAATTAGATTTAATTCACAATGAGTGATAAATCATATAATTGATAATTCGCTATTAATAGTTGCATGCATGTCAGTTTCGAGGAATACCCATTTGAGACAGAGGTTAAAGGGAACATAACTATCATTTGTATTCAGAGAAAATTTCCCATGTGAAATTATAAAGTAATTCGGATTCCATGATGGATTGCACAATCAAGGAAGACTGATTTTCCTAATTAATAAGGAGTTAATTCCCTAGGAGTTGCATGAGCAAGGCAGGCTAAAGTAAGGATGGGAATTGGCTAAGTACTAGACTGAGTTTGCCTAGACCAACAGGAGACAACTGACTGAGTGCTGGAGAATCTCATGAGAGATTAAGCATTAATGTATTATTTCATGATTCCTTGACTTAATACACAATAGAGATAGAGGGGTTTTGAGCAGTTTCTTTCCCCAAATACATCATGTTGTTGTACGATTGATAATTTATTTCTCTTACTTATATGTGATTACGCGATCATGTTTTGTTTCCACAAATTGTAGGAAGGATTCAATATCTTTTTTTAGTAGATTACAAGATTAGATTGAATCTCATTGGTTAGATTTTCTACATGGTATTAGAGCAGGAATTTTTTGGGCGGCAAGTTTGCATAGAATATTTGAATATTTTGGTGTAAAATTTTCAAAAAAAAAAAGAATATTTGGATTCCTTGCGAAAATATACCCAAATGGAAAAAAAAAAAACATCGGTCAAATCAGAGCTCGAATGAGGGAGATATCATCAATTTAAAATCAACTCTTTTTTAGAAAATTTTTGTAATGTCGGGAAAATTACACTGTGTGCGAGTCAAGAACCTATATGTAATTGAGGTACCAGATGCATGCAAATATTTGAGGAGAAAGGCGGAAGTTAGAGACTTGGTGGTTTAAAGGGAGCATAAATTACCTCTCAACATGCATCCTCATGAGAAGAAGTCTCAGAAGGTTGTGGAGTAGGTGCCACAATGGGAGAAGCAGAGAGGAGACTGAGTGGAAGCGTCCACTCAAGCAGAGACCTCCATGAGGGGGAAATTTTGAGCTAGATGGGAAGAGGGAGCAACCATACCTCGAGGTGTAAGGTGGGGTGATGTGTAGACATAATCCCAAGATAATAAATTTGGGCAAGGTCCATTGAGATGGTGTGTCTCATGGATGGAACTTGGCTACGAGGAGCCCATAATCCAATAGTAGAAGGAAGGATCAGTTAGATTTATGTCGTCAGATGTCAGCAAGACAGAAATCAGAGTGACAGATGTCAAATACTGGATCACAAATCAGAGCTAGCAATAGTTCAAAGAGCATGGATGCAGATGTCAGCAGCAGTGCAGAGAATCTAGTACTAGATAGGTGCAGTAGCTAGCAGCAGTCAAAAGTCTCTGATGACAGATGTATTATATTGAGTAAGTTGTTCGGAGGCTATTCAGTTTTAGGATTTGCAGGTGCAAACAACACTAGAGAAGTGTAGCATGCATAACATTCCAAAGGTACCAAATGGGGATAGATTGAATTCCTTTCTTGTTGAGAGGGAGTGTTGAAATTTGCAACAAGAAATAGTGAAATTGGAAGCTAGAAAGGAAAAAAAAAATGCACCCACTCTGGTGAGGAATTTTGATGTACCATGAGTGAGGAATGTGAGGCGTCTAATTTATTTTTCCCTTAAATAAATTGGACAATAAATTGTACTTTTGTCTCATAACAACTTGTGCCAGTTAACTAAGTCATGATGATTGAGTTAGCTCAAGAAATTTGATTTAAGGTGACCGAGGTGGATATTGGTGGCCACCCACCTATTCCACTTGGGCCCTCACCATTGTCTCTTTCAGTTTTTCAGTTTCCTTAATTATAGCACAATTTACTATTTTTGTCAATTTTTCAGGTCATGAACTTCTAGAGTTGTTTTGAGGCCCCAAATGACGCTTTTTGGGCATGAAAGGTTTAGAAATTTCATAGAAATCACATTAGTAGTTGTATTCCTCGGAGAGATCTTTCTAATGAGGTATCATGTGCATCATATGAAGATCATATGACCAAGTTATGACCCTGGAAAGTTGGATGCCCAACTAACCCCAACGAGGCCCATAAAATCTTGGTGTTACATCTCCTCGGGTTAGGGTTTTGGTTGTTTAGGGTTTTATCTTATTTTTAAATAATAAAAAATACCCTTCATCCTTATTGTAACATAGTTCAGAGGAACATAACTATCAGTTGTATTTATAGAAAATTTCCAATGTGCAATTATAAAGTCATTGGGATGCCATGATGGATTGCACAATGAAGGAAGGTTGATTTTCCTAATTAATATGGAGATAATTCCATAGGAATTGTGTGAGCAAGGCAGGCTGAGAATTGGCTAAGTATTAGACCGATTTTTCTAGATCAGTAGGAGACAATTGGCAGAGTGCTGGAGAATCTCAAGAGAGATTAAGCATTGTATTGTTTCATGATTCCTTGACTTAATACAAAATAGAGATAAAGGGTTTTGAGTAGTTACTTCCCCAGATACATCTTGCGTTGTGCAATTGATAACTTGTTTCTCTTACTTATATGTGATTGTACAATCGTGTGTTATCCAAAATTCATCCAAATATGTGATTTGTGCCTTAGGAAATGTGAATTAAGGTACCCTCGGTGGAAAAACATGCATAAATATTTGTTGCTAAGTGCCTTAAATGTGAGATGTTGCCACTTGTCAATTGTGCCTCTTGTTGATGATGAAACTGACACCCTAGTTTTGTAAGGATCACTAAGTGTCATTTTGCGTCAACCCAAGGTCGTTTCCATTGTCACCTTAGCAACGAATCCTCTCACTTTAGATTAATTATTGAATCCTAGGGGTGTCCCAAAGTGCAAATTTATGGGGGACTCTTTTATGTGACTAGATCACTAGCTAGCATTGAAAACCATCTTTACATTGTATGGTTCAACATCTTGATGATTCTTGTCCTATTGACCACAAATTTTGTATTCATTATTGCTTTCATCGCAACACCTACAATAGATATTGATGGTGTTCATAAGCCTATTTCTAGTTGTGATAAGTGGATTAGGGGATCCATTATCACAACCCATTACCCCTAATGCATTTACTCTATGAGCCAAGGGAAACCAAGGGTGTACTTATAGGGGAATTGAGACCAAATTTGGGGGGTCATAACATTAGGAAAAGTGGAATGACATAACCAAAAAGCTTCTGGGGGGCGGGGGGGTATCTTATGGTGTATTGACTGGGCCAAGGGGACACAAGGGTAGCATGTATGTGTAGAAGTCAGAGGTGAAAGCATGCTTTACTAAGATCTATAATCCTAGCATTAGAGAATGAGAAGGGGGCTTAGGACCTAATTTAATAGGGCCTAGGGGGACCTAGAGGGAAGGCAGCGAGAGCAATTGATAGGGGAACCCAAAATAGTGGTGATAAGGGGATTAGGAGTCCAATTATCACAAAAGCATAAACCCTTAACCCATAACCACTAAATTCCATATCCCCTTAACCCCCAATCCATATTCCCTTAACCCTTGCACTCATAAATCATAAACCATAAACCCCTTCATTCATTAAATCTTATGACATTAACCCCTAACCTATATTAATCCATGAACCTCCTAAGCCATAAATCCTTATCCTCTTAACCTGTGACCCTTAACCCCTAAACATCTAAACTACTAACCCCTTAACCACTAAAACATAAATCTCCTAAATATTGAGTCCTTAATCGCTAAATCCTCTGACCCTAAATCCCTTTGGCCCTTAACGCTTGACCCTTGAAGCCCTTAACCACTAAGTACCCAAGGCCGAAAACAACACCCCAAACCAACAAATTGACCTCCTAGGAGAATCCTTCATCTTTAATTGAGCATATTAGAAACATTAATTGACTCTTAGAGAACTAGGTACTGGTTATGAGGATATGTGTTTGTGGGTAATGCCATTATTATCATGTATACCAAATGTAGACAATTGGATAATTTGCAAAGCCTCGATTTGAATTACTCACAATATTTACACTTCATCACGTTGAGATGGAGCTTGTAGTGTTCTCTCATGTAAGGATTTGTAAATTAAAAGGAGCAAGCTCCCATTACAGGGAGGGTTTAAAGAGTTTAAAGAATTAGTAGAGCTAAGGAGATAAGAGCAGGAGCGCAGTCCTGATTACTTAAAACCTTTTTTCCAAAATTTCCTACTATGTTTCTGGCATAATTTTTCCCTGTCCTATTGACCACAACTTTTGTATTCATTATTTCTTTCATCAAAACACCTACAATAGATGTTGATGGTGTTCATAAGCCTATTTCTAGTTGTGATAAGTGGATTAGGGGCTCCCTTATCACAACCCATAACCCCTAATACGTTTACTCCCTTATCCAAGGGGGCCCAAGGGGGTACTTGTAGGGGCATTGGGACCAAATTTGGGGGGTCATAACATTAGGAAAATTGGAATGACATAACAAAAAAGTTTTTTGGGGGGGAGGGGTGATAGCGGGGATACCCGCCAAACCCACATTCCCATTACTTTTCAAAATTTCACCTAAACTGTGTGTAAAGTGCATCCAAAGCTTCTGTGCATGATACAACTGTATTTAGATTTTCACTTCACAATTATGGGCAATCTCACAACATCCCTTTATTAAACACTCACATCTGAGAGTGTTAATATCTCAAATCCTTGAGATTTGAGATATTAATTCTGATTCCCTTATGTTATGCACTCAACCCTTATGTGCTTCTAATGTTCAACCAATTCATAACCCCCATCTATTTCACGATGCTGACTTCACAACGTATTCATATGGTCTCCGATCTCCGTATGTCCAAGTTGCAATGCTTGAATAAAATGCCTTGAACTATATTAGAACCTTTGGATTTATTAAACCATTCCTTTTAAATTCCGCGGGTATGATGAATAACTTTTGAAATAATATACGAGGCCTCCGGAATTATAGACTTCTGGAATGACACTCTCAACCTTACGCCCACGTAATATAATTGCATCATATTTAAATCTTTCGGCCACATAACTAGATTAAATTTAATAAACATTTTTCAATCAAACAAACGTTGCCATACCTTACGCTAACTTCCGTGTAGCTTCTGAATACGACCGCCGTTAGATAGCGAGCCTCCAGATCAACGGTACGTATCAATATTGCTCGACGTCTTTGGTCTATAGTTAATGTGCGATGGCACGCTTATGGAAGCGGTTTCTTTGGGTCCCGCCTTGCCACGCGTGAGCACCTCTATGGAATCGCTCGCAACTCCTCCAATACTGCTTACCGACGATCGGTGATGCGATGAAACCCACTGTTCGCTCTAAACCACCGTTACTATTCCTCTGTCATGGTTCCATCTTCCTCTCATGCTCAAGGTTCCATCCTTGCCTTGTTCCACTCCTTTATAAGTGGCCCTTGTTCCCCGACGTTTCAACATGGTCCTATCATGTGTATAACGCACAGTTCCATTACTCTGTGCTTCCAAGGTTCTGTCACCCTGAATCACCAACCTCCAGTTCGGCTCTCACCACCGTGGTTGATCGAGGAATGGGATTCCTTTCTGACCTTTCTGTGCCTCGATAATCACCATAAACACGTTAACCCTAAACGTGAAATCAACTCTCCCTATGTCTTCTTCCCAAAATGTACATGTAGACTGTTAAGCTAAGATTCAGAATATTCCCCATGCCCCGTTCATGAAGATTCAAAGCACCCTCATAGGAAATTAGTTCAAGCAATACTCATGCAGTATTGAGACAATTCCATTCATATAAGAGTCATGGGAGTTCAACCATTCTGACATAGAAATTAAGCAACAATCACACAGTAATATTGAGACAATTTCCTCATTTATCCAGTGAAGGAAATTACAACTTCTAACTGGCTAGGTCTTCGATCAAATGGCCCTTCTCCTCTATTCTACAGTCCTATTCAACTTATGAAGTTCTCCCTATAGGTTTATGCAGGCCCCCCTCGACTCTGTCATAGAGGTTTTTTTTTATACAATTACAATGAATCACTTCAAATTCCCTGATGACTCAGAAACCCTTCAATTCCTACAGTTACAATTTAAACTAATGCTATGACAGACTGAAATGGACTATCGCTTCCTATGCCCACTAATAATTTGGGCAGTTACATTTCTCCCTTCCAAATTTACTAAAATTACTCAATTATGGATATTTACATAGGGGGAACAAAACATGAGACGCCTCTTATGTTTATTTATGTACAAAAAGTGTCTTGGGCCTAATGCCCCTGCATCAAGGGGGTATCTTATGGTGTCTTGAATGGGCCAAGGGGACACAAGGGTAGCATGTATGTGTAGAAGTCAAAGGTGAAAGCATGGTTTACTAAGATCTATAATCCTGGCATTAGATAATGAGAAGGGGCCTTAGGACCTAATTTCACAGGGCCTAGGGGACCTAGATGGAAGGAAGCGAGAGAAATTGATAGGGGAACCCCAAATAGTGGTGATAAGAGGATTAGGAGTCCAATTATCACAAAACATAAGCCCTTAACCCATAACCACTAAATTCCCTTTCCCCTTAACCCACAATCCATATTCCCTTAACCCCTACACTCATAAATCATAACCCATAAATCCCTTCATTCATTAAATCTTATGACATTAACCCCTAACCTATATTAATCCATGAACCTCCTAAGCCATAAATCCTTATCCTCTTAACCTGTGACCCTTAACCCCTAAACACCTTAACTACTAACCCCTTAACCACTAACACATAAATCTCCTAAATATTGAGTCCTTAACCACTAAATCTCTTTGGCCCTTAACGCTTGACCCTTGAAGCCCTTAACCACTAAGTATCCAAGGCCGAAGAAAACACCCCAAACCATCAAATTGACCTCCTAGGAGAATCCTTCATCTCTAATTGAGCATATTAGAAACATTACTTGATTCTTAGAGAAATAGGTACTGGTTACGAGGATATGTGTTTGTGGGTAATGCCATTATTATCATGTATACCAAATGTAGACAATTGGATAATTTGCAAAGCCTCGATTTGAATTAATCACAATATCTACACTTAATCATGTTGAGATGGAGCTTGTAGTGTTCTCTCACATAAGGAGTTGTAAATTAAAAGGAGCAAGCTCCCATTACAGGGAGGGTTTAATGAGTTTAAAGAAGAGCAGGGTTAAGGAGATAAGAGCGGGAGCGCAGTCCTGGTTACTTAAAACCTTTTTTCCAAAATTTCCTACTATGTTTCTGGCATACTTTTTCCCTATCCCATTGACCGCAAATTTTGTATTCATTATTGCTTTCATCACAACACCTACAATAGATATTGATGGTGTTCATAAGCCTATTTCTAGTTGTGATAAGTGGATTAGGGGCTCCCTTAACACAACCCATAACCCCTAACATTTACTCCCTTAGCCAAGGGGGCCCAAGGGTGTACTTGTAAGGGCATTGAGACCAAATTTGGGGGGTCATAACATTAGGAAAAGTGGAATGGCATAACCAAAAAGTTTCTTGGGGGGGGGGGGGTATCTTATGGTGTCTTGAACGGGCCAAGGGGACACAAGGGTAGCATGTATGTGTAGAATTCAGAGGTGAAATCATGGTTTACTAAGATCTATAATCCTAGCATTAGAGAATGAGAAGGGGGCTTAGAACCTAATTTCATAGGGCCTAGGGGACCTAGAGAGAAGGCAGCGAGAGAAATGGATAGGGGAACCCAAAATAATGGTGATAAGGGGATTAGGAGTCAAATTATCACAACACATAAGCCCTTAACCCATAACCACTAAATTCCCTATCCCCTTAACCCCCAATCCATATTCCATTAACCCCTGCACTCATAAATCATAACCCATAAACCCCTTCATTCATTAAATCTTATGACATTAACCCCTAACGTATATTAATCCATGAACCTCCTAAGCCATAAATCCTTGTCCTCTTAACCTATGACCCTTAACCCCTAACCCTTCACCCCTAAACACCTTAACTACTAACCCCTTAACCACTAAAATTACAACACCCCAAACCAGCAAATTGACCTCCTAAGAGAATCCTTGATCTCTAACTGAGCATATTAGAAAAATTAATTGATTCCTAGAGAACTAGGTACTGGTTACGAGCATATGTGTTTGTGGGTAATTCCATTATTATCATGTATACCAAATGTAGACAATTGGATAATTTGTGAAGCCTCGTTTTGAATTATTCACAATATCTACACTTCATCATGTTGAGATGGAGCTTGTAGTGTTCTCTCACATAAGGAGTTGTAAATGAAAAGGAGCAAGCTCCCATTAGAGGGATTCTCTGTGTAGGAGTGTTGGAGGCAGAGTGGTTTCTGGTATTCCATCGAGTTTTTTCACAAATTTTGTCATAGTTCGGCATGATCGCAGAGTTCCCATTGAGGAAACCAAAGATAAAAAAATGATTGCAGATTCGTCATGAGGAGGATGTGCATCATTTTGAGGAGAAGCAGGGGGTGTTTCCCTACCGGGATCGAATTTTGGGGGGCCATGGTGGCGGAGGGCCGAGTCAAAATTTCAAACACCAGCCTAGATCAAGCAGCACGCACGAGCTCCCATGTAAAAACTATATTCCCTAATATAGTTTTTATTGATGCTCTAATTAAACTAACATTATTACTTTATGGGTCTTCAACATCATTAAATATTAAATATAAATTCTATTTGAAATGAACTCCTGTTTGAAAGAGCAGAAGTGTCCTCAGACACACAAATTTTATTGATCAAGCAAAAAATTACAGGGCAAATTGCAGGAGTTTACACACGTAAACTCACACACTCATTCTCTCATTACACACACAAAGAAAATAGGAAAAATAACCTATTTATAAGCTCTATGGATCACTTGGAAATTAAACAAGTGTCCATTTACAATAAATAAGCTTTTAACAAAACTACTAACTTTACTCCTAATTTAGATCCTAAGAAACGACTCTTTTCTAGAGTCCTAATTTACATTAACAAATTTCTAATTCTAAATATCTCCTAAATATATTAAATATTCTAGAATAATAATTATTAATTTAATATATTAAATTAATAATTATTTTATTCTAATACTATAACCTATGATAAAAATATTTTTGGATCATCTAACATTCCCCCCTATGATCCAAAGTTACATTACAACAGATACCAAGTTCATCCCTGAACTTAGTAAAATTTATTCTGCCAAGAGGTTTTGTGAAAATGTCGGAGGTCTGATCTTCTAAAGGGAAAAACACTGGCTTGATGACGTCCTTTGCAATGAGAGATCTGATATGATGATACTTGGTGTCCACATGCTTTGTCTTTAAATGGAAAACTGGATTCTTGGCAAGCTTTATTGCTGATTGATTGTCGATGAATAATGAAGTAGCTTCTGCTGGAGGAATCCCCAAGTCCTGTAAAACTCGACGTAACCAAACAATCTCACAAGCTGCTTCCCATGCTGAAATATACTCTGCTTCTGCTGAAGAAGTGGCCACTGTACTTTGCTTCTTGCAACTCCAGGAAACTGCAGCTGACCCCATGTTCATTAAGTAACCTGAGGTTGATGCCCTATCATCAATACTGCCTGCAAAGTCGGCATCTGAAAATCCACCAAGTACAAAATTTTTAGTCTTTTTGTAAAGAAGACCAAAATATTTTGTTCCTTGGATATATCTAAGAACTCTTTTGGCTGCATTTCAGTGGCTGTCTAATGGTTCCTGCATAAAACGTGAAAGAACACTGACTGCATAAGATAGATCAGGACGAGTGGTTGTCAAATAAATCAGGCTGCCAATCAACTGTCTATAAGTCGTGCTGTCCACTCTTTCCCCCCCTTCAAATTTTCAAAGTTTTAAGTTTTGTTCCATAGGGGTAAGGACATGCTTACAATCCTGCATTCCAAATCGCTGAAGAATTTCTGCTGCATATTTTCTCTGGGAAATGAAGATTTGATGTGGACGTTGGCTTACTTCAACTCCAAGATAGTAGTGAAGTAGTCCCAAATCTGTCATCTTAAAACTTGCATGCAACTCCTTTTTCACCTGTTCTATGTGATCATCATTGTTGCCTGTAATGATCAAATCATCAACATACATAATGAGAATGATCAGATATTTTCCCTGTTGGCGCACATACAAAGTATCATCAGATTCGCTGCGATGAAAACCAACTTTGCGAAGGTATTCATCCATTTTGGCATACCAAGTGCGGGGAGCTTGTTTTAATCCATATAAAGCCTTGACTAATTTGCAGACTTTATGTTCTTGCCCTTTAACTTCAAACCCTGGTGGTTGTGTCATTTATACATCTTCCTGTAATTCCCCGTTGAGAAAAGCACTTTTGACATCCATTTGATGAACTTTCCACCCTTTTTGAGCTGCTAAGGCAAGTGTGAGGCAGATGGTGTTCCATTTGGCTGTGGGAGCAAAGGTCTCCTCATAATCGATTCCTTCCTGCTGCGCAAATCCTTTAGCAACAAGACGTGCTTTATACTTGTCAATATCACCATTTTGTTTGTACTTAATTTGATAAACCCATTTGCATCCAATAGGTTTAACATGCTGAGGACAATCAACAAGTTGCCAAGTGTTGTTCTCTTGAACTGCCTGATATTCATCAACCATTGCTTGTTGCCATGCTTTATGTTTTACTGCCTCTTGAAAAGAGGAAGGTTCATTAAAATCATTTGCTATCAAAGCAAAATTTCGTTCATTTCGTTTTGATCCCCTTGTTCCTGTTTTGTTTTGTTCATTAGGCCTGACATCTTTCAAGAGTTGAACTGCCCATTTTGGAAGTTGTTGCTCACTTGTTTAAGGTTCTGAGAAGTCTTCATCATTGTAGAGGGGATTAATGTAAACTGATGTTGGTCATTCAGGTGGTGAATCTGGAGAATCACTGTCAGAAGAACTGTTGCTGGTTGGAGACGCTGATGAATTTCCAGAAGACCCAGATGTTTTTGGTGAAGTAGATGGACTGGATGACTCATCTTCAGAGGAAGGAAAATCAAGTTCATACCAATTTGGTGAAGTTGGTTGAATTTGCATATTTCCTTTCCTTTTACTACCTTTAGTTTCTAACTTGTGAAGAAGACTTTCGATTTCTTCAGCACTTTTACTCTCTGTTTCATCAAAAATGACATCCCTGCTCACAATAAATTTTCCATTGGTCAAAAGACGATACCCTTTCTTTTCATCTGAATAGCCAATCATGGTGCATTTCAAACTTCTTGAATCAAGCTTAGTTCTCTTTTCTTTGGGAACTAAGGCATAACAGATGGATCCAAAAACTCGAAGATGTTTGAATTTAGGTTTGAAACCAAACCAAGCTTCATAAGGGGTGATTCCTTCTAACGAAGCAGTTGGAGATCTATTTCTGAGATAGACAGCTGTATGAATTTCTTCTGCCCAATATGTTGGACTTAACCCTTTGAAAGTTAACATGGATCTCGCCATGCCTAACAATGTGCGATTCATCCTTTTGACGACTCCATTTTGCTGTGGAGTGTAAACATTAGTAAGATGCCTTCTGATGCCATTTTCACTGCAATAAGTTTTGAATTCATTTGAGTTTAATTCTCCCCCATTATCTGTCCGGAGAGTACCTATCTTTTCTTTGACCTCATTTTCAACAAGTTGTCAAAAAATTTTAAATTTCTCAAATGCTTCTGACTTGTTTTTCAAAAAATAAACCCAAGTCATTCTACTGAAATCATCAATAAATAGCAAGAAATATTTGCAACCACCTAATGAAATTTGTAGTGGACCACACACATCACTGTGAACTAGTTGCAGCAGCCTGTTTGCATGCCATGTACTTGTTGAAAAACTTTCTCGACTCTGTTTGCCATAAATGCAGGCTTCACACTTAGCATTTTCTTTGTTGAAAGTCAGAAGTCCTTTAACCATCCCTTGTTTCTACAACTGAGAAAGACTGTCAAAATTCAAATGTCCATATCTTACATGCCATAATCTAATAGGTGAAATTCCTGTAGTAACTGCCCCTGTAAAATCAGAATGCCTTGGAATAATTGTCCCTTTCATCCTTAACAATTTTCCGTCTTCATATCCTGTCATCACTGTTTGGAAGTTCTGTTTAACTGAATTAATCTTAACTAATCCATCTTCCATAATTATTTGATGCCCTGCTTGTCGAATCATGACCAAGGACAACAAATTTTTGTTAAAGGTGGGAACATACCACACATTGGAAATCAAATTTTCTCCAATGTCAGGGAGAAAAACTTTGACTACACCTTTTCCATAAGGCGTATGTTTTTTATCATCTGCTAGAAAGATGGATTTAAGATGGCACTCTTGAAAATTCCAAAAGAAATCTCGTCTACAGGTCATGTGCTGAGTCGCTCCTGAATCCAAAATCCAAGCATCTTCATAATCACTCTTAACATAAGAGGAAATTTGGACTGCTGGTGAAGAAGTAAAGACATATTCTGAGTTATTATCATCTTGATCTTGATCATTTGCAAACTGTGCTGAAGGCTGTTGAAACTTAGAAATTTTATTAATGGATGTGCGACAATCTGAAGCATAGTGACCAACTCTGTTACATTGCCTGCAAACAACTTGAATCAAATCAGTGCCTCTTCCTTGAGACTTTCCTCTGCCTTGAGATTGTCCTCGACCTCTGCTTTGTCCTCTGTTTTGAGACTGTCCTCTTCCTGGATTCTATCCTGTGCCTTGCTGAGATCCTCTGTTTTGATTATTGCCTCTGCCTTGAGAATTGTTTCTGCCTGAATTGAAGCCTCTGTTGGAGTTGTTTCCTCTTTGTTGACTGCGACCACGACCTTGATTTTGATTAAAATTACCTTTGATTTTGTTTTTGGAATTGTCAGCTGGGGAGTTGCTAGTACTGGCTTTTGTAAGAAAAAAATCTTCACCCGCTTTCTTTTTCTTCCCAAAATTTTTATCGTGTTGAGTCAACATTTCGCAGAGCTCATCAAACTTTAGCTTTTCTAACTTTCCAGTGAGATGAAAAGTTTCTAAAAAATGTGTGTAGGAAGAAGGAAGCCCAGCAATTAGAATTGTGACCATAAAACTATCATCAACTGCTTGAAAACCAGCATTAACAATTTCTTGCTTAATATTCTTAAGTCTAGAGATGTATTCAAGAATATCTCCGTCTTCAGTCAATTTTTGATGCAAAAATTTTAATTGTAGATCAAATATTTTTGATTGAGGTTGAGTATCAAACAACTCTTTAAAAGTTCTCAAAGCAGACCAAGCATCTTTTTCATTTTCGATATGGACATACATTTCATCATTGACAGAGGATTTAATGAGTGCTAATGCTTTGGCGTTTTTAACTTCCCATTTTGCTAGCGTAGCTGCATCTATAGGTTTATTTGGCTTTACATCTCCATCACAAATATCATGCCATAGTTCATTATAAACAAGAGTGCTTTCGATGAGGCGTTGCCATGTTTTGTAAGATTTTGAGCCTTCAAGTTTGTCAGAATCAGAAAAGAAATTAATCAACTTAGACATTGTAGTGTTAAGACTTCACACCATGAATCAAGCTCCAAAAATCAAGCTGCGCAACACAACAGCAACACATGACGCAAAAAACGAACTATCGGGGCTTGGCCTTGACCCTCGAATAGTCGTTGAAACAGGAGAAAATTGACTGAGCTTTGCACTTGGCTCTAGTTAATTTCTCAAAGTTTTACAAGGCACCTTTCAAAATTTAACTTTTACAATTTGCACAATCTGGTAAAAAAAAAATTACCCCCCTTCAAAGTAAAATTACTTTGAGTCACACTATTACAAACACCAATCTCCTTATTACTCCAGAAAATTACAATACCCTTATCACTCCAAAAAAAAAATACTATTACAAAATTCTTCACAAAAATCTACTTATTCCTCCAAATACAAAGTTCCCCCTTATGGCTCCAATTATGATTACAAATCACAATTAAAAAAAAATCCAATTACAAAGTGAACAAATCACTTCAATAAAACATTGCAAAAGACTAAATGCATAAAAAAATATTGAACGTGGAATGAACTCTTCAACAAATGTAATGAACGCTGGGTCTTATTGCTGGAGAGCGCTGGTTCTTTCCATGCCAAATGCTGGAGGACGCTGGCTCAATTTTAACATGCAAAAACCTCTTGAATCATCATGAAAATGCTGGCAAAGAAAAAACGTTGTAAACTATTTTAAAAAGACTGTTTCAAACTGGCAAAAAAACGCTGGGAAAAAAAAACATTGTTTGAATTTGTGCATGAACGTTGGTTTTTGAATGCTGAGAATGCTGGTTATTAGTTATTTGACGCTGAAAAAGGCATTCAACGCTAGATCCATTTATAAAAATGCTGTTATTGCTCCCTGTCAACACTGTCAACGCTGGTTATTGCCCAACCAGGCACGTGTTTTGACCCAAACGCTATCAACAAAAATTTCTGAAAGTGCAGAGCGCTGAATCAAATAAACATTGAATGAAAATGCAGAGTCGATTTGAATGAAAATGCAGAGTTGATTTGCCAGAATCGATTTCTTCTGCTGATCGAAACGTTGGTTATTTGCTGCTTTCAAATGCTGGTCCTCATCATTGAACGCTGGATTCAATCGAACGCTGGTTCGATGCCAACAAAACGCAAAATGGATGTCAAAAAAGTTTTTAATCAAAATGCTTCATTGAACGCTAAAAAGGACAGGCTTAAGTCGATGCTTGGAATGCTGGTTTCACTTGCAGATTTCAACGCTGTTTTTAAAAACCAAACGTTGTCAAAAAACTTTGGTGCTTGCAGAAGTCACACCAACATTGACAACTAATACAGCTCCGATATCTGTACTGAAATTTCTAAGAACAGAGGACGCGAAGCCAACATATAAAATCGATAAAACACGGAGTCTTTACAGGGTAAGGCGTTAAGCGAAATTAAAATCACAAAAACGCTGAATTGCAGAATCGATTGTTCAAAATCGATTTTTATGAAAATTCTTTTTTTTTAAAATGTGAATGCAGAAGAAGACCAACAGCACTCAACAGCGCTTCCCTTTTTATTTTACTCAAACAATTTGAAACTGAAACTTCTCATATATTTTTCTTTGGCCTTTTTAAAAAATGATTTTAGAATTTGCAGATCTAAAATCAATAATTTTTTTTTTGCAAATTTCATACCAATATTTTGCCGATCACTTCAACGGAGTTGAGTTTTCCACAACCTGATAAAGCTGGAATCTCCTCCTAACTGCATCACCGTGGCTCTGATATCACATGAAAGAGCAGAAGTGTCCTCAGACACACAATTTTATTGATCAAGCAAAATATTATAGGGAAAAATACAGGAGTTTACACACGTAAACTCATTCTCACATTCTCTCATTACACACTCAAAGAAAATAGGAAAACTAACCTATTTATAAGCTCTATGGATCACTTGGAAATTAAACAAGTGTCCATTTACAATAAATGAGCTTTTAAAAAAACTACTAACTTTACTCCTAATTTAGAGCCTAAGAAACGACTCTTTTCTAGAGTCCTAATTTTCATTGAAAAATTTATAATTCTAAATATCTCATAAATATATTAAATATTCTAGAATAATAATTATTAATTTAATATCTTAAATTAATAATTATTTTATTCAAATACTATAACCTATGATAAAATTATTTTTGGATCATCTAACACTCTTTGCAACACCAAGCTGTCTCAAATGGCCTTTGGAAAGTTCTTCTCAAGCACACACATCTGTTCTGCCTATCAGTCACTGTTTGACCAAGACAACTGCTTCAAATGCTTTGTGAAATATTCTCCCAACACCAACCTTCTGCTCTTTACAAATCAATTTTTTGTCTCTTTTGTGCCAAACAACAAATAGTTATCAAAATAACAAGCACACAGTCAAATTGTTATTGTGTTTGGGTAAGGTTACAAGGATCCTTTATGTTTTGGTATAAAGCAAGACAACCTTGTAAAAAACAAAACACCCCTCCAAATCAAAAAACACTCCTCCTGTATTTCACTGTTCCATATACACAGGTAGACAAGAACACTTTCAAAATGATTTAAAAGCTTTTCATAACATATTCTGTTTCATGGATCAAAGGAGGCAGCACTGGTTTTGATTTTTACCACACAGAGAGGACTTTTGAAAGTGATAAAGAATTCATATATGATCACTGTTGTTAAATTAGGCTCACTGTTTCACCTTAGGAACACTTGTTTCTTATGCCCAGGTAGACAAAAAATACCTTCAAATGACTTTAAGAATCTATCACCACACTTTGTTTTATGGGACAAAGGAGGCAACACTAGTTTCACTGTTTCACTCATTCAAAGGAGATATTTTTTGAAGGGACAAGGCCTTCGGACTAAGACCACTGTTTTCAAAATAGGCTCACTGATGTCACCTTTCAAACACTGTGTTTTCCTTTCAAGGACTGTTTCCAACTTATAACACTGTTTGTCACTTTAGACTTTGCTGACAGAGGTTAGTTTTGTCCTACCACCGTCAGGACACCTTCAACCATTTGAAAACCTATAACACTGTGTTTTCTTTGAGTCACTAGCATATGTTTGATTACTTTGTTTTGAAAACAATTTAGGCCTTTTGAAAACAATATAAACACTCCACTAGCTTCCCATGGTAAAAATCTTTGTCAATATCGTAACAACAACCTTGCTTTATACCAAGACCTTCTCTGTTCAATCATTGTTTAGTTTTTCAAAACTCGACATCAATCATCCCTTTAGAAAATCGAATACACCAAGGAGGAAAATAAAAATACCTCGAGGATGGTTTGTGGCCCTTGCTTGAAGAGTTGAGCAGCTTCAAGACTATTCAAACATGCGCGACACGTTGAAATGGAAAGGCGCCGCGTAATAGACAGGGTGTCGGGTCGGCCTTCGGGCAGTTGTGACCGCACCTACAGGCGCGCCGTGCGCTGCTACAGGTGCGCCGTGCAACAATACAACGCCTTTGTAAATTTACTCCTGAATGTGCCACGCATTTTTCCAGGCACGCTGCGCGGGCTAAAAATCTTGAACCTTTGCAAATTTTTCTTGAAAACTCTCTTTTGTCCAGTGAGCAGCTAGGAGGAGGTGTTGTTTGCGTTTTGAAAATTGCAAATGGGCTTGCAACGGTCCTTTTAACCTCTTAAAAGAGAAAAAGTCAATGTACCTTTGATATTTTCTTGGTGAGGGTTTTGAACGTTTTTCTTTAAAACAAATGTCTTTGTTATGATGAAAAACCAAATGACTTTGAACGTGCTAAAAGGGGCCCATATTCAAATAACGTTGGTAATAAAGTGTTGTGCATGCTATTTGGACAATTTTTATAGATATGACCCCTCCCACTTATAAGAAAATCATCCCAAGGCCAAAATCCTTTTCACAGTGAGAAATTAATTTTGAAGGCCAACATCTCTCAGTGTTTTTCTCATTAAGGCAATACTCTTCTACTGTCTCTTCACTGTTCTTCATTAAAATGGAATCTCTGCCATGCTGACCTTTCTAATGACCTAAAGGAAAACTTCGCTCAAACAACACACCAATGATTTGTGAAGCATATTTTTCCATTCTTGCAAGGAAATAACTCATCTTTTTAAAACTTAATTTGATAGTTTCTACTCCTAATGTTTGAAGGTGATCATGCCCACTGTGAAGTTGATTGAACTGGCAGGTGCAACTTTGTGCCTCTCTTTTGACTTAGATTGAGAGATTAATCCAGTCTTCAACTTTATGGAGATATAACAGGGGATGGGAGCTGAAGCTTAAGATGTAAAATTGGAAAACTGTCCCTTTTTTCCTTTATGAAGGGAGTCTGCAAGAATAATGATTTTCTTATTCATTTATCCATTTTGACAACAGTCCCTTTGAACTCTAAGCCATACTGAAAATGAATGCTCTTCACCTTTACATAATGATGAGCCTTACTGAAAGTGAAGGAGGCCTATTTTTGACAAATTCCTGGGTTATTTTCAACTCCTGTTTAACCAAGTGAAAAAAGGTTTATGAATACACTGTTAGTGGTTTCCTTTGTACTTGATGGCAGAAGTTAGTTTGAGACCAAGACACTTTGACTTCTTTGGCCATTTGCTTAACAATATTTCTTCATTGATAATCAACCCATTAGCTTCACATTGTATTTCAATAATAGTGAAACTTATGTAAAAAACTGCTTTGCCTCTGCTTTTAACACCATTTTCTATTCGGAAACCTTCAATTGTCTCCCACTGCTCTTAAAATTTTCCTTTTAGTCAGTGAAAAAACCATGAAATCAGACTCTGTCCCTGGCCTTCTGCTTATAGATGAAGGAGGCCTTTATCACAGTGCCAAACCCTCTGCTTGTAAAATGAAGGAGGTTTTCTCAGTCTTTCAACCCTCTACTCATGTATGAAGGAGGTTTTCTCAATGATGCCATTTCATCAGTTTTTAAAACAGTGGTATCTTTCCTTTTACTGCCTATTCATACTTGAGCAAATGAAGATGAAAAAATGTCAATAATTCATGATGGGAATTTCTCTGAGACATGTAATTTTGCTTTCCAAATACCTTTGCGCCTCTTTAGAAATCACAAGAAATTTGGCTAGTATCTGCAAAGCATTTCTTGTCATTCATAATTTACTAACCTTTGACTCTGATTGCAGGAGTTTAATGAAACAAATTTCTACCCTGTAGCTGCATCCTAGGCTCAAAACACCATGAGAAACAGCTGTCTTCTCATGTTGAGTTAAATATTGTCTTCTGGAATACTGGTACACTTATGCTCTTGAAAGATCCATTGAAACACTGTAAAACTACCTAATATCAGTTTGACCTATGGCACATGCATTGCTGAGACTTCAAGGCTTGTTAGTGGTGCAAATTAAGGGTGTAACCAAACTTTATTTGCAGAATAGGAAGGTCTGTTAGGAATGGTTGATAGTAGATAGAGGTTCTTTTACTTTTAGGATAGTTTTCTAAGGGAGAAATGCCTAAAGCGCCACTACCTAACTCAGGGGGGACTTCTTGGACAAATTTGGATTGTTTTCTTTGGAGCTGATGAACAAGCTAGTATGGGTGAGGCTAGATAGGGCTTGACAATGAGGTTTCATCTCATCATGGGCTGATTGAAAAGGTAGGAGGGCAAAAATGTTTATGGGTGTTTTCCAGTTGGCAAATTTGACAATTTTTTAGATAAGCTGCTAGACAACTTAGTTGTAACAACTAGTCATCACCAACAAGTGAAAAATATTGATGACTAACACGAACCTAGGTCAGGACCCCTCGAGCCAACAAATGGTTCTATTGCTGGGACCGAGAGAATTTTGAGAGAGATCGAGTAACACTAAGATCATATTAGAAACCTAAGAAGAGAAAAATCGACAAATATTTTGAAGCAATAATTCACAGGGAAAGAACTCACTTCCACCAGGAGACGATATGGCTTCGAACATGAAGCTACCTACTTTCAAGGGTATGGGTGATGAGGACATGGATCAGTTCTGATTTGTTGCAGGATCGGTATAGACTGCACAGAACATAGCAAGCGATGCGGTGAAATATGCACATTTATTCCTTGCTTTTGAGGGGAGAGCCTTGGACTGGTACATGGGATACATTGACCAACATGCGAATGCGACTATTGAGGAAATCAAGAATAAATTAAAGTGGAAATTCAAGAAACCTAAGTCCTACTCTCAAATAGTAAACAACCTGAAATATTTCAAGAAAGGACCATCTGAGTCTGTATGGGAAGCAGATCAACGATTAAATAAAGTGATCAGAGAAGGAGGATTCTATTATGATGACAGGCAACACACAGAGTGGTTTATTGCTATGTTTCTACCCCACTTGCATGTACCGATGGGTCATCTAGCCATTGAAATGCAGGAGAAGGCCTTAGAGGTTTCCATGAAACTAGAAGTTGTGGCAAGAGATGATACCCAGTTAGGAGTACAACAGATACAAGGCCAGCTAGAGGCAATGCACATGGAGATTTAGACTCTACGAAAGGAGCAAGGGATGGAGGCCAGCCTCGAAAGATGGTGCATACGATGCCCGGTGAATGGCCACACCAAATATAACTATCCACTGCTCACAGACTATACGCAGGTCGGAGGAACCAGCCTGCTGCACCCTAGGGAAGTTGCGGGACCAAGTGGGTCGGCGCTATGG
Source organism: Pinus albicaulis (assembly GCA_034641835.2). Classification (NCBI taxonomy): domain Eukaryota; kingdom Viridiplantae; phylum Streptophyta; class Pinopsida; order Pinales; family Pinaceae; genus Pinus; species Pinus albicaulis. Next base: position 282,377,225 of record CM076577.1, on the reverse strand, counting down.
TGCGATGACTGCCGCGTTGCTAGGCTGCATGATACCAATCACTGCCGCTGCCTCGCCGCATATATCACATAAGTAAAGCAACAATGGTGTAGGTTTTGCAGGTCCATAGGGCACGATGAACAGAACTGCCGAATGTATGACCTGATGATCGACCGGGGAAACCTATATAGGGTACAGTCGGACCCATCATCACCTAGATCCCTGTTTGGTCAATTTAGTGTGTCCTAAATTGCTGCATTAATTTTTCAATCTGGGATTTGTAAGCTGACGAAGTGTGGCGCACTATATGTGCAAGATAACCTATCTCTTACTTTTTGTCGTTTTTGGGTTTTTTTTTAATTTATCTTGGTTGGTTTCCTAATGTGAGATAGAAATTCTAAAAGACAAGTATGGTTATGATTGTTCAAGGCAATGATGTCCTTTATAATGATTTCCCAAACTTCAAACTTCAAAAGGATTTTGAAACATTCAATGACAAAATTAATTCCTAAAAGGAAATGAAAATGTGCCATATTATAGTTAAACAAACAGTGAACTATTGATCATGAAAACCATTACCCTTGCTGTTGTCTAAACACAAAAGAAACTGTACTCAAAGAAAAGATTGCAAGTAAAGTAAAACTAAAATCAAATTACATCAACTCATATTCTGACCCCTCACCATTAGTCTCGCTGTGGCTTTCGGAGGTAATCATAAACAACTTGAGCAATCTGATATCTAATTTGCAGAAAAATAAACTAATATCAAATTACACACTCATACTTCAATCCCTCACCATTAGTCTCGCTATGGCTTTCGGAGGTAACTGATAATGACATGAGAAATTTAATATCTAACTTGCAGAAAAATAAACGAATATCAAACTACACACTCATACTTCAATCCCTCATCATTAGTCTCGCTATGGCTTTCAGAGGTAACTGATAATGACATGAGCAATTTAATATCTAACTTGCAGAAAAATAAACTAATATCAAACTACACACTCATACTTCAATCCCTCACCATTAGTCTCGCTATGGCTTTCGGAGGTAACTGATAATGACATGAGCAGTTTAATATCTAATCTAACTAGTAAAGCAAATGTACAAAATTGAAATGAATAAAACAGTGCTGGAATTAAAAACTAAGAAAAAGAAATCAGCAGAAGGACAAGATTGATTCCATGTCATTAGTCATTATAAAATGATGTGCAAATGCCCGGGCTGCCTATTGTAATCTGGAACAAAAACACTGATCAGTTAACAACAATATAAAGCATGAAAGATTATGGATAGAAGTAAAACGTAAAGCATGAAAGATTATGGACAAAGATGAAACATAAATACCATGAAAGATGTAATATATATACACGTGAATGACTATGGCACAATGAACGTAAGGAAATGAAACATGAAACTATACAGTAATACACAAAACCTCGACGTGTGCAGGGGACCTCTGCACAATCCTCAGGAAGCAGCTATCAAACACGAATTGTGCTTATGAACAGAGTCTTCTTATATATTCAAAATGCGGTCATAACAGAGAAATAATGTCACAGCACAGTGGCAACGCAATTAAATTACAGAGCTAACTATTATGCATATGAGAACACATTATTTATAATAGAGAATAACATAACTAATTCCCTAAAGTCTGCACTGATAGAAGACACGTGAACAACCACGTCCAGAAATCTAGCATCATGGCTGCCGTGAAGATTAAATCTATGGAAAGTGGTTGTTCGATTCAGCTTATGGAGCCATTTACAGGTGTTGATATGTCTCCCGTGATTTAGAAACGGCCACGCAAGTCTTGACGTGATGAAAAACAGAGTTCTGTCACCGTGGGACTCTTCGATTGACCACCACTTGGCTACCTTTGACCACAGCCTTCTTAGGTGAATTCGACTGAGCCAATAGGACTCGATCCATGTCCATGTCATTTCCAACTTGCCCATGTGGCTCGATTTGCCTGAAGACACATGCAATATAGACTTTAACAAAATGGCTGCGGAAAGTTGCAGCAGCTGCGGAAAGTGACAAGATTCCGCAGCTTATTGAGCAAAAATCTAATTCAAACAATAGACACAAAAAATAGTTAAAAACCACTTTAAATGCTCTTTTATAATTAATATGCAATGATATTGATGACTTAGAAGGTCCAGGTGAATGGAAAAGGTCTAGAAAGGTGTATAAGAAAGATGCAAGTTTGGGACTCAACATACCCCCACTGTGAAGGTGTTGCATGTCCTCATGCAACCAAAATTTTGATAATCCTTCTTCAATTCATATGCCTTGATACCTCTGCCAGTACATCCAGTCCTCTTCTCCTCTTCCTTGGTGCTGCTAACATCCTGGGCTTCTTCATTAAGCATCTAAATTTAAGATTAATCAGTGCTCTACTTATCTTCTGGCATTTCTTCTTCAATTTCCTGTTATTTTTCTGCCACAGTCCCAGATGTAGCATGGTATTGTCATGAATGATCTTGTCCAATTTGCTTTGTTCCTTTAATGCCTCATTTTCATTTTTAATGTGTCTATTTAAAACCTCCAACTCAAAGACTTCTTGTTTCAATGATCGGACTAGATCTTCTTGTGCTGTGTGAGGCTGAGTGGATGAGGTACTGGGGCCCGTGGCTGTCCTTTCTAAGGATTATATGTAATCGTACACCTCTTGCTACTTTGGATCTATCTCAGGCATCATTTTCCTTGGGCTGTCCCCAAAATATTGTGGAGGAGAATTGTCTTCAAAATCTGGCTAAAAAGGACTCATGTCAACATCTTGAGGACTAGATTCAACGTTTGACTGAGAATTAGGTGGACTATGTTCAACGTTTGGCTGAGAATGAGATAGAATATGTTCAATGTCTGACTGAGAATGAGATGGACTATGGCCAACTGGAGTTTTTTCAGGTGTTCCTTCTCCCAAATCAATAAAATGGGGTCCTTTTGTTTGTACTTTCCTCCACTTTCCTTTAAGCCTGCTGCTTCTTCTTACATACTGTGGACTACTGTCTTTTCCCTTTTTTTTTCTTTTCCCCTCTTTTTGGCCATAGATGACTGTTCCTGAAGGTGAACTAGTCTTTCAGATAACACTTGATGATCTTCTTCTGAGGAAGGGGTTTGATGCACAGCCTCAATGCTTTTTCTCTCTTCAGTATTTTCCTTCTTCCTTTTAGAAAATCTTTCCTCTCTACTAGTTCTTTCAACTGTGTTAGTAGGAGTACTTTGAGTTTTATCATTTGTTCTATTTCTTCTACTTCTTTTTGATGTACTTCCTTCAAGGGTTTCTTGGGGTTCTTCAAAGAAATTCCTAATTAAAAACTGTTCCCATGTGTCCTTTTTCTCTTTTAGCTATTTTTCAATCAAAATTTTCACAAGACCATGGTGATACAAATGTGGTTCTACGTCCCCCAGATGCTTTTGGATGGCTACAGACATCTTTTTCAAACTATTTAATAAAAAGTATGGCAGATTGAGGGTCTGGTTGTCTAGAAAATTCATCAACAATCGGGTATGATACATATACATTGATCCAAAACGTCCCTCACAGGTGATAAAATTTTGAATGACCAATAGTATATTGGCCCACTCTTCTTTTAAAGCATGAACAACAATTCCCTTTTTAAAAATAGTTACATCCATACCTGGGTTACGTAAGATCACTCTCCAGGATTCATCACTAATGCTCTTGTTCTTGAACCAGCGTTCACCTTCTTGAGGGAGTTCTGTAGCAGCTGCTATGGATGCCTCATTCACCGTAAATTTGAGGTCCCCAATTTCTACCTCCAGACCATTGAAAGACCTTGCAAAAGCTTTTGTCACCTCTTTATGGTAGCCTCTAAACTTTTGAATAAACCGAAGCCATTTTGCCTTTTTCAATATATCTTTGACTTGCAGGTATCCTTCTATGAATTTAGGTCCCTCTGGTTCTGTCCTCAACAACTGACCCATCCTTCCTTCTACTCTTTAAAACTCGTCTGCGTGAGGAGGGTTTAACGGAGGTAAGACGGCTGAATGAGTGGAAATCAGCACGATTTATGAAGGAGACCAGTGACTGTAAGAGGATATCAGAGAATAGGTATACGAAATGTAGCGTAACAAAGAAAAAAATGTGGTGAAGCGGAACAGAGAAGGGTTACGTGAGCACGGTGGAAATGCAGCTGGGAGATTAATAGAACAGTAGGAGGAGTAGAACGCATCCGACAGTATTTAAAATTGGGTGGCTGCAGAGTAAATGCAAGCACGTTTATGAAACGGCTACAGATTTTATGCGGCTGAAAGAAGCCGTAGTCAAATCAACCACATTTCATCGTTACAGGTGGAGTATCAAAGTACGAGTGAAGATCGGAGGCTTGATTATGGGACCGTTTGAAAATGAATGCAATGATTGTGGGAGGATCATATAGAGATCGTGGAATGGTTACGGATTTTTTCAACACAATCATTGCATATAATGGAGCTATGGTTTATAACTATGTAAAAATGTGCTTGAATGCTATTTGAAATAAATTTTTACTCATACCTTGGAATTCTTGCCATTTTTCATTGGTCTTCAATCAGTTGCTCCTCATTGATGTCTTTGAATGCCCCATGTCTTCATAATATGTCTTCATACCTGCAATTGATTTCATGATTGTTGAACTAACATCTGGCTGTACATTTTTTTTTTTTTAAAACAGAGTGGTAGCTGCAGAAACTGTTGTCAGCTGCAGAAACTGACACAACAATTATTTGGGTGAATGGAGATGGATAGATGATAACTGTCTGAATGAAAATGGTCATGAAAGAAAATTTTATTGATGAAATGAAATGAAATAGATGAAATGGAGTAAAGTGAAATGAAGTGGAGTGTAATGAAGTGGAATGAAGTGGAATGAAATGGAATGAAATGGAGTGGGTTGTCATAAAACTTGTGAAATAAGAGAGAGAGAGAATTTTTTTTTTTTTGGAAAATATAGGGTGTCAGGTGTTCCTGATTTTCACCCTACATTTTCTGTATAAGACTGCCAATCAGTGATTGGTTTTCAGGCTTATACTTTTTTTTTTTTTGAAACTGAAAAGAACAAAGGCTAGGCTGATGGAGAAGAAGGATTCTTCTTCACTAGCCTTATTGCAGAATTATCTTGAAACATTTTTACAAATTCCTCTTTTGAGAGTGGCTTATGATAGATCTTTAATCTGTGGCCATTCACAATAAGAGGAGTTTGAGATTCATCAATGGTCTTGATTCTTACCGCTCCATTGCTAAAGATCTTGTCAATCTCATATGGCCCAAGCCAATGAGTCTGAAATTTTCCTTTAAAATCTTTAAACTTGGAATCAAATAGCAATGCCCAATCTCCTTCTTGAAACTTCTTCTCTTTGATGTATTTGTCATGCCATTTAGCTCTTTGATATTGAACTATATCAGTTCTTAGAATTGCCTCTTGTCTGATCTCATCTAGCTCATTCAACTGCTCCATTCTATGCTTTTGGGCTTCTGATAAGTCCATCCCCAACTGAACTGCTATCTTGAAGGTCTTGACTTGGAACTCAATGGGGAGCGGGACTTCTTTCCCATAAACAAGTTCATAGGGAGAATGTCCTGTTGTATTTCTCCATGTAGTTCTGTAGGCCCACAAGGCTTCAGGAAGCCTTTCTGCCCAATCTCTTCTATGTAGATGAACAGTTTTGGTGATGATACTTTCAAGAACTTTGTTTGTAGACTCCACTTGACCATTTGCTTACGGATGGTAAGGAGTAGATCTTCTGTGCTTGATTTTGTATTCTTCCATCAACTTCTCCACCAAGTTGGATGTGAATTGGCTTCCCTGATCTATCACAATTTCTCTTGGAACACCAAAGCGAGTAAAAATATCCTCATAAAGAAAATGAACAACTGAATTTTCAGTAGTAGATACTAATGCTTTGGCTTCTACCCATTTAGTAACATAATCAGTACAAACCAATATATACTTCTTTTGCTTAGATGGTGGATTAATAGGTCCAATGAAATCTAAAGCCCATTTTTTCAAAGGGTTCAATGAGTACCTGTGTTTGCAATGGCATTTCATTTGAAAGGGTAGGTTTCCCTACTCTTTGGCAGCTGTCACACCTTTTGACATATTGTTTTGCATCTTTGAAGAGGGAAGGCCAACAATATCCTAAAGAGAGGATTTTATAGGCTATCCTTTTGTTAGCAAAGTGTCCTCCGCATGGTTCATCATGACATGCCTTGAGGATATCAGGAATTTCATCCTCCCTGACACATCTTCTGATCACAAGATCTGGCCCTGTTTTAAACAATTCGTTAGAAATCCATGAATATTTTGAACTCTCCTGAATAATTTTTCGTTTTTCACTTGGAAATAAATGTGAAGGTAGTTTCCCTGTAACCAAATAGTTAGCAATATATGCATACCAAGGAGTCTTAATAGTTACTGCAAACAAGTATTCATCAGGAAACTTATCCTCTACAGGAGAATCTTCTTTAGTATTCTAAATCCTAGACAAGAAATCAGCTACTGTATTTTGTTTCCCTGGTCTATCCAACACAGTAATATTGAATTCCTGCAAAAGTAGGAGCCATCTTGTCACTCTGCCATTAGTAACAGGTTTTTTCATTAGATATCTAATTGCAGAATGATCAGTATGAATAAAAGTTTCATAGCCTGTTATATAATGTCTAAACTTATTAATTGCATGAACAACGGCTAAAAACTCTTTTTCAGTCACAGTATAGTTCAACTCTGTGGGAGTCAAATTTTTACTGGTATAATAAATGGCATAAGGAACTAAATCTTTTTGACCCAACACAGCTCCTAGAGCTGTATCTGAAGCATCCGTAGAAATATGGAAAGGGAGTTTCCAATTTGGTCCTCTCAAGATAGGTGCTTGAGATATTCTTGTTTTCAAAGTTTCAAAGGCTGATTGACAATCAGGATCCCATTTAAATTCACAGTCTTTTGTAAGCAATTTGAAGAGTGGAGATGCTATTTTAGTGAAGTTTTCTATAAATCTTCTATAGTAACCAGTAAATCCTAGAAAACTTCTAACATCTCTTTGACAATTTTGAATAGGCAACTTGGAGATGACTTCAACTTTTGATCTATCAACCTTAATCCCATCTCCTGAAATATGATGTCCTAAAACAATCCCTTCAGTAAACATCATAAATCATTTTTCATGGCTTAATGAAAGGTTTGTTTCTTTACATCTTATAAGGAATTTTTCCAAATTTTCTAATGCCTCTTCAAATGAATTACCATAAACTGTAAAATCATCCATATAAACCTCTACACAATCATGGATTAGATCGGAAAAAATTCCTAGTACTGCTCTTTGGAATGTTGCGGGTGCATTACATAACCCAAAAGGAAGTACTCGATAGGAAAAATTTCCCCATGGACAGGTGAATGTGGTCTTATCTTGATCTTCAGGTGCTACCTGAATTTGATTATAGCCACTAAAACCATCCAAGAATGAAAAGTACTTTTTACTTGCTAATGTATCTAATACTTGATCAATAAAAGGCAAAGGAAAGTGATCCTTCAAATTTTCTTTGTTCAATTCCTTGTAATCAATGCATACCTTCCATTTACCATTCTTTTTAGGTACTATAACCAGAGGAGAAACCCATCGGCTATCTGAAATTGGATAAATGAAGTTTCCATTGAGTAGTTTTTGGAGCTCTTCTTTCACTATCTCCCTAAGATTTGGATTCATCCTTCTTTGAGGTTGTCTGATTGGTCTACTGTTTTCCTCAATATAGATATGATGGATGCAAGTCTTAGGATCAATACCTTTCATGTCAGTATACTCCCATGCAAATGCAGTAGAATGTTTTTGCAATATTTTGGTTAGTTATTCTTGTTGTGACTTTTCCAAATGTTTGTTGATATTCAATGTTTTTCCTGGAAAAATCTCAATGGTAGAACTACCAAACTCTTCCATAGAGTAAAGAGACATTTGTCTTGATGATAAATATTCTATGTCAGATTCCAATTGAAATTGTGTGGGGTAATATTATGAAGATATCTCAAAATTTTCTAATGTGTTCAGAATTTGACTATCCTCACTGATTTCAGAAATGGTAAAGACAGGTTGTATAATGTCCTCATCATCAACCCATTCATTGTCTCCTACTTCTGTGATTGCTTTTGCTGGAGGATACAAATTGAATTTCTTTGTCGAATTACCATTAGAAATGTACATGTCTCCAGATCTACAACTAATAAAAGCATCAGCTGGGGCCAGCCAAGGTCTTCCTAAGATAATTGGATGTCCTCCTAGATTACTTTTGGGAGTCAAAATCATAAAGTCTACTGGATATTCCCAAGAATCTAAGGAGGCTGAAATATCTTCTAATACACCATCTGGTTTAATAACCGATCGATCTGCAAGTTGCAATAAAGTAGGTGTAAAAAGAAGGTTAGGAAGTTTTAACTGTTCCATAGTCTGTCTACTCATAATGTTGATAGCAGCCCCTAAGTCAATCAATGTGTTTGGAATTTCTATCCCATTTATATTTGTCTTGACAATTGGAATACCTGGATCTACATACTTCTGCATGGTAATTTTTCCCATCATGATATCTACAATTTTTCCTACCAGGTGGATTCTTCTTGTATCTCTTAGTTTCCTTCCTGGTCTTTTGAGACTCAACTCCTTTATTGTTTTTGCTAGAATAGGAGTCTCTCTAATGGCTTGTAACAAGGGAATCTTGATACAAACATTTCTTAATTCATCTAGAAAATCATATTTAGGCAACAAGATTTGTTTTTCCACCCCTTTATCAATTTGTAATCTTTCAGGGAAAGGACGCGTGGATGAAGATGCAGGTTGCTCAACTATAGGAGTTGTGGGGGTTAACTTTTCTTTCTCTTTTTGAATGTTTTAGTTTTGAAGAGATGTTTCCTCAGAACCCTTATTGGCTTTAAGAGAGTCCTCCTCAGAGGTATCTTGCTCTTGGACATCTATAGAAGGTTTTTCTAAAACTCTACCAGACCTGAGTTGTACATCATTGAGAGGAACAATCATATAGGTAGGAAATTGTTGTCCTTCTATCATGTAAGTATTCTGAGGATTTTTATTGTTAGGATTTGGCAATGGCTGAGATGGAAGTTGATTTGTCTTTTGTTGTTATGGAAGCATGAGTTGAGGATTTGGATTCTGCTGAGAAGGTTGTTGTTGTGGGAATGGCAATGAAAGTTGTGGATTTGGGTTTGGAAGTTGTGGAGCTTGTTGATTTTGAAAAGATGGAGGATATTGATAAAATTGAGCAAATCTCCCATAAGGATTTTGCATCCTTTGTACCCATGGCTGATATGGATTTTGATGTTGGGGCCAAGGTTGTTGCCAAGGATTCCAATTTGGTGGGGGTTGAGAATTCATAGGGTTTTTAAACCCTTGAGTTTGTTGCCCCTGCCAAGGTCTTCTTGCAACAAAACAAAGAGATTCTACTGAATTTGGGTATTCTTGAAAGACAACTTTGAGTCCAGGAATTGAAGGACAATCCTTGGTATCATGATTCTCTGAGCAAATAATACATGTTTCTACAACTTTTGCATCCAAGGGACATTCCCTTAAAGCATGTTTCTTCCTACATTTCGGACAAAAGATGGCTAGAGCATCAATTTCTGCTTTCTGCTTGTTTTGAATTTTAAGGGTGTCTAGTTGTTCACTAAGGCTCCCTAAGATATCAGTTTTGAACTCATCAAGCATATTGCCAATCTCTGCCCTACTTACTGATCCAGTTGCATATTTGTTAGCCCTGATAAGAGAAGGATCTCTAGGCCCTTTTCCTGTTTTATATTTTCCCCTTGAGAGATGGACACATAGTTCTGTTATGTCACGAAGTGGAAGTTGAGAAATGTCTCCTTTTCCCATCATGTTTAAAATATCTATTCATTCATCTCTAATGGATTTTAATAGAAGGGCTTTCAAAGTTTCCTGATCTAAGTTGTTCATATTTTCTCTTTTTAAGTTGTATTGAAATCTTTCAAGTAAATCTTCCAAATTTTCATCTTCTTTTTGCACCATTTTGAATACCTCATCCTTGTGATTGGTGGGCATACAATAGTCCAAGTATCTATCCAAAAATGTTTGTTTCATATCATTCCAAGTCCTAATAGATTGGGTGACTAATCCCATGAACCATTTCAAAGCGGCTCCCTTCAATGTTAAAGGAAATAGTTTGAGTTTTTGAGAGTCTTCCATATAGTCATAGGTTCGGCACACGACTTCAAACTCAAACAGAAATGTTTCAGGATCCTCACTTCACAATCCATAAAAGTTAGGGAGGACAGATGGTGAGATGTTTTTCATCGTTGTATGAGTTTCCTCATCAACTATAGGGAATCCAAACAAGTTGTCTCCTTCCCTATTTCTTCCATTATTACCTTCACTATTGTTGTCTCCATTGTTTCCTCCTCCTCTACCTCTACCTCTACCTCCGAATCCATCTATTATTTCCTTTGTCATGATAGTTTCTTTACAGTCCTCAAATTCCTCTGGTTCTTCTATCAAGGGAGGATGAGAAGGAGTCTCTTCCTTTTCTTCTTCAGGTGATTCTACTTCTTTGATTACAATATACTCTCCTGTAAAAGTAAAGAAAGGGTCCTTTTCTAAATGAGATTTAGTAGGTGGTATAGGGGAATCCTATAATTCAGCTGCTCCTTGAATTCCAAGAATCTTAAGGCTAGGGGTAGATGGTGGTGAATCTTGTCTAAGCCTTGAATAAGATGGAGTTGTGAAAATCAAACTCTTGGCTTTAGCTATAAACCTTCCCCTAGAATCTCTTGCTCTATGCATGTCATTTTTTTTTTTTTTTTTTTTTAAGTTGGGCTAATAATTCTCTTTCTGATCTTCCAGGTCACACTAGGTGCAAGAAGAGAGCATACTTAAGAAATTATTGAACCAATAACTCTCTTTTCTGATCCTCCAGATCACACTAGGTGCAAGAGGAGAGCATACTTCAAGAAGTTATCAAGTTTTCCCTTATTTTTATTGTTTTTTTTTTTTTTAAGAAATTGGCTACCTAGTTACACTTCCCTAGCAACAACGCCAAAATGTTTGGTCAATTTAGTGTGTCCTAAATTGCTACATTAATTTTTCAATCCGGGATTCGTAAGCTGACGAAGTGTGGCGCACTATATGTGCAAGATAACCTATCTCTTACTTTTTGTCGTTTTTGGGTTTTTTATTTATTTATCTTGGTTGGTTTCCTAATGTGAGATAGAAATTCTAAAAGACAAGTATGGTTATGATTGTTCAAGGAAATGATGTCCTTTATAATGATTTCCCAAACTTCAAACTTCAAAAGGATTTTGAAACATGCAATGACAAAATTAATTCCTAAAAGGAAATGAAAATGTGCCACTATTCTAGTTAAACAAACAGTGAACTATTGATCATGAAAACCATTACCCTTTGTTGTGTAACCAGCTCCAAAAAGAGAAGAAAAGAGATATAAACGCCTTAGAAATGAGCCACTTCGAGGGGGCAACCTCCAATACATTACATAAATGAACAATTCTTGGATGATACAATTCACAAAACCTCCTTTCTATATATAGGAGTCCATGGGGCCGTAATGTAATCCTAGTGGGCCACAATGTAATCCTAGCCGACCTAACAATAATAATTTAAGGGCACAATAATAACAAAATGGGGGTTACAAGGGTACAATAATAACAATAAGGGGTTTTCACTAACAATAATAAGGGACTATACTAGTGATATAGGGACCTAACATGCCCCTCTCCTTTAAAAAAAAGTGTTGTCCTCAACACTTGAGTAGCTCCGGGTTCTTCTGTATAAAATTCTCATCCTCCCATGTAGAATCTTCAGTGGATAAGTTCTTCCACTTGATGAGATACTCTGAAATTGATCGATTCCGTAGTTGTCGAGTTCTTTTTTCCATGACTGCTTCAGGTTCCAATATGATTTTCCCTTCCCCATCAAGTTCTGGCAATACTGTTTGAACTGAAAGATTTTCACCTATAACCTTCTTTAAGCATGAAACATGGAAAACTGGATGTACTCGCGAAGAAGCAGGAAGCTCCAATTTGTATGCCATAGTACCAATCTTTTGCAACACCTTGTAAGGACCATAGTAGTTTGGCGATAATTTATTATCCTTCTTAGATTGCTTGAGGGACATTTTTTTGTGTGGTTGTAGCCGTAAAAATACCCAATCTCCTACATCAAAACTTCTCTCGCTGCGATGTTGATCTGCCTGTTGTTTCATTCGATTTTGTGCCAAATTCGGGTTATCCTTTAAGAGTTGGAGAACTTCTTGTTGATGCTCGATGTGATCTTCCACTGCTTGAACCTTCGAATTTTCCCTTAAAGATGATGTGATGGATGGTGGATGATATCCATAAAGTGCCATAAATGGGGTCATTTTTGCTACAGTATAGAAGGAAGTGTTATACCACCATTCAGCAAGAGGTAACCACTTGACCCATTGTGTTTGTTTATCGGATACAAAACAACGAAGATATCCTTCCAAACATTTATTTACTATCTCAGTTTGACCATCAGATTGAGGATGATAAGATGAGCTATGAGCTAATTTAGTACCCAAACAAGAAAATAACTCAGTCCAAAAATTTCCCGTAAAAATGGGATCTCTGTCGCTCACAATAACCCTTGGGCTTCCATGTAGCTTTTGAATTCTGTCCACAAATGTAGTAGCAACTGTACTTGCTTTAAATGGATGAGATAATGCACAAAAGTGTGCATACTTGGTAAGTCTGTCAACTACCACCATGATGACACTCTTTCCTTCGGACTTAGGTAAACCTGTGATAAAATCCATTGAAATCTCCTCCCAACGTTGACTTGGAATGGATAAAGGTTGTAGAAGTCACGGGGTCTTAATTGTCTCCACTTTATTCTGTTGGAAAACCAAACATTCTGCCACAAAATTTTGAATATCAGATTTAAGGCCATCCCAAAAAAATTCTTTCTTCACCCTGTGGTAAGTTTTTAAAAATCCTGAGTGTCCTCCTAAAGGAGGAGTGTGCAATTCCAGAAGAATCTTTTGTTTTAGTTGGGAATTCTTACAAAGATATAAGCGATCTTTGTACCATAAGGAATCATTTTTCCAACTATATGTATCAGATGTACTAGGATCTTGCTGCAACTTTTGAATGAGTATCCATACATCTTTGTCCTTCTTCCATTCATCTCTTGCTTCAGTTATCCAATCTGGTTGGATAATAGAAATGGCACAAAGCAATGCTTCCACCTCTTCATTCTTTCTTGAGAGCTGCAACAACATTCGGCTTTCCTTTTTTGTAGATTATTTCAAAGTCATAACCCAACATCTTTGTGACCCATTTTTGCTGTTCTTCTGACGATAGTCTTTGTTCCAAAAAGTGTTTAAGACTATCATGATCAGTTTTTACCTTGAAGTGTCTTCCCATTAGGTAAGTTCGCCATTTCTTTAGTGCATGTAGTATTGCTAACATTTCCTTCTCATAAATAGGTTTCTGTCAATACTTTCCTTTGATTGGACGACTTTCAAAAGCAATGGGTCTTCCTTCCTGCATTAAAACTGCACCAATTCCATTTCCTGAGGCATCACATTCCACAATAAAGGTTTTTGTAAAGTCTTGTGTAGCTAAGACCGGTGCTATGCACATTGCCTCTTTAAGACGTTCAAAGGCCTTAGTTGCTTCAGGAGTCCATGAAAATGCATCTTTCTTCAATAATGTTGTTAGAGGTGCTGCTATTCTCCCATAATTCTTAACAAACTTGCGATAATACCCTGTTAACCCGAGAAATCCTCGCAACTGCTTTATGGTTGTGGGGACTTTCCATTCCTTAATGGCTTTAATTTTTTTAGGGTCTACCTTAACACCCTCGTGAGATACAATATGACCCGGATATTCCACCTCTTGTACTCCAAAGAAACATTTGGATGTTTTTGCATATAATTGTTTCTCCTGCAATAGTTTGAGCACCCTGTCAACATGTTCAACATGATCCTTCCAAGACCTTTTGTAGATTAGTATATCATCAAAAAATACTAGCACAAATTTTCTAAGGAAGGGTTTGAAAATGGAATTCATCAACCCTTGAAATGTAGAAGGTGCATTGGTAAAGGCCAAAAGGCATGACCAAAAATTCATAATGACCCTCATGAGTTCGAAATGCTGTTTTTGGAATATCTTCAGTCTTCATTCTAATTTGATGATATCCTGAACGCAGATCCAACTTGGTAAAATAAATTTCTCCATGTAATTCATCCAATAATTCATCAATCACAGGAATGGGAAATTTATCTTTAATGGTGAGCTTATTGAGCTTCCTATAATCCGGACACATTCGCCATGATCCATCCTTCTTGTGTACCAATACTATAGGAGCAGAGAAAGAACTTTGACTAGGTTGAATTATACCCGCCTCTAACATTTCTGCAATCATACGTCCAATTTCGCTCTTTTGGAAGTAAGGATATCTATAAGGCCTGATGTTTGGAGGAACACTTCCTGGAATCAAATGAATATCATGATCATGATCACGAATAGGTGGGAGTCCTTTGGGAGTTTGAAACACCTTGGAATGATTGTCAAGACTTGTTGGAGATCTACAGAAATAGATGCTTTTGATGTCGGAACTTCTAGAGAGCATAATTGTGCAATTACGCCTCGTTGTTCTTTCTTTAGAAGCTTTGTCATGACATTAGAGCTTATTATCCTTCCTGGCTTCCCTTCAATACCCCGTAATTCGACTTCCCTTCCTTCTGAAAAAAATTTCAAGAAAAGTTCTTGAAAATTAAAAGCTACCGTCCCCAAAGATTGTAACCATTGTACTCCTAGTACAACATCAGCACCTCCCATAGGAATGGAAAGCATTGGACTAGTCAATGCATATTCCCCCATGGTTAGCTTGATATTATGGCATTTTCCAGAGAAATTTATAGTTCCTCCATTTGCAACCATCACTTGACATTCTGGTGCTGGGTATAGGAAACAATCTAATTCCTTGGCTACCTTACAATGAATAAAATTATGGGTGCTACCTGAATCAATCAACACTATTACCTTTTTCTTCTTGATATGTCCTTCTATCTTGAGAGTTTGAGGAGTGGTAATTCCTGCCAGTGCATTACACGATATGGTCAGATTCATTTCTTCCTCTTCTAGGGCTGGTTCCTGGTGTATATCCTCTTCTGATTCATTTTCTTCTTCCTCTTCACAATCTATGTAAAATAATTTCTTCTCAGCACACTTATGACCTTTAGTGTATTTGCTATCACAACTGTAGCAAAGCCCTTTTTGCTCTTTTTTCTTCCAATTGTTGTGGTGTCAACCTTGTAGGTTGTGGAAATCTAGGCGTAGCAACACTTCCTTCTTTATAGAATTGAGTGGTAGGCTTCCTTGTCGCCATAATTTTACATTCAACTTTTCTTGCCAACTTGAATGCCTTCTCCAATGAATCAGGTTCCAAAATGCGAACTTCATGTTGGATGTTATCCTTTAAAGTGCCTATGAAGAGATCAATCCTGTGTTCCTCTGGAATATCAGTTACCCTTATATTCAATTTTTTGGAAGTCCTCAATGTGCTCCCCCACTAAACCCTTTTGTTTGAGATTTATCAATTGGCTAAAGAAGGTGTTTCTCTTTGTATCCTCATAATGTGCTATCATTTCCTCCGTAAAAATTGACCAAGTGACAAAATTTTTACGGGAGCAAAGCCATCGATACCATACAAATGTATTTTGTTCTAAATGTAAAGTTGCAATGCGTACCTTTTGTGTGTTTTGCACGTTATGGAGATCGAAATATTGCTCCATCTGTAGTATCCATGTTACAGGATCCTTTCCATCAAACTTCCTCATATCCATTTTTGGAATATGGTGGTTCTTCCTGCCAACATTCGAGTTTATGAAATCATGATTAACATTTATTTTGTTCTCATCGGGAGGTTCTTCTCCTATATTTCCGCCATTAGGAATCATTTCTGGTTTTAAGCTTGTCATCAAGCCTTCCATGTATGCTTTTAGATCACTCTTCATGTTTTCCATGTTGTCTTTTATGTCATCCATCTTAGCTTCCATGCCCACTTCCATGCCATCCATCTTAGCTTCCAAACCAATCATCTTAGCTTCCACGCCTTTCTTCAAAGCATCCATCTTAGTTTCCATGCCTTTCTTCAAAACTTCCATTTCATTTTTTGTTGTTCTTTGCGAGAGCGAAATTTGCTCTTGTAATTTTGATATGTCATGTTGCCATTCTTCATCTTCATGAGTCATAGTAGAGCCTTCTGAAGGCTTAATGGGTGTTAAATTCTTTTTAGGGGCCATTTTAGAATCCAATATGGATATCTATTCTACAAGATGCCCTTGGAATCAATTCAACTTGATTCTTCAAACAAGACTTATGCAATTCGGAAAAAATACACACCTTTTATTATCTTTTAGGAGATCGATATTGAAATTGAATTATCTCTGTAATTGAAAATCTTCAATATCTGAAATTCAGCCCTGTAGTAGCCCTCTGAAGATTCTTTCAAATTCCACAGGTCTGACCTGATTTTGATTCTCCAAGACAAAGTTGTGTCCAATCTCCCACAATGACCTAATTCTGGACTGGTTCAGTAGAGCGAACTTGTACAACTTGCCACGTGTCACTGTTTTGTCCTTTGTCTCTGAAATTGATAGCAAAGAAACTAAAGGCCGTGTACTTGTGACCACTTTTGACGGAACTCCAATCCAATCTTCAGCTTTTCCCACGATCGCCTCTTTGGGATGAAATTCAGGAGTCTGAAAAATCACTACCTTCCACAGATCATATCTCCAAAAATATTGCGAACCAAGCTCTGAAATTTTTTGACGAATTTCCTCAGGATTTCAACTTCGCACCCTATGAATTTCAGATTCTGAACCTTCGCAGAAAATTTTTTATAGCGAAAATTCCACGATGACCTGTTTAGGAGCTTGAAAAAAGGCCTAACTTCCACAGATGATATCTCCGCAAATATTGCGAACAAAGCTCTGAAATTTTTAGAAAATCTTCCTCAGGATTTCAGCTTCGCACCCTAAAAATTTCAGCTTCTGAAACGTCGTAGAAAAAAAGTTATAGCGAAAATGCCACGATGACCTGTTTGAAGCAGCGAAACCCTAGAATCCAAAGCTCTGATACCAAATGTTGTGTAACCAGCTCCAAAAAGAGAAGAAAAGAGATATAAACGCCTTAGAAATGAGCCACTTCGAGGGGGCAACCTCCAATACATTACATAAATGAACAATTCTTGGATGATACAAATAAACAAAACCTCCTTCTATATATAGGAGTCCATGGGGCCACAATATAATCCTAGTGGGGCCACAATGTAATCCTAGCCGACCTAACAATAATAATGTAAGGGCACAATAATAACAATATGGGGGTTACAGGGGTGCAATAATAACAATAAGGGGGGCTACACTAACATAATAAGGGGCTACACTATTAATATAGGGACTTAACACCCTTCTTCTTTGTCTAAACACAAAAGAAACTGTACTCAAAGAAAGATTGCAAGTAAAGTAAAACTAAAATCAAATTACTTCAACTCATATTCTGACCCCTCACCATTAGTCTCACTATGGCTTTCAGAGGTAATCATAAACAACTTGAGCAATCTGATATCTAATTTGCAGAAAAATAAACTAATATCAAATTACACACTCATACTTCAATCCCTCACCATTAGTCTCGCTATGGATTTTGGAGGTAACTGATAATGACATGAGCAATTTAATATCTAACTTGCAGAAAAATAAACTAATATCAAACTACACACTCATACTTCAATCCCTCACCATTAGTCTCGCTATGGCTTTCGGAGGTAACTGATAATGACATGAGCAATTTAATATCTAACTTGCAAAAAAATAAACTAATATCAAACTACACACTCATACTTCAATCCCTCACCATTAGTCTCGCTATGGCTTTTGGAGGTAACTGATAATGACATGAGCAATTTAATATCTAATCTAACTAGTAAAGCAAATGTACAAAACTAAAATGAATAAAACAGTGCTGGAATTAAAAACTAAGAAAAAGAAATCAGCAGAAGGAAAAGATTGATTCAATGTCATTAGTCATTATAAAATGATGTGCAAATGCCCGGGCTGCCTATTGTAATCTGGAACAAAAACACTGATCAGTTAACAACAATATAAAGCATGAAAGATTATGGACAGAAGTAAAATGGAAAGCATGAAAGATTATGGACAAAGATGAAACATAAATACCATGAAAGATGTAATATATATACACGTGAATGACTATGGCACAATGAACGTAAGGAAATGAAGCATGAAACTATACAGTAATACACAAAACCTCGGCGTGTGCAAGGGCCCTCTGCACAATCCTCGGGAAGCAGCTATCAAACACGAATTGTGCTTATGAACAGATTCTTCTTATATATTCAAAATGCGGTCATAACAGAGAAATAATGTCACAGCACAGTGGCAACACAATTACATTACAGAGCTAACTATTATGCATATGAGAACGCATTATTTATAACAGAGAATAACATAACTAATTCCCTAAAGTCTGTGCTGATAGAAGACACGTGAACAACCACGTCCAGAAATCTAGCATCATGGCTGCCGTGAAGATTAAATCTATGGAAAGTGGCTGTTGGATTCGGCTTATGGAGCTGTTTACAGGTGTTGATATGTCTCCCATGATTTAGAAACGGCCACGCAAGTCTTCACGTGATGAAAAACAGAGTTTTTTCATCGTGGGACTCTTCGGTTGACCACCACTTGGCTACCTTTGACCACAGCCTTCTTAGGTGAATTCG
The DNA here is from genome assembly GCA_034641835.2 of Pinus albicaulis. Taxonomy (NCBI): domain Eukaryota; kingdom Viridiplantae; phylum Streptophyta; class Pinopsida; order Pinales; family Pinaceae; genus Pinus; species Pinus albicaulis. The sequence goes on along the minus strand of CM076577.1, from coordinate 282,358,439 downwards.
ACTGAGCCAATAGGAATCGATCCATGTCCATGTCATTTCCAACTTGCCCATGTGGCTCGATTTTCCTGAAGACACCTGCAATATAGACTTTAACAAAATGGCTGCGGAAAGTTGCAGCAGCTGCGGAAAGTGACAAGATTCCGCAGCTTATTGAGAAAAAATCTAATTCAAACAGCAGACACAAAACATAGTTAAAAACCACTTTAAATGCTCTTTTATAATTAATATGCAATGATATTTATGACTTAGAAGGTCCAGGTGAATGGAAAAGGTCTAGAAAGGTGTATAAGAAAGATGCAAGTTTGGGACTCAACAATCCCCCACAGGTATACGAGGCTCCCTAGCGAGGGGCAAGGGAGGGGGAAGATGTAATATTCCAAAATTTGTAGAAAAGAAAATTGGAATATTAGATTTTGCTACTTTCACCTAGGAGAGGAATAAATGGGTAAGGAGGCCCATGAACAATAAAATATGAATTAATTCCACCTTAGTAAGGGAAGAGATCACCTTAGGAGCTGGTTTTACACTTCCAAGCGTGAACAAGGACATTTTATATGGAGACATAGTCAATTTTGATTAAGTCAACAACCATTCTTGAGGAGGAAGAAATACTCAAGTAAACTAGCTCAATGTGAACAAGGATCAGCCTAAGACACATATGTGAACTAGATTGAAGATATCTAGTGTGAAAAGAGGCATTGGAGGTGGATTAGTTGACCAAGTTAACAACACAGCCACAAGAGGAGGGAAGCAAGCTAGGGCAGCACAGTTTTGAAAGAGGAAGCTTCATGAAGAAGTCACCTCAACATTGTGTGGGGTCTGGGGTGAGGAAGCTCACCAAAGATAAAAGGAAGGAATAGCATCAAAGGGAGATCATTCATGTATTCAAATTTCTTGGTCTGGAGACCAATTTCATACTTTAGTTGTTTAGCCAGAGTTGCTGCACTGCTTAGTGCAAGGGATTCCTGTGCAGGAATTCCATCATCTCTTTGGATCAGCTTGCTTAAGGGATCAAGAGAGAAGGATTTGAGCTTAAGTTCAGTATTTGGCTTGGGTCCATTCATCCACATTCAGCCACAACATAGTCTCCTTCAGAAAACTATGTCCTTTATGCAGCAGCAGCAGTAGCACATCTGCATCCTTTGATTTGATGCAAATATTTGAGGAGTAGGTGCTCATTTCCCTCTGGGAGTTCTAATAAGAGACCTAGGGACATCTCTTTGTATTATTCTGATATCTCATGTCATTTAAAACCATTTTTAATACATAGATGTAGTAACTGCATTATTTTCTGCAGTACTGTTTGTTATTCATGCATTTTTCCGGAAACCTTTGCCGGGTGTCTTTTTCTTTGTATAAATGATGTTAAACCTCCATTTCTATGCCATTTGATTAATATAGACTTCATATCAGACTTATTTTATCATTTTCTATAGAAACTCTCATGGGAATTACGCTTTCACTGTATTCATAAATTTCTGTTTAGTAAAGTCATGGGAAATCGGTGTTTTCTAGCCTAGTCGAGAAAGGAGGAGTTGTTTAATATAGCTAGAAGCATTATTTTGAGCTGAAATTCATAGAATAGGTCCCTCATGACCTAAGATATCATATAAAGCTATTTCCCCGGCTTATTTTCATTCTAATTTCTGAAAGCAACCTTTTTAGGGCATAAAACACCCTTTTTCCCCACTTTCTGGATCATGAAACACAGTACCAGTTGCTGCTGTAGATAAAAATGATGTCTATGTGTTTATTATGTATATTTAAATCTTATTAATCATAATAGGACCGTTTTACATCTTATGCATTGCAGAGTTTTAGATTTGGAACATTAATGAAGATGAGGAAGTGTAGGCAGGGGTAGAGGCCAACTAATCTACTATAATTGCGGGGAAGTAGGTCGCTTTGCAAGGGAATTCATGAACCCAACTCAGAAATCCTGTAGATATTGTAGGAAATGGGACCACGCGGTTGAATATTGCCCGATTCTGATAGCCAAGATGCGGGAGAAGCAACAGACACCTATGCAGAACGTACAAAGGGTCAAGGCAGAACCCTGAAGTGAAGGACCAAGTATTAATGTTATAACATGTAGTGGCATAGCCATAGGCGGGGCTACGGAGAAAGCTGAGGCAAAACCTCTTATCCGTAAAGCAACCATAAAAAAAGAAGGGTTGGACTTACCACGGGAAAGGGAAACTTTTGTCGCAGCTCGCCAAGACTTTGCCAATGCTGAGGCACCTACCCTTCAAACACTTGTGCACCTTATAGGAGATGATGAATTTAAAACATTCCTGCAGGCATGTATGAAGCTACTGCGCAACCAACGGGCCTCAAAAAACCTCCAAGCCTTGATAGATAGCTGGGCAAGAAAGACAACCCCAACTATGGAAATTAAGGATGTGCACAAACTATATAAGCACAACAGACACATTGGTTGGGAGATGCGGCTGACCACGCAGATCGACGATTACGAGATGGATCAAGTTATTCTAGACTTGGGATCTGCTGTGAATGTACTACCTAAACAGACTTGGCAGCGAATGGGAGAACCTAAACTGGAATGGTCCACTATCCAGTTGCGCATGGATAATCAACAGAATAAGGACATCGAGGCAGAGACCCTAATGGATTCACAAACCGACTTGGGTATATAAGGTCTAGCTGCAGGCGGACCAGCCTCCCCCCGCGGTACGAAGAGAACAAGCGAGCTTTTCAGAATGCCTCACAAAAAGAAGTGATCTCAACGAGCGGAATGAGACGAAATAGTCACATTGACTGACAAAGACCTGGAACAAATTGCTGATGCAGTCACTCTGGCCACAGAGGACAGATGGGCCGCCTTAGAAGAGCAGTAGCGGGCTGCGGTCGACAAAATTCAGGCTGAGTTGTGAGTGCTATAATTAAAGACAAACACATTGTAGATTAGTGTGACCCCGGTACGCCCACCCCCCACCACCAGTAGCGCAACACTAGTTACAGATGACGACTGCCTCTGTTCTCTCCCTGGCATAGCTCTGGTGCTTAGTCCACCCAACCTGGGACTCCAAGTCTATGTTGGAAATACTAAGAGGGGGGTGAATCAGTATTTCTTTCAATTAGAGCATTAGTTAATCTTCAATTATTATCAGTGTTTGTACAATGATAGCATCAAACAAGAGGAACACAAATGCACACAATTTTTAGGGTGGAAACCCACTCCGGGACAAAAACCACCTAATGATTTTCTAATAATTCTTTTCAACTCCAATTGAAAATAAAGCTCCAACTTCCTAAAATCTAGAAAAACATTCTTCTCCAGCTCCCATTGGATGGATGCTCCAATGCCCGAGATTCTTTAGTAGTCACTGAATGGATGCACCAACACCCAATGAGCTACAACTCACCCTAGCACCACCCTACCACCCTATAGAATAATAAAAGAAGAATGGACTCCTGTACCAGGGAAAATGGTCAACTTTATAATGATATAGAATGATGTAGAAGAAGAATATATACTATACCATATCCCCAACTTTGACACAACCACCTAATGATGATCCTAGACCTCCCAACACTGCCTCTTCAACCCTTGGCAGATAGACACTAGTACAATTTGTACAATAATGTATTTACAATGACTAAGTACAATGATACCTTTACAATGATTGTATGCAATGCTGCTCACTTGAAGACTTCATATGATGAAATTCTTGCTGCTGTTATGCACCTTGGTTGCTGCTCTTGTCATGCTACCCTCTACTGCACCTTGTTTTGCTTTTATGCCGTAGAAAGTCTGGTCCTTTGCAATCCTTGACACCAAATGATCTAGCTTTTTCTTGCCTTCTAGGAGTTCGATATTGAATCTGGTGTATCTATGTTATTTTAGATCCTCAATATCTAATGTTCGGTCCTGTAGTAGTCCTCTGAGTCTTATTTTCAATGCCATAGGTCTGACCCAATTTGGATTCTTCAAAATAGAGTTATACCCAATTTCTCACACTGCCCTAATTATGGACTGTTTCAGAAGAGCACACTTGTACGGAATAACACGTGTCACTGTTTCTTCATTTGTCTCTAAAATTGATAGATCAAAAATTAAAGACTGTGCACTATCTATCACTTTTTACAACATTCCAATCCAATACTCAGAGAGAGAGTTATGATGAATTTTCCAAGGTCACTTCTTTGAGATGAATTTCAGGAGCCTGCAAAAACCATGGATTACACAGATGATATCTAAAAAAATATTACGCACCGTGATCTGAAATTTTTACTGCAGCTTCCTCAGGATTTCTAATTCATCTCATAAAAATTTCAGCTTCTGAACCTTCGTAGAAAAAAATTTAGAGCAAAAATTCCAAGATGACCTGTTTCAGATGGCCGAATCCCTTGCATAAGGAGGAATTGAAGATCACAATTTATATGAATGCTTAAGTTGAGAGGGGCTTCAACAAGTGAACGTGGGAGGGATTTTATTAGCATAAAAAATATTAATTATGAATTTTCAATGACCCATGCCCCAACCCCATGGGGTTTTAGCCCACTAACTGGGGGTACAAAATTCAAACATGAGTATCTCTCAAACCGTGAAGAATTACATGGCGTGCCATATATCAACGGAAACATCTCACCAAACAGAAACCATAAAAAGAATTATTGACCCATAATATACTAATTTGGTAGGTCAAAATTCCCATGCAATATTGGGTTAGCCCCTGGTGTTGCTTGGGTTGACATCAATGACAACCGCTGATCAACAATCTCCCCCTTTGGCATTGATGGAAACACAAGTACTCCCCCTGCGATCATGACACCTCTTCCTTCAAAATTCTCTCCCCCTTTGACATCAATGGAAAAGGGTAACTCCCCCTGAAACACAACCATCCTGCAGACCTGTACACACTTCCACTCCCGCTGACACACAATCGTCCTGCAGACTTGTACACACTTCCACTCCCGCTTTATATTCTTGAAAAAAGAAAATCTAATGAGAACTTGGGAGAATCCCAAGCTTTTGACGAAGATATTCAAATGCTTCAAGAGGTAAAGGTTTAGTGAAGATATCAGCAATTTGTTCTTTTGTACAAAAATACTCAAGTTTGATATTATTTTTAGCGACTTGTTCTCTAACAAAATGATATTTGATTGGAATGTGTTTTTTCTTTGAATGCATGATAGGATTCTTGGAGATGCTGATGGCACTAGTGTTGTCACAGAATATGGGAATAGGCTCACTAAATTGTACTTGAAGATCTTGCAAAGTTTGTTTCATCCAAAGGACTTGAGTACAACATGATGCTGCTGCAATGTATTCTGCTTCCGCTGTAGATAATGAGATTGAAGTTTGCTTTTTTCTCAACCATGATACGAGACAACCACCTAGATAGAATGCTACTCCACTATTACTCTTACGATCATCAACGCTTCCTGCCCAATATGCATCTGTAAAGGCTTGAATAATGAGATTGTTACCCTTGGGATACCACAAGCCATATTCTTCTATGCCCTTTAGATATCGAAGAATTCTTTTGACGACAATAATATGTGATTCTTTTGGTGCTGCTTGGAATCTTGCTACTTGTCCAACTGCTTGCATAACATCTGGCCGAGAGGCTATTACATATGGAAGACTACCAATCATAGATCTGTACAACTTCTGATCCACATCCTTAGATGAGTCGTCGATGCTCAATTTGCAACCTGTTACCATTGGAGTAAGGACAGGTTTGCAATCTTCCATTTTGAATTTCTTGAGCATTTCCTTGATGTACTTGGCTTGAAATATAAATATTCCTTTCTCTTGCTGAGATATTTGAAGCCCTAAGAAGTATGTCAACTCACCAAGTAAAGAAATCTCAAACTCACTTTGCATCTTTGTAGAAAAGTTCTTACTTAGTCGATCATCATTGCTACCAAATATTATATCATCCACATATACCTCAACAATTGTTAAATTATCTTTATCTATTTGTGGATAAAGATTGCTATCAACAGTACCTTTCTTGAACCCTTGTTGACGTAGATATCCATCAAGACGAGCATACCATGCTCTGGGAGCCTGCTTGAGACCATATAGAGCCTTCTTTAACATGCAGACATAGTCTTCTTTTTTGTGATAGTAGAAAACCTTCAGGTTATTCGATGTAAACTTCTTCTTTTAATTCTCCATTCAGAAATGTTGACTTAACATCCATTTGGTAGACTTTGATTTTTCTTGAACATGCATAGGTGAGAAACATTCGGATGGCTTCCATTCTAGCAACTGGTGCAAATGTGTCATCGAAATCAATTCCTTCCACTTGTGCATAGCCTTTGCAAACCAATATTGCTTTGTTTCTGGTAACCTGCCCATCTTCATTCAATTTGTTCCTGAACACCCATTTAATCCCAATGACATTTTTATCTTTTGGTCGTGGAACTAATTCCCAGGTGTTATTCTTCCCAATTTGATCCAATTCTTCATTCATAACTGCTACCCAATGTTCATTTTGGTTGGCTTCCTCAAAACTACTAGGCTCAAAGGTTGCTAGAAAAGCAATGTGAGCTTGTGGTGATGAACAAAGTTGTCGACCTTCATTTATGTCACCAATGATTTGATTTGATGGATGGTTCTTTTGAATCCACTCTTTAGTTCTCCTTGGAGGAGCTTCTTGTTGTTGTTCTAGTATATCTTGATGATCATTGTTTACTTCTTCCTCGTTGATAGTTGCTTCTTGTTCTAAAATTTTATCTGTGTCTTTTTTAGCCTCTGTCTCAAGTTTCAAAGATTCTAGATCCTCATCATTACTCGCTAGAACACCATCTTCGTCAAATGTAACATTTATGCTCTCCAATATCTATTTTCGTCTTAGATTATAGCATTTATAGGCCTTTATTTTGCGTGAGTAACCAACAAAGATACCTTCATCAACACGTGATTCAAACTTACCCAAATTTTGATCTTCTCTTTTGATATAACATTTTCTTCCGAAGATTATGAAATATTTTACATTAGCTGGTTTTCCTTTCCATAATTCATATGGAGTCTTGTTGCAATTATTTCTGAGAAGACTTCGGTTGATAATGAATACTGTCATATCAATTGCTTGAACCTAGAATTTTTCATCCAATTTTGAGTCCTTCAACATTGTTCTACCCATTTCCTGTACAGTTCTATTCTTTCTTTCAGCAACTCCATTTTGTTGAGGTGTTCGTGCTGTTGAAAATTTCCTTTTTATTCCATTTTCGTCACAGTATTGCTGAAATAATTTGGAAGTGAATTCTCCACCATTATCTGATCTTAAACAATTTATTTTCAAATCAGTTTCATTTTCAACCAACTCCTTGTAGATCTTAAAGTACTCAAATGCTTCATATTTTCTCTTTAGGAAACTAACGGCTGTCATCCTGGTATAGTCATCTATCATCAACATGAAATATAATTCTTCGTCTAAGCCTTTTGTTCTCACAGGACCACATAGATCAATATGTATCAATTCCAATGGATGTAATGAAAAGTGTTCTTTTGATTTAAATTGGACTTTTGTTTGCTTGCCATGCCGACATGCCTCACATAGTGTGTTGGAAGGTTTTGGGATTTTCGACATTTCTCGTACTGCTTGCTTTTTGCTTATCTTGACAAGATTGTCAAAGTTTATGTGACCCATTCGTTTTTGCCATAACCAAATTTCATCTTCTTCAGCTAGTAGACATGCTTTAGTTGCTTCATCTAGAACATATATGTCATTTGGAGCTCGACTTGCTGTAGCCACAATTTTACCATACCTGCCTTTCCTAATTTCACATTTTGTGGAGTTGAATAGCATTGTGTGTCCTTGATCACACATTTTTCCAACACTGAGTAGATTGTGATTCATGTTTTCGACCAATAGAAAATTCTTGGCTATAACATCTTTGCTTTCGAGAGTGACGGTACCTGATCCTATAACATTTGAAGATCCATCATTTCCAAAGGATATGGTTCCAACCTTCTTCTCTTTTAGAGATACAAATTTCCTTCTATCTCCAGTAATATGCGTTGAGCAACCGCTATCAACATACCACACATCTTTTTTTTTTTTTTGAGCCTTGAGAGTGAGAGCACAATTAACAATCTTCTTCTTCTTCCATGTTCATTCATTCTGTGGCTTCGAAGATTCTTCCGGAGGATTTTCAAGTCTGCAGTCTCTGTCTATGTGTCCAAAGTTCTGACATTTGTAACATTCCATATTAGTTCTCAAATTTTCAAATCTATTGATGTTTCGTTGAGCCCTAGGAGGTTCATATTTGAGAATCTCTTGGAATTGTATTGGTTCATAGGGTACGTGCGACATTCTATAGCTTTATGACCAAATTTTCCACATGAACAACAATAGCCATGAAAAATATGTTGGTACTTGGATGAAAATCTTCGTCGAGGAATCGTCTTCCAAGGATGTGCTTGCGAATCTTGTCTAATGAAGTCTTCATGTATGTCAGATCTCATAGGTTCATTGTATTTTTTTGTAGAAGGTCCTGCTTCTTCTTCCTTATAACCGAGGCTAGTTCTGTCGTTGTAAGATCGTTGATTGTTGATGAGTTCTTCCAATGCCCTTGAGCTGGTGGCATAGTTTTGGACAGTTTTTCCTTTCTTCACTTCCTTACGCAACAAGACTACTTTGGCTTCTAATTCTTCCCTTTCTTGGTTGCTTTCTTCCAAATTATTTTGAAGTGACTCTTCAATACATTTGTGTTCTTCAACCTCAATTTTGAGACCTTGAACTTTTTCTTCAAGAGTGTTGGAACGGATCTTCTCAGCATTAAGCTCTTTTATAAGCTTGATTTCCTCCTCATAAAATTTTTCTATGGTCAAACCTTCTTCTTCATTGTTTGATATTTCTTGTTTATTGTGCTTGGCCATAAACAATAATTTGTCATTGGCTTCTTCTTTGCTGTCACTTTCTTCTTCAGATGAGGAGCTGTCTTCTTTAGAGAGAAAGTTACTTTTGGATCCTTTATTTTTGCCTTGCTTGTTGAATTCCTTAAAGCCTTTCTTTCCTTTTGTGTTGCCATCACTTTTGTTTGGACATTTTGCTATGAAATGCCCAACCTCACCACAATCGAAACATATCAATGGAAGTTTACCTTTGAATTTTCCCTTACCAGGTTTTAGTTTTCTTATAAAGTAAGCATATTCTTCATCTGAAAGACCTTCTCGATCATCTCCCTTTTCTTCATACTTGTAGGTGCATGTCATTTCAATTGAAGGTTGTTTGTCCTTATTGGTTTTCTTAGATGCAACGAACGCAGTTTCTAGATTTGAAGTACCCTTTTCTTCATCAAGTCTCATTTCATATGCTATGAGAACTCCATGTAATTCTTCCTTGCTGAGTTTGTCCAGATTTGCACTGTATTCTAATACTGATACCTTTGGGTTGAATCTCCCTGGTAGCGTTCTAAGAATATTCCATATAATAGTCTTCTCGTCAACTGGCTCTCCCAATCCTTCCAGAGTATTGGTTATTTCATCAACGTATTGGAAGTATGAAACAATGTTGCAATATTCTTTCATTCTGAGTTGCTCAAATTTTGCTCTATAGATTTGAAGCTTTGCTTCTTTGACATTTGAGTCACCTGCATATATATTCTCAAGTTTGTCCCATACATTTTTGGCGGTTTTACAACCCAACACCTTATGATAAGTAGATTCAATAAGTCAACTGATAATAATATTCTTTGCTTTTGCATCATTTACCAAAATCTTCTTACCTTGTTCATCCGCGGTTGATGTAAATCCATTTTGAACAGTGTCCCATACTTCATAACCTTGCACCAAGAGATAAACCTCCATTCTTCCTTTCCAGAGTGCATAATTATTTTCATTGAATAGAGGTACACCATTCTTGGTATGCTCCATGACCTCCTTCCCGCTGTTAAACTGTTATTGAAGGAACCAAGCTCTGATACCAATTGTTGGAAATACTGAGAGGGGGGGTGAATCAGTATTTATTTCAATTAGAGCATTAGTTAATCTTTAATTATTATCAGTGTTTGTAAAATGATAGTAGCAAACAAGAGGAATACAAATGCACACAATTTTTAAGGTGGAAACCCACTCCGGGACAAAAACCACCTAATGCTTTTCTAATAATTCTTTTCAACTCCAATTGAAAATAAAGCTCCAACTTCCTAGAATCTAGAAAAGCATTCTTCTCCAGCTCCCACTGGATGGACGCTCCAACACCCGAGATTCTTTAGTAGTCACTAAGCAGAGGCACCAACACCCAATGAGCTACAACTCACCCTAGCACCACCCTAGCACCCTATAGAATAATAAAAGAAGAATGGACTCCTGTACCAGGGAAAATGGTCCACTTTACAATGATATAGAATGATGTAGAAGAAGAATATATACTAGACCATAACCCCAAATTTGACACAACCATCTAATGATGATCCTAGACCTCCCAAAACTTCCTCTTCAACCCTTGGTAGATAGACACTAGTACAATTTGTACAATAATGTATTTACAATGACTAAGTACAATGATACCTTTACAATGATTGTATGCAGTGCTGCCCACTTGAAGACTTCATATGATGAACTTCTTGTTGCTGTTATGCACCTTGGTTGTTGCTCTTGTCATGCTACCCTCTGCTGCACCTTTCTTTGCTTTTCTGCCGTAGAAAGTATGGTCTTTTGCAATCCTTGACAACACATGATCTAGCTTTTTCTTGCCTTCTAGGAGATCGATATTGAATTTGGTGTATCTCTGTTATTTTAGATCCTGAATATCTAATTTTTAGTCATGTAGTAGTCCTCTGAGTCGTCTTTCCAATGCCACAGGTCTGACCCAATTTGGATTCTTTGAAAGTTCTTGTTCTCACCTTGCCTCATTATGGTGACAGAGCGAGAGCAAGGCAACTTGTACGCCATGCCTCGTGTCATCGTTTCTTCATTTGTCTCTGAAATTGATAGAGCGCAAAGTACAGACTATGCACTATCCGTCACTTTTGACGACATTCCAATCCGATACTCAGAGAGAGAGTTATGATGAATTTACCAAGGTCACTTCTTTGAGATGAATTTCAAGAGCCTGTAAAAACCCTGACTTACATAGATCATATCTCCAAAAATATTACGCACCTTGATCTAAAATTTTTAACACAGATAATATCTCCAAAAATATTGCACACCTTGATCTAACATTTTTACTGCAACTTCCTCAGGATTTATACTTCACCTCATAACAATTTCAGCTTCTGAACCTCCGTAGAAAAAAATTTAGAGCGAAAATGCGAAGATGACATGTTTCAGATGGCCGAATCCCTTGCATAAGGAGGAAATGAAGTTCACAATTTATATGAATGCTTAAGTTGAGAGGGGCTTCAACAAGTGAACGTGGGAGGGATTTTAGGAGCATAAAAAATATTAATTATGACTTTTCAATGACCCATGCCCCAACCCCATGGGGTTTTAGCCCACTAACTGGGGGTACAAACTTCAAACATGAGTATCTCTCAAACCGTGAAGAATTACATGGCGTGCCATATATCAACGGAAACATATCGACAAGTAGAAACCATAAAAAGCATTATTGACCCAGAATATATTAATTTAGTAGGTCAAAATTCCCATGCAATATTGGGTTAGCCCCTGGTGCTGCTTGGGTTGACATCAATGAAAACCGCTGATCAACAGTCTAGGCCAGTACAAAAGTCTAGTTGAACTTAGCTAGGCTCCCTCATGAGGCCTTGGACGGTCTCCACACTATTGTATTTCAGGAAATTCACCATCGAGACCAACAAGTACACCAACATCTCAGCGTAGCTGAACAAAAAATCAATGGAAAGAATGTTGAGGTGTGCCTCGCCACCACGAAGCACACAGGGCTCGAAGAAATGATTCACTGACTTTTCACAGATGTTCCTGCAGAAATCCTGGCCTTAGCCAACCCTCAGGAAAAATTAGAAAGACTGGTTGCAGTACTCAAGGCCTCCCAGGATGAAGTTCAAGTTGTCAAGACATGCATGGAGCAGCAAATTGCAGATCTACAGGCTAAGTTACAACCTCAAACACCTCCGGAGGTCCGGGCCCAGCGAACCGCGCTAGTCACTGTGACTACGAATGTCATCACAGGGTAGATCACGTAGGGAGCCCAACTACTAGAGACCGCCATGCAGCTATGGACTAAGGTCCAGTGAGATCCCATATTACGAGGGATAAATAAGGACCTATGACAAAAATAAGAAGAGTTCGAGACAATCAAAGCCACCTTGCCCACTTTGGTGTCTACTCAGCGCTTGTTGCGACTGTGCACCATCCAAGCGATCCAAGCGGATATTGATGACCTTTGGCAAAAGAAGAAGATCCTTAGCGACTGACTAAAGTCGTGGGCTGACGAAGCTCTCAAAATTTCACAGGATGTCGATGTTGCTATTAAGCTGCTAAACCAAACTTTGGAAAGTGTCACCACCGTGACTGAAGGACCATTGTCAGAAAAGTTGGCCGACATTGCACAAAATACAACTTTCCAAAGTGAAGGCATGTTTCCTATGTTAGTTGAGGTGATCAGAGTATTGCAAGCATAGGTCGAAGCCCCACCGTCACAGTGACTTGGGACGAGTCACAAGATTGTGTTAGGGGACTGTTGGAGCAGGGTCTCCCAACGTTTTTTTCAAGTTCAATCACATTTTCATACGACCGTGCCTGGTTTAGCGACGATTCGTCGTTCTTAAAATCACACTAAATTTTCTAGTGCCAAAAGCTATGAATTGTGTCCATTTTTGTATAATTTTGTATTTTTTAGTCTAACGTGGGGGTTTTGGGGTGGGTTAAAGCCTCTAACACATTGTAAATGGGTCAAGGGTAGACCAAGACCCTGAAAACCATTGTTTGCGGATCATTGGATGCGTAGGCTAAATCGCTATAAATAGATGAACTTATTTTGAGTCATATGTAGGAGTGAATATAGATTGATGTAAAGTACGAATTGTTAGATATTTGGTAGGGTTGTTTGGGTTAGGACTCCTACTGGCTGTGTGCATGGAGATCCTCTATCCTGCTATGTGTATACCTTACTGGGTGTGTGCACAGGTGGTAATTTGGGAATGTAAGAGGATTTTGGGTAATGATATATATGTGCGGAAGTATTGTGGATATATGATGTTATCTGAATCTGTTCTGTTATGGTTAATGCAAACTTGAGTTATATGATTATGTATCTATTAGTAGCTGCAAACTATCTGCGTTGATGGTACATGTATCTGTGATCTATTAATTCGTTGCAATTATGTTGTTCTGTTATTATAGATGATAGTACACATGTGGATGCGAACCTATTAATTAGATCTGATAAATTTTCTTCTGGTTATTTATTGAGACTCCTCCAAACAACCTCTTTCTATATAGATCTAATAGTTGCGAACCAGCTTGACTTACCTACTCTCTCCCAGGGTGTGGAAACCTGGTTCCAGCACCCTCCCATATTGCTTCGAGTGAGACTTTGGACTACGCAAGCAGGTCACTGCCGAAAGGGCCAGTAGTATAGGGGTTTGCTGGCAAACCTTAACCTCTGAACCTGGGTCAGGACCCCTCGAGCCAATAGTAGCAGATGGACGACTTCCCTTGTAAGAGCATAAAAAGCATGGATGACCTTCCAGTGACTGATTCAACTCTTGAGGGGATGAGGGACAGTATGACTAGAGGCCAAAATGGGTGACACGAGAGAGGGAAAAGGCATAAATTGATGGAATATTGTAATAGGAGGAAAAGGGACTCCAGACAAACTCCATGAATGTGATGGTGACTCAACTCAGATGCTCTGATCAAGGGTGACTCAATCAGACTGCCACACAAAACAGGCCTAGTGGGGACCAAATAATCATGAAAAAAATATGGTTACTCATTACAAAAATCAACATACGCATTGAAAATTATGAAGGAAAAGTGGTGCCCCAAGTACAAGCAGTGCAAGTGATGAAATCCAATTTTGAGAGGTAGTGAAGTGACCCTTCTTGGAAAAATGGCTTTCGGGTAAAGTATCAAATCACCAAAAACAAAAGGATATCCATTTTAGAGCTCAGTGAGAGCTTTCAAATGATGTTGATGGTTCGTCAAACCAAGCTACTATTTGGTCACAATTTTCGAAATAAAATTAGGTTTTTTATTTTAATAAGACGATTTCCCTCCAATTTCATTCATTTTCTAGTGGAGCTATGGTGAATTTGGATTAGTTTTCAGTGGTTTAATCTTCATTTTTAGCGGTTTAGTTTTTCATATTAGGTGCCTAGAGCCTAGGAACAACACTCTGCCCATCCTCACAGTTGGCTTGCACTTCTTGGGCCCTGTTCTGTGAGTTGGATCATAGTTTCTAGAGGGGAAAACTGTGAGCTCGCAGATAGAGGGTTGGAAAAGTGCAAGTTGGTAGAAAAAAATGGGTTTGTCCTATTTTTTGGCTAGAAACTGGGACGATGATTTTGATGCAATTTTTCTATCTCTTAGATAACAAACATGTTGGGTCTGTGAAGGGATGGCAGAGCTAAAGATCAACTGGTGAGAGAGGGATTTGGATGCACTCTATGACAAGATCTAGGGGGATCAGGTGGTCTAAGGTGCCCTGATAGGGTACGAGGTTCTCAAGTTGGTTGAGAACCCACTGATGAGGGTAGGGGAGCCCATGCGGTCCAGGATAGTCAGCTACTGGGATCCATACCAGAAGGCCTTTATAGTGTAGGGGCAGAAGATTGAGTTGACCATACAGGACATTTACTTCTTGATTGGACTCCCACTACTAGGGGTGGTGGGAAATATACATTCGATGTTACCGTGGGGGTGAAACATATCAGAGTTTGTGGAGTGCCATTTCCGACCAAATTCTTGTGCTAAGGGCATGACCATATCAATCAGTGATCTGGTGAGACTAGAGACATGGGTTGTCGCCACATCAATACTATGGATCCTGGGAAGCTAGGCATTCCACCACATCACTGGGGGGTAGATGATGTTAGTTGAGAGTGTACTAAGTGGGCCCTACTATGGGTGGGCCCAGATTGTGCTTTCATGGGTGAAACAATAGCTATCCCTATGCAAGCGACATGTGAACCATGACTGTGCTTTAGGTACACTTTTGTGCTCATTCTTCTTTGAGAAATCCACACACATCGACCTCATGTACAGATCCATCATGGGGGCCCATGGGAGCCAAAAATGTATCACTAGGGGCAACTACTGTGGAGAGAAGAGGGCGGGGGAGTCGGGCAGGTGTTCCGACCTGAGTTCTTTGCACATTGGGACCAGATGCCACTTTGTATAGATGACTATACATATAGTGGTATTAAATTTTAGGGGGAATCTGAATTTCCACTCTCATCAGGTCGAGCATGGGGACTAGATGGTAAGTGAAAGTTGTTATATATTATGATGCATTTTAAATTTTTTAGAATATGTATGTGGCACTGATTGATTACTTTTGGTATCCATATATAGCACCGGTGACGCTGGAAATGTATATGCGAAAACCTGCAGTGCCAGGCACTTCAGAGTCTAGTGGAGTGAGAGGAGATTAGAGGCCTGAATCGAAGCCTCTACTGGAGGATTTATGCTAAAGGTGCGTGTTAATATTGATTGACATATCTGAGCATGGATGGCACACTGTTGAGGACTGATACATCGAGGGGTGTGTTGGGCTACCCTCAGAGTGGCGAGGGGTCATGCGACGCATGAAAATGGCTAGATATGAGGTGCGGGATTTGCAAGCTGCAGGAGTCAAGCCATTGGCTTGGAACCCTCTAGATAGTGATTAGATGTAGGGGCATATGGAGCCCAAAGTTTTGGTTTTCTAACATGCTATGGGAATGTCAGATGTATTAGAGTAGTGGACTCCAAAATATTTATGGTACATATTATGGATATTCATATTTTATATATGACAAGTATGTGGTTTGCCATTTGTTTATTATTATTGTCTTCTGTTAAATGCATCTGATAAGTACCAATCTAGAATATTGTTCTCAATGTTATCTACATGAATTAATGTAATGGTTTCAAATTCACACACTAATAACTTCACTTCTAAATATCTTCTAAAAAGGACATGGTTATTCACATGATATACGCCATTCAATTGCATGACAAGAGAAAGGAATCTAAAGGAACATGAAGATGAAGGATGCGATGATCAAGGGCATTGACTAACAAAACTATCACTGCATCATATTCGGCCTAGTTAATGGTGGTAGATCCAATGAATACACCGTTGGAAAGGACTAGTGAATGCATGAGGGTAAAAATGGCCCAAGCTGTCAAGGCTAGATTCTGAGAGAAGCGGTTTGCACCATCGTCATTGTTTATATATAGTGTGGATAATGGATCCATCTGAATTGTGCCACAAGACAACATGTGAGATGATGCAGAACAATGCAATCTACCTAAATGCATGACAAAAATAAAACACAAATATAAATGGGAGATGCTATAGGTAAAACCTCTTAAGGCAGAGTGCATTCCGAGGGTTAAGAAGGAGTTGGCCTTCTAAATCCTCTAGAAGGTATGCCCACTTGCCCAAGTCCTTAATAATGATGTAAGGTCATAGCCATAATGAGTCAAACTTCTCATGACAAAGGACATCATGAGCCTAGTCATATAATAGAACAAGATCACCTTCGTGAAAGGTACGAGGGTGTAATTTTCGATCATATTGAGCTTTGGTGTGCTTATTGGCCACTTCAATAGTTTGCAAGGCCACATGATTGTCTTCAGAAGCACACTCAAGCATGATAAGTCTTTGTTCTAAAGGTTGAGTGTCAGGGAGAAGTTTGACGACTAGGTGAAGGGAGGGGATTTCACACTCAATCAGTAAGAATGCCTCCTCGCCAAAAACAAGGTGGAAAGGAGTAAATCCAGTGGTGGTTTTAATAGAACTTCTATAAGTCGCGCCAAAGCAGGGAAGAGCATAAGGTACCAGTTGGTTTTGTGCTTTTTCACCATTCGTTCAAGCATAGTTTTAAGGATTTTATTGACCGCTTCAACTTGACCATTACCTTGGGGATAATATGATGATGAATGTTGGTGCTCAAAACCCAGTAGAGAGGATAGCTCATGCCATATCTTATCTTCGAAATTTCAACCATTGTTATGAAACCAACTCAAAAAATAGAAGAAAAGACAGATCAACACCTTAGAAATAAGACACTTTGAGGGGGCAACCTCCTTTACATTACATAAATAAACAATTCTTGGATGATACAAATTACAAAACCTCCCTCTATATATAGAAGTCCATGGGGTCAAAATATAATCCTAGCCGACCTACCAATAATTATGTACTACACAGGGGGCTACACTAACAATAACATGTAGGGGTACAACAATAACAATAAGGGGGCTACACTAACAACAATAAGGGACTACACTAGTAATATAGGGACCTAACATGCCCATATTTTTCAAAAAAGTTTTGTCCTCAACGCTTGAGTGGCTCTGGGTGCTTATGTATAAAAATCTCATCCTCCCATGTAGAATATTTAGTGGGTAAGTTCTTCCACTTGATGAGATACTCTGAAATTGATCGATTTCATAGCTTTTGATTTCTTGTTTTCGTGACTGCTTCAGGCTCCAATATGATTTTTCCTTCCTCGTCAAGTTCTGTCAATATTGTTTGAACTGGAAGTTTTTAACCTATAACCTTATTTAAGCATGAAACATGGAAAACGATATGCACTCGCGAAGAAGCAGGAAGCTCCAATTTGTATGCCATAGTACCAATATTTTGCAACACCTTGTAAGGACCATAATACTTTGGCCATAATTTATTATCCTTCTTAGTTTTATTGAGGGAAATTTTTTTGTATGGTTGTAGCCATAAAAATATCCAGTATCCTGCATCAAAACTTCTCTCGTTGCGATGTTGATCTACCTGTTGTTTTATTTTATTTTGTTCCAAATTTAGGTTATCGTTTAAGAGTTGGAGAACTTCTTGTTGATGCTCGATGTGATCTTCCACTAATTTAACCTTAGAATTTTCTCTTCAATATTATGTGATGGATGGTGTATGATATCCATAAAGTGCCATAAATGGGGTCATTTTTGTTACAGTAAGGAAGGAAGAGTTATACCACCATTTAGCGAGAGGTAACCACTTGACCCATTGTGTTTGTTTATCAGAACAATGAAGATATCCTTCCAAACATTTATTCACTATCTCAGTTTGACCATCAGATTGAGGATGATAATATGAGCTATGAGCTAGTTGATTACCCAAACAAGAAAATAATTCCGTCCAAAAATTTCCAATAAAAATGGGATATTTTTTTGCTTACAATAATATTTGGGTATCCATGTAGCTTTTGAATTGTTTCCATAAATGTAGTATCAAGTGTACTTGCTTTAAATGGATGAGATAATGCATACAAGTGTGCATACTTGGTAAGTTTATCAACTACCACCATGATGACACTCTTTCCTCCGGACTTAGATAAACCTGTGAGAAAATACATTGAAATATCCTCCCAACATTAACTTGGAATGGATAAAGGCTATAGAAGACCTAGGGTCTTAATTGTCTCAAATTTATTTTGCTGGCAAGCCGAACATTCTGCCATAAAATTTTGAATATCAGATTTAAGGCCATCCCAAAAAAATTCTTTCTTCACCCTGTGGTACGTTTTTAAAAATACTGAGTGTCCTCATAAAGGAGAAGTGTGCAATTCCAAAAGAATCTTTTGTTTTAGTTGGGAATTCTTACAGATATAAGATATCTTTGTACCATAAGGAATCATTTTTCAAGCTAAATGTATCAGATGTACTAGGATCTTGCTGAAACTGTTATGAAACCAGCTCCAAAAATAGAATAAAATAGAGATCAACGCCTTAGAAATCAGCCACTTCGAGGGGGAAACCTTCAATACATTACATAAATGAACAATTCTTGAGTGATACAAATGACCAAAAACTCCTTCTATATATAGGATTCCATGGGCCCACAATATAATCCTAACCGACCTAACAATAACAATGTAAGGGCACAATAATAACAATATTGGGGTTACAGGGGTACAACAATAACAATTAGGGGGCTACACTAATAACAATAAGGGACCAAAATTGTAATATAGGGACCTAACATGCCCCTCTCCTTCAAACAAGTGTTGTCCTCAATGCTTGAGTAGCTCTGGGTTCTTAT
Source organism: Pinus albicaulis (assembly GCA_034641835.2). Classification (NCBI taxonomy): domain Eukaryota; kingdom Viridiplantae; phylum Streptophyta; class Pinopsida; order Pinales; family Pinaceae; genus Pinus; species Pinus albicaulis. Next base: position 282,339,318 of record CM076577.1, on the reverse strand, counting down.
GTATAAAATTCTCATCCTCCCATGTAGAATCTTCAGTGGGTAAGTTCTTCCACTTGATGAGATACTGAATTCCATCAATTTTTGTAGTCACTATTCTTGTTTCTATGACTGCTTCAGGTTCCAATATGATTTTTCCTTCCTCATCAAGTTCTGGCAATATTGTTTTAACTAGAATATTTTCACCTATAACCTTCTTTAAGCATGAAACATAGAAAATTGGATGCACTCGTGAAGAAGCAGGAAGCTCCAATTTGTATGCCATAGTACCAATCTTTTGCAACACCTTGTAAGGACCATAGTACTTTGGCGATAATTTATTATCCTTCTTTGCTTGCTTGAGGGACATTTGTTTGTATGGTTGTAGCCGTAAAAATACCCAATTTCCTACATCAAAACTTCTCTCGCTACGATGTTGATCTGCCTGTTGTTTCATTCGATTTTGTGCCAAATTCAGGTTATCCTTTAAGAGTTGGAGAACTTCTTGCTGATGCTCGATGTGATCTTCCACTGCTTGAACCTTCGAATTTTCCCTTAAAGATGATGCGATGGATGGTGGATGATATCCATAAAGTGCCATAAATGGGGTCATTTTTGCTGCAGTATGGAAGGAAGTGTTATACCACCATTCAGCAAGAGGTAACCACTCGACCCATTGTGTTTGTTTATCAGATACAAAACAACGAAGATATCCTTCCAAACATTTATTTACTATCTCAGTTTGACCATCAGATTGAGGATGATAAGATTAGCTATGAGCTAATTGAGTACCCAAACAAGAAAATAACTCCGTCCAAAAATTTCCAGTAAAAATGGGATCTCTGTCGCTCACAATAACCCTTGGGTTTCCATGTAGATTTTTAATTGTGTCCATAAATGTAGTAGCAACTGTACTTGCTTTAAATGGATGAGATAATGCACAAAAAAACAAAAAGTCACCACCACCAAAGAATGCTTTTAATTATAAACTTTATAATGTCCATCAAATCTCCTCCCAACGTTGACTTGGAATGGATAAAGGTTGTAGAAGACCCGGGGTCATAATTGTCTCAAATTTATTTTGCTAGTAAACCAAACATTCCGCCACAAACTTTTGAGTATCAGATTTAAGGCCATCCCAAAAAAATTCTTTCTTCACCCTATGGTAAGTTTTTAAAAATCTTGAGTGTCCTCCTAAAGGAGAAGTGTGCAATTCCAAAAGAATATTTGCTTTAGTTTGGAATTCTTACAAAGATATAAGCGATATTTGTACTATAAGGAATCATTTTTCCAAGTAAATGTATCAAATGTACTAGGATATTGCCAAATGTTATGAAACTAACTCCAAAAATAGTAGAAAAGAGAGATCAACACCTTAGAAATCAACCACTTCGAGGGGGAAACGTCCAATACATTACGTAAATGAATAATTCTTGAATGACACAAATGGCCAAAACATCCTTCTATATATAAGAGTCCATGGGCTCATAATATAATCCTAGCCAACCTAACAATAACAATTTAAGGCACAATAATAAAAATATTGGGGTTACAGGGGTACAACAATAACAATTAGGGGGATACAATAATAACAATAAGGGAGTAAACTAGTAATATAGGGACCTAACATAAAATTTGGAATGAGTGTCCACAATTCTTCGTCCTTCTTCCATTCATCCGTTGCTTCGGTTATCCGATTTGGTTGGATAATAGAAATGGCACAAAGAAATGTTTCCTCCTCTTCTTTCTTTATTAACAGTGCATCTACAACAACATTTAGCTTCCATTTTTTGTAGTTGATTTCAAAGTCATAACCCAACATCTTTGTGACCCATTTTTGTTGCTCTTCTAAAGATAGTCTTTGTTCCAAAAAGTTTTTAAGACTATCATGATCAGTTTTTACCTTGAAGTGTCTTCCCATTAGGTAAAGTCGCCATTTATTTAGTGCATGTAGTATTGCTAACATTTCCTTCTCATAAATAGATTTCTGTAAATACTTTCCTTTGATTGGATGACTTTAAAAAAAAACGGGTCTTCCTTCTTGCATTACAACATCACCAATTCCATTTCCTGAGGCATCACATTCCAAAATAAAGGTTTTTGTGAAGTTTGGCGTAGCTAAGACCGATGCTAGGCACATTGCCTCTTTAAGATCTTAAAAGGCCTTAGTTTCTTCAGGAGTCCATAAAAATGCATCTTTCTTCAATAATTTTGTTAGAGGTGCTGCTATTCTCCCATAATTCTTAACAAGCTTGCAATAATACCCTGTTAACCTGAGAAATCCTCGCAACTACTTTATGGTTGTGAGGATTTTCGATTCATTAATGGCTTTAATTTTGTTAGGGTCTACCTTAACAACCTCGTGAGATACAATATGACCCAGATATTCCACCTCTTGTACTCCAAAGAAACATTTGGATGCTTTTTGATATAATTGTTTCTCCTCCAATAGTTTGAGCATCCTGTCAGCATGTTGAACATGATCCTACCAATAACTGTTGTAGATTAGTATATCATAAAAAATACTAGCACAAATTTTCTAAGGAAGGGTTTGAAAATGGAATTCATCAACCCTTGAAATGTAGAAGCTGCATTGGTAAGGCCAAAAGGCATGACCAAAAATTCATAAAGACCCTCATGAGTTCGGAATATCTTCAGTCTTCATTCTAATTTGATGATATCCTGAACGAAGATCCAATTTGATGATATTCAATTCCTTAGCTACCTTACAATTAATAAATTATGGGTACTACCCAAATTAATCAACACTATTACCTTTTTCTTCTTGATATGTCCTTTTACCTTGAGAGTTTGAGGAGTGGTAATTCCTGCCAATGCATTACACGATATGGTGAGACTCATTTCTTCTTCTTCTAGAATTGGTTCCTGGTGTATATCTTCTTCTTTTTAAGTTTCTTGTTCATTTTCTTCCTCCTCTTCACAATCTATGTAAAATAATTTCTTCTCAGCACACTTATGACCTTTAGTGTATTTTCTAACACAACTGTAGCAAAGCCCTTTTTCTCTTTTTTATTCCAATTTCTGTGGTATTAAACTTATATGTTGTGGAATTCTAGGATTAGCAACACTTCCGTCTTTATAGATGTGAGTGGTAGGCATCCTTGTCACCATAATTCTACATTAAATTTTTCTTGCCAACCTGAATGCCTTCTCTAATGAATCAAGTTCCCAAACGAGAACCTCATGTTGGATGTTATCCTTTAAATTCCCTATGAAGACATAAATCATATGTTCCTCTAGAATATAAGTTACCCTTATATTCAATTTTTAGAAGTCCTCAATGTGCTCCACCGCTAATCCCTTTTGTTTGAGATTTATCAAGTGGCTAAAAAAAGTGTTGCTCTTTGTATCATCATAATGTGTTATCATTTCCCTCGAAAAAATTGACCAAGTGAATTTTTTTTTATGGGAACAAAGCCATCAATACAATATAAATGTATTTTTTTCTAAATATAAAGTTGCAATGCGTACCTTTTGTGTGTTTTTCACATTATTGAGATCAAAATATTGCTCCATCTGTAGTATCCATGTTACAGGATCCTTGCCATCAATCTTCCTAATATCGATCTTTGGAATATGGTGGGTCTTCCATACAACATTAGATTTTATGAAATCAAGATTAACATTTATTTTGTTCTCATCATGAGTTTCCTCTACTATCTTTTCGCCATTATGAAACATTTCTTGTATCAACTTTGTAAAACCTTCCATGTCTGCTTTTAGATCATTCCTCATGTTTTCCATTCTTTCTTCCATGTCATCCATCTTAGCTTCCATGCCATCCATGCCATTCTTCAAACCATTCATATTAGCTTCCACACCTTTCTTCAAACCATCCATCTTAGCTTCCAAGCCTTTCTTCAAAACTTCCATTTCATTTTTTGTTCCTGTTTATGAGAGCGAAATTTGGTGTCCTTGCTCTTGTAATTTTGATATGTCATGTTGCATTTCTTCATATTCATGAGTCATAGTAGAGCCTTTTGAAGGCTTAATGGGTGTTGAATTATTTTTAGGGGGAATTTTAGAACCCAATACTGATATCTATTCTACAATATGCCCTTGGAATCAATTCAAATTGATTCGTCAAACAAGACTTATGCAATTCGGAAAAAAAATACAGACCCTTTTCTTGCTTTTGAGGAGCTCTATATTGAAACTAAATTATCTCTGTCATTTAGGATCTTAAATATCTGAAATTAGGTCATGTAGTATCCCTCTGAATATTATTTTGAATGCCACAGGTCTGACCTAATTTGGATTATTCAAGGCAAAATTATGCATAATCTCCCATAATGACCTAATTATGGATTGGTTCAGTAGAGTGAAATTGTATGATGTGCCACGTGTCACTGTTTCCTCCTCCAGATCTCACATTGATACACAGGAAACTACAGTCCATGTACTTGCGACCACTTTTTACAGAATTCCAATCCGATGCACAAAGAGAGAGAGAGAGTTATGATGATTTTCCCATGGTCACCTCTTTGAGATGAAATTCGAGAGCCTGACAAAACCCTGACTTCCACAGATCATATCTCTGACAATATTGCGAAATAAGATCTAAAATTTTTACACGACATTCCTCCATATTTCGGCTTCACTTTATAACAATTTTAGCTTCTAAACCTTCGTAGAAAAAAATTATAGCACAAATTCCACTATGACCTCTTTAGGTGAAATTCAGGAGCCTGAAAAAACCCTAACTTCCACAAATCATATCTCCAAAAATATTGTGAACCAAGATCTGCACTTTTTCCACGAGGTTCCTCAAGATTTCGGCTTCTCTCTGTAAAATTTCCTCTTCTGAACCTTTGTAGAAAAAAATTCATAGTGAACATTCCACAATGACATGTTTGCAGCAGTGAAACCCTAGAATCCAAAGCTCTAATTCCAAATGTTATGAAACTAGCTCCAAAAATAGAAGAAAAGAGATATCAACGCCTTAGAAATAAGCCACCTCAAGGGGGAAACCTCCTTTAAATTACATAAATGAACAATTATTGGATGATAAAAATGAAAAAACCTCCTTCTATATATAGGAGTTCATCAGATCACAATATAATCCTAGCCAACCTAACAATAATAATGTAAGGGAACAATAATAACAATATTGGGGTTACAAGGGTACAAAAATAACAATAAGGGGGCTACACTAACAAAAATAAGGGACTACACTAGTAACATAGGAACCTAAAAACCATGGTCAGAGACAAATTGTTTCGAAACCCCGAATTGAGCAATAACATGGTTAAAGAAAAAGAGGGTTGTGGTAGTTGTCGTGTTATTGAACGTTGGAATGGCCTCAGCCCATTTGGTGAAATAGTCAACCACCACAATGATATATTTTCGGTTACCCGTAAATGGAGGTCGATACTCCATAAAGTCAATGTCCCACTTGCAAAAGGGTCTTTCTAATATGACAAGATGGAGGGGAGTAGGTGGAGCACTCACCTTTAGGGCGAAAAGATGACAATTGGAACAATGTTTGAATGCTTTAATGAAATCACCAAAGAGAGAAGGCCAACAATAACCAAAGCGCATGAATTTTTGGGCAGTGGCCAAACTGAAGAGGTGGCCACCACAAGCGCTGATATGGTAGGCATTAAGGTCTTGCTCAGCTTCAGCGTGCGTGATACAATGACGAAGGACAAAATCAACACCGCGACGATAAAGATCATCACCAATGAGAAGAAAACGAGGGGCTTGGTGTCGTATACGTCATCACACATCATGATCAAGGTGAGAGGAGAAATTTTGGGTTTGTAGGTAGGTGAGGATATCGCCATACCAAGGGTCATCCGAAGTAATGGAAAACAAGTTATCATTAGGTAAATCATCATTAACCGACATATCCTGCGCACCAGTAGGTAGTTTAGAAATGAGTTCAGCAAGGGCTAAACCTTTCTTACTATTAGGTGTGACAATTTCAAGATCAAATTCTTGAAGGATAATGATCCAATGAGCGTACTTCCCATAGATTATCCATCGACTAAATAGGAAATCCATAAGGTTGGAGTTGGTCATGACCTTGGTTGAACGTGTAAGGATATAATGCCGAAGTTTTTAGACCGAGAACAAATGGCTAGTGCCAATTTCTCTTCGTGTGAGTAGGACACAGGGGGACCCACAAGGTTCTTACTAAAATAATAGGTAACATCTTCGTTTCTAGTGTCATATTCCTGAATAAGGACCCTAGCGATCGAATGGATGGATGCTGAGATGTACACGATGAAATCCCTCTCAAATTTAGGAGAACTAATCAAGGGAGCAAAAGTGAGAGCGTGTTTCAGGGCATCGAAATAATGTTGAGCATAGTCCTCCCAAACGAATCGAATGTTAGATCGAAAGAGTCTTAGAAACCCATGTGCAATGGTGGCATAGCCAGGGATGAACCGAGCATGAAGCCCATACCATCTTTGGACACAATGAAGCCCAAGAGATGGCTGACAGGAATGAAAAAGAAACATTTTAGTGGGTTGAGGTGGATATTATACTTTCAAAATCGAAGAAAGATGGTACGCAAATCATGAATGTGTTGCGCTCGATTCCTAGAACAAGTAGTGAGGTTGTCGAGGTAGGAAAGGATAATATGAGCTAGGTCATGGAAATAGTATGACATGGCCCACTGAAAGGTGGCTCCGACATTCTTTAGGTTGAATGACATGAGCCTATAGGAAAAATTTCCCCATGGGTTAATGAACGTAATTTTTAACTAATCAAAATGATGGATAACAATCTGGTTATACTTAGAGAAACCATCCAAAAAGGACAATACCTTATGCCCCACACACTCATCGATAATCTGGTCAATGAATGGTGTGGGGAAGTTATTTTTGGGACAAGCTTTGTTCACATCGCAGAAGTCGGTGCAGACACAAATGGTGCATTTTTTCTTGAGAACGGGAACCAGGTTAGAAACCCAAGTGGTGCATTCAATGAGATAGATAAAACTAGCCTACTTGAGCTTATCGATTTCAGCTTTGATATCCTCTCCTTTAGAAGAATTAATGGGTCTCAAATTTTGACGGACAAGATTGGCATTAGGTCATGTATCGATATGATGTGAAACAATCGCAGGATCAAGTCTGGGCATCTCTGAATAGGACTAGGCTAAAACATCACAAAATTCCTTGAATAGCTTGGGGTAGGCCTTGATTTCTTCCGGGGTGCAATGTGTTAGTACCCTATAATCTATATTATCACAAGGTGACTAATTATTCTATTCAAATCTTATAGATTGAAGATAATATTCCATGGCTGTCATTTAATTCTAAAAAGTGAAGAGAAATCTTGACTGTCAAGGAAATCAAAGGAATTAATTTGCCTTTTCAGTTTAGTGGAAAGAGGAAAGTGTTGCTGATAAGGTGTGATGGTGATCAAACTTCATTTCTTCCCTTATTCCATTTCATTCACCCTCTTTTCCCTCTCATTTCCTCCACATTCCGAAATTTAATCCCACTCAAACCCCAGAACCCACATATATAACCTTTTAGGGCTTATTACTTTATAAACCCACTTATTATAAAGTTTCGGACTTGATGTTATAAGCTCTGCCACCCATCTAACAACTGTGTTATATAAACTTACCATTATATATATTGCATATCATATGTATAACAAAGGTCTGCTTAAACCATTGGTATGGACCCCTTACCTTCATTGCATATTGACCATCACAAATCATAGCAATTAACTGTGATGTTCTTAACACTAAACTTATAAATCGCTGATGCAATACGAAGGGGGGCCCATTCCCCACCATGCTTCCCTTCCACTTCATTATCCATTGACATATACGTTACCTTACCTTTTTCAGCCTTTCCTCTTTACCCTTTCATCTTTACCGTTTCATCACTTTTCATTCCCCAATAGTGATTAAAGTAGGGCCCTCATTGCATTTCACAATTTTTACGTGTTTTTCACTGGAGCTAAACCCTAAATAATGTGATCACCAATTTTCGATATCGCATCGCATTTGTTTTATTTTTGTGAGTGCCCGCAACATATTTATTTTAATTTGAAATGCGGTAGGTTGACCCCACCTCAGCAGCTCCGCCCCCATTACACAGTCGTTGCAATACATTGTTATATCATATAAAATTCATAACACTCCGCCAATTTCCAGTGGGCCCCTCTTCCCCACACTTCGCAAATTTTAAGAGTTAACCCCGCAGCTTATAAAGAAAGATTAAAAGTTGTGATGTGCACCTGCGATATAGTCCCACATCTTCCCTACCATGTCATCTCACCTCCCATTGCAATTCACAACCCACAAAATCTTACCTTGTGTGTTTCATGACTAGCTCCTCCGATACCCGAATTGTGATATATCCCGCAGCCTATCTCGCCTCGATTTTTTCCCCGCTTCTTTAATCAGTGAATATTGTTTTATTTCAGCCCCCTTCTCCCATTCTAGCTTTAACATAGCTGGGGGGTCTGAAATAGGTAGTATTATGATTTGACCCCACTTCAACGTGTCTTCCTCCCATCATTTATCACCCCCCTTTGATGAAACCACCTACTACTCTTGCCCCCCTCCAAAATGGTATTTCCAATGCAAAAAAAACCACTCCCACTCCACCTTCCAGCTCCCACCACCACTGCTCCATGTTGATGAACCATACGCTAATCCACTGCTCCCCGTCCACCCACATACATCCACCAATCCATTGCTACCCCGAGCTCGCCACTGTCGAAATTATTCAGGCCAAGATTGTGAGCTGTTAGAAGGAGACTGCGCCCAGCTGGAAGGACATGGGCGCGGGTGTTCACTGGATGTTAACATGGATCAATAACTCAATGCACATCATTGTTCCTAGATTTTGTCCATAGAAAGTGTGAAGAATAGGACTTGTTATCTAGAGCACCCTATTCTGGCTGTGTTTACAATAGTATATCTTTTCTACTGATGCCAAATCGAGGAATTATTAATTTCTCCTCAGTTGCTGCTAAACTTTATGTCATGGGACAGATTGGGGAATTCTTAACTGCTCCTTAGTCTCTACCTTGCCTTAAATTTCTTCTTTTCATAATCCATTCAAAAGCCTGAAAGGTCCGTGGCAGTGCACCTATCTTGCCCTGTTTCACTCATGCTTGATATTTCTACATCTAATCACCTAAGCATCTTTGACTCCATTTACCAATGGCTTTCCCTTGATTTTCCCACCAAACCAATTTAAAATCAAAACTCTGCATCTAATAGCTAGCCTACATTCCCAATCTAACAAAGATATATCTAACAGAGAGATCCCTCTCTGGGTCTAGGAGGGCTAGATCCTAGGCCCGAAGCAGTTTTGATGTTTCCTCCGGGATTATGCCTTCAGCCTTATAATTTTGGAGTGATAACATAGTGGTGACCATACTAGGGACCAAAATTTAATCTTCCTAAAAAATTACATCAAAATTCAGATCTGATTACGGATGGTGGACAATGACTAGACACAAGAAGGCTGCAATTATTCACCTAGTGACTCCATGATTCAAGGAACTTGACTTTTGACCATTCATGGAAACTCCACAACTTGCTGACTAGAGTTCCTGCTGAACAAGATGACAAGTTTTGTGGTATACCTTCTATCTAGTTAAGTTTTAAATGCATTTATTAATCAGTTATTAGAATTTCAGCTTGATGAATATTTCCTAGAGGCTGTCTTTCTCATTTTGAAGTCAAGCAAATTTAATCCTGAAGATAATTTTTTTTTAATGGAGATAGTTGTTGAAAGATATGAATCTGGTATTCAACTTTTGAATTCTCAAATTTAGTCATACAATTTTTGATATCCTAAATAATTCTTCGAATGTCTCCCTTCCCCTAAGCAAGAGGAAATTGTACTACCTCTTGACTTAGATATTGAGGATGATTGTGCTTTCAAGTACCAGACTGAAGATGAATTTTCAAGGTTTAATATTGGGGATACAACTGATCAACTAGTCATTGAAGGCCTAGAAGAAAATATCATACATCATTCTTTTATTGATCCTATATCATGTTAGCCACCTATAAAAAAATGTCATATCAAATGGTGGCTAGATCTTTTTTAGCCTTCAAGAAAAAATTTCATGACCAAATTGTGAGTTCTTGAAGCCTTATGATGACATTTAATCTTTGAGTTAATCTTCACTTATTTTTCACTTTTAATCCTAAAGAACCTTGCTATTAACCAAAGAAAACTACTTAAGAAGCCCATTTTCCATCATTTCAATCCCCCTTTCACTCAAAAAATTCCACCATTTTCATCCTTGTTCCCTCCATGAAATCCCTCTATAAACCTTCATCTAAACCTTCAAAATCATCAAAACCCCATCAAAACCTTATATCTCCCCTTTATTTGGTTTTAAATTCCCTTCTTTCATCTATTAAAACTCTTATATTGGCTTAAAAAACACTATTTTTGGGCCTAAAACAGTCTTTTGCACTTATAAAGAGTTAAGCCCCTGAGGGCTTATTATCTATAACCCCGACCTTCATATGACCTTAAGCCCTACAATCGGGTGCTTAAAGGCCTAAAACCCTCTTCCAAACCCATTATTCCTTCTATTTTTCCATTCCCTGACAAAAAGGTTTAAATGAATATGGACCGTTGATCTTTGCAGATCAACGACCATCGGGCTTTATCCGTCTGCCTCTCGTCCGTTTCCTCCTTTCCTAGCATTCTCTGCTCCTTATTTAAATCCAAACCATTCATTTAAACGATCTTACGGTCGGGATTTAACCCGATAAAACCAATTGTTCAATTGAATTTTTGCCCTGCCACTTAACTTTCCTACTACGCTACAAAACTAATGTTGGTCCCACCAGAACCCCTTGCTTGCACAACTTTCCCCGTCGCGTGCAATCTGCATTGTCGGATCTGGAGCCTCCAATCCGATGGCAGATGATGCGTTTCACAAATTTTTTACGCCCAAGAGTTAACACCAAATTTTTTTGCGAAAAGAGCGGTTTTAGGAGGGACAAGTGTCAAAAGGTGCATGGTATCGTATTTTTTTGGGCAATACCACTTACCCCCCATTTCGAAACGTGAAAAATGCTATCGGTTTTCTGCTATAACGCTTCCTCCACCAACGTCATTTTAATCTTTTAATCCTAGCCGTTGATCTTTGAGATTGGACGGTCCTGTTTTAATCTCGCCCACATTTCACCTTTCACCCAACTTTCTCCCAAGTGATTTCATCAAGCAATCTCCACCATTGATTGTTTTAATCCAACGACTCCTATTAACCCTCGTGCCCAAACCTTCCAAAGTCAGTTCTAAACCTATTTTCGCAAGATTTTCATAAATTTTGTTTGTTTTGTGAATGTTATATGGGGTTTTCCCATAGTTTTAAAAATAATGCGAAGGCCAGGGATGACGATCCACAGGCCATTATTCACGAAGAAAGGAAATATACAGGGTTCAAATTATGTTTTTACCCGTGCCTCATGAGCATTAGTGATGTCATGAAACCCTCTGCACACCTACAAACATGAAAACACAGTCAGAATCCATTAAATGAAGAGTAACAACATTAGAAACACAAGATGAAAGCATAAAGTGAAGAATTAAAAATTTTGATCAGAGTTTAAAGGGATTAAGGCACAAATTCGGAAATCAAAGGCCTAATCCACAGTCAATAAGGATTAAAAGACCCGAAGATGAAGATCAAGGCTAATTAAGCCTAAACACAGACCAAGAAATAGATCAGAAGTGTTTTTAAGATAAAAGAGAGAAAAATATCAGTAAAAGGCCTCCACTGCCACATCAAAGGGGCTAATTGAATCCCCCAGCTACCAAAGTGCCACCTGCAACCTCAATAAATCATTAGAAGGCACAGTTATTTCCCAGTCCAAAGATATTTGCCTAAAATACACCTGAACAATTATTACCAACAAAAGAACAAATTTTAAACTGTCAGTGAAGTTATTTTAAAAGATAAAAGAGCCTTAAAGTTAATTTTTCTGCCCACTAAGCCAAAAAAGCAAAAAACAGAGTTATGAGACAGAGTTGTAAATTTGATGCTTTCCTGCCTTATGCCTTGCATGGTTTTCAAGGCTAGGAATTGCATTAAGTATAAGAATTAATGATACTCAACCCTAGGAACTCTCCCACCTCCTCATTTTCTTATAAAATCTCCTTGAGGAGCACATTGTAAAGGGTTGGTTGTTGGACTGTTGATGTAATACTTTTTGCTCGAAACTTTCTGCATGTAAATAATTTTCAAAGGCTTTTGAAGCTCTATTTGTAATCAAAGAAGTTAGGCTAAGAAGAGAAGTTGTTGTTGTACTGAAACATTGGACTTGAAGTATGTAACTGGATTGACATCAATATACAAGCCGATTTATGGGATCCTAGTCTATAACATTGGTGATGTACCTCTTGTTGTACTTGTTTTCCTTCTTATGTTTTCCATAAAATTGTTCATTTTCTCTGATAAAGAACAACAAATATAGAGCTAGGATTTACTCCTAAAAGTACCCTACTCTCACTAATAAGCTTTATGTTTATGTTTTCCTCCAATTCTGTATTTAAGGATGATTTAATACAATCCAAACAGTCAAGGAATGTTGGTGATCCCATGTCTTACTGTCTAAACTTTAAACATTGTTCTTGAATGATTTTTCCATTACATGCTAAGTAGATTTGGACTAGGAAAGTTTATGGTTTTCCCTATCTTCTAGTTCCTTCTCCAAAGGTTTTTTGAAAGTTTCCCTAAGAGTATGCTGAAAGCAGACCTAGATTTTAATGATATATTACTTGATCTTAAGTTGCTTTATGTTTTCTTATATGTTTTCATCCTTTTTGAAAGTAGTCATGTGGATTACTGGATTGTTTGTCTAATAAGTTGGCTTTAGTACAAGTTTGTCTAAATAAGTCTATGGTTAGCCCTGTCCTTTGGTTTACTTCAAAACAGTTACTTAAAGGATTTTTCTTGTTCAGCAGAGTTAATTAATTCTTGTTTGAGTTGTTAGCTTTACTTTGTTCTCAACACTTTAATGTTCCATCCCATAATTTTCTCCAAAGAATCCTTTTTTATAGATGACTTGCCCCATGGACCACTCTTGAAAACTGTTGTGCAATTAAAACCTTTTGTGACTCCATATCCCAATGGATTAAGTGTTGTTTCATAGCTATCCTATCAGCTGAACCTTGTTTTTATTATTCACACCTTCACCCCTCTGAAACTATTTCATTTTCAAGACTTTCCACTCAATTAAAGATCATACCCGACCAACCAAACAAACAAAAACCCTTGTTCTTAATAACTAGCCTAATATCATACTAAAACCTTAAAAGATAAAATATTTGCACTTATAGAGAGATCCCTCTCTGGATTCAGGAGGGCTAGATCCTAGAACCCCAAAGTGGTTTTATGATGTAGTCTCTGCAGCGTTTAGTCTTGCCACTCTGCTAAATTACAGAGACCTAACATCTTCTGGCGACCATACTGGGGAACTTTCTGAAGTAATAGATAACTTCACAACTCAGATAATCCCATTTTTAACAAATGAATCAAATGTCTTCCTAGAGTGGTTTTGATTTGTGATGGTGAACAACTTTCAAGCCCTGAAATCAAGTAAAAATCCTTCACCTGGTGACTCCACTGAAGATCAGTAGGCTTGCTGGTTTTCCTTGGTTTTCCAAAGACTCCACTGGGAAACCTTTTATCATAACATCATTTAAACTCAGTAAAGAAAATTGAGAATTAAATTTTCTTTGTCAGTAGACTAGTTTGCCTCTTAAAGATTGTCATATTTGGCTAAACTTTTCTAAATAGTGAGTCTAAAAACAAAACACTATGGCTCCAAAAAGAATTCATACTAGGAGCCATCCTGACCCAAACCCTCCTAAAATAGTTGATAATCTAGAAAGTATTCTTAGGAAATCTCCTAAGGCTCAAGCTTCAACTATTGTTAGATCACTCCATAGAGCTAATTCTGTTCTTGAAAACCTTGTAGCTCTACAATATTCACAATTTGACTTAAGAAACCCATTCAGAACTAGGTCACTTGATGATATAGATCAGATATATTTTGAGTCTCCACCTTCATCCCAAGATAAAGGTGAACATCTTGATAGCAGAGAAACTACCCCTCCTGATTTCCATTTCATCCATAATTTTGGTTTCTCTCATCCTAGATCTGCTCAACAATCTCTTGCTGGTCCATCCACTTCTGTTATCCATACACCCACTATTCAAATCACCCCATTCCATCAACCACCTCCCCTCTTACATCCTCCACCTGTAAACCCCCCATTTTCCACAACCTCCTATCATGGCAACATGGTATGCCCCTCTCGTCCTTCCTTTACCTCTAGTCAATCTACCATAGGACTATCAGTCCAAGATACCATTATATGATGCCAATGGTGCTACTAATACTTCACAACATGTGGAAAAGATGAATGACTATTTTGATAGGAATGAGATTGATGATGAAACTGTCAAACTTAGATTGTTTGCTCAAATTTTAGGGGGAGAAGCAAGAAAATGGTTCAAAAGCTTAACCCATAACAGTATTAATGATCTCCAAACTCTCTACCAGTTGTTCTTAAACAAATGGAAAGTTAGAAAAAACCCCCTCCAAATACTTTCAGATTACAACAACCTGAAAAGAAACACTGGGGAAAGTGTTCAAAATTATTGCACTAGATTCAATAGTGTTTATAATGCACTACCTCCAGACTTGAAACCTCCACAAGGTTAAACCTTGAATAAGTTTCCCGAAGGATTTGATCCTGAAATGGCCTATCAGCTAAGAGAAAGAGACCCTTCGACCCTATAAGACATGCAAAAATGAGCTCTTGTTGTGGAAGTGAATTTGATTGAGAAAAGAGCAAGGATGAGGAATGAAAATAAAGTATCATTTGGGGAGGAATTTGTACGCTCCACATCTAGCTCTAAAAATGGAAATAATGATGGAAGAGATGATGAAAAAGATGAGCATACTTGAGAGAACACAAGCTAGATAAAATCAATCAGCTCCCCAAAATAGAAATCAATCTCAAAACCAAAATCAGAACTTTAGGAGAAATCAACCTCGAAATAGAAAAAGGGAGGATGATCAACAGATTAGACCTCCTTTCCAAGAAAACTATGTAAGTGAGGTTGAAGAAACTATTGAACAAACAAAGGAAGATGACATAAACATGCTGGAAGTAGACAATGATACTTTTGATATTCCTCATAATAGGAAACAAGGTTTATATACACCCTATGATGATGGAAGAATGGAAGATGAAAATTACTATCAAGAATTGGAAAATGTCATCATAGAGACTCCAAAAGAATATGACCTTAGGAGTAAAAATAATCAAGAAAATCCCAAAACTAAGACTTCTGAAAATTCTACAAAAGACAGCCCTGTGAACAAAACCAAAGTTACAAGACAAAAAGAAAAAAAAGTGGCTGTAAATTCTGATCAAAACAAAGAGAAAGGCACTCAAATTAATGAAAAACAGAGTGCAGATCTTAGCAGCGTTAGCACCTCAGCTAGTGCTCCTATTAAAACAATTTTGACCATTGTAAATAGAGGAAATCAGCAAATTGATTTTGCTGATAAAGTAGTGATTAACAAGGCTGAAACAAACATTGTAAAAATTTAGCTGCCTTTTAGTTTGGAACAAGAAATTGCCAAGATTAAAATCTCTGTTCCCCTCACTAAATTAGTCACACAAGATGCATATAGATCTCAAATTTTGAAAGCCTTCAACATAGTAGAAAATAATGACACTGTAAACCTCAGTGATGACCAACCAGAGCTCTTATTTGGTCCTAAGATTGAGGGAAGATACCAAGAAGGACGAGTTCCTCCTTTTTATGTTAGTTTGAAAATCCATGACAAAATTTTACACAATGCTATGCATGATTCAGGGGCCTCTCATAACTTAATTCCCAAAGCAATAATGGAGAGTCTAGGCCTTGAAATTACCAGACCATACAAAGGTCTATACTCCTTTGACTCTAGTAGAGTGAAATGTTTAGGTTTGATCAAATACCTTTGTGTAAACTTAGCTCAAATTTCAGCCAATTGTTTAGTGATGGATATTGTAGTGGTTGATGTACCCCCGAAATATGGTATGTTGTTATCAAGATCATGGGGAGCTAAGTTACAAGGAACAATGCAAATGGATATGACATATGCTACTATCCCTGTTTTTAATCAAACTAGAAGACTTTATAGGGAATCTCACATGCAATACATGGTTAGTAGCCAATAAAGACCCGGCAACTCTCCTCTTTATTCTGTACATACAGGCCTTGACTCATTTATTCTCTTCAATCATGAAAAATTTAATGAGAAAGAAACCTTAACTGACTTAGTGGCCACCCCTCGCTGTAACATAGTGGCAGACACAAAAAAGGAGGAAGCAAGACAGAAATATCAAAACAGTTTTCCAAATTAGAAAATCACAGAAAACTAATCACAGGTCTAGGGCTACAAAATAGTCATCCATTGGTTGTAAACTTTGAGAGTCAAGAGAATAGTCCTCAACATAATGAAGAACATGAGGAACTAAACCAAATTCAACATAGTGCTAATTTACAAGAGCAATCCAAAAGCACACAAGATGAAGAGGATAGTAGTCAAACTGGTAAATCTGAAACTAATCCTCTTTGGAGTATGAATTTTGAAGGGTCTTGCACTACGAATGATGTTGAAGCAGGCATATGGATACATAACACAGAAAACAATCATGTTGAAGGGCATTCCTACTGGTTAAATTTTCAATGTACAAATAACATAGCTGAGTACAAAGCTCTCCTTTTAGGCCTACACTTATTGAACAAATTAGGGGCCAAAAGGATAAAATTTCATGGGGATTCAGAGTTGATTATTAGGCAAGTGAATGGGGAATATAGTGCCAAACACCCCAGACTTAGAGCCTATAGAAATGATGTCATGGACTTGTTAAAAACATTTGATGAATTCCAACTTATCTTTGTCCCAAGAAACCAAAATGTCCTTTCCAATGGTTTAGCCTTTGTTGCTAGAACTTGTTTAACACCTTATGAAACCAAACAATGTACCACCCAAATCAAAATTTAGACCAGCTGGCCTAGACAATAAAAAATACCGGCAAGTATTTGAAGGAGATAAACAAATAGAAGACTTCCTACAGTCCAGAAATGAATTTGAACGACCAAGTTCAGATTCAGAGTATGAAAATCACTGTCCCATTGAAAAAAATCCACTTGATGAAGAAGTAAAGTCTCCAGAGATTGCTGATATAAATCTGTTATCTAATAAACTTGAACATACCACAGAAATTAGTACAGATTTAGAAAAAGAAGACTTAGAAATGCTACAATCTAACACTCAAAGCTTGCCAAAAGGACTGGTCCCATTAGAAGAATTGTTTGATTTCAATGATGTTGCCAAGAAACCAAAACTGGAACCTGTTGAAACAGAAGTAGAAGAATGTAACATAGGTAGTGAACAAAAGCCAAAAATGATCAAACTGTCTAAAACATTGCGAGCTCACATCAAACCGAAATATATTGAGCTATTTATATAATTTTCTGATGTGTTTGCATGGAGTTATGAGGATCTAAAATCATATGACACAGAGAAAATTCAGCATAATATACCCCTGAAAGAAAACCAAAATCCCTATAGACAAAAATTGCACAGAATAAACCTTGTTCAATTACCCCTGGTTGAGAAAGAAATCAAGAAAATGTATGAAGCTGGAATTATTGTCCCTATTAGATACTCAAAGTGGGTGTCTAATATTGTGTCAGCCAGGAAGAAAACAGGAGAAAAAAGGCTTTGTATTGATTTTAGGAACTTAAACAAAGCCTCATTAAAGGACAACTACCCTTTACCCAAGATGGATCACTTTTTACAAAAGGTAGTTGGTTCTAAGAGAATTTCTTTGCTAGATGGCTTCTCAGGTTACAATCAAAATTTAGTACATCCTGATGATCAACTCAAAACAACCTTCACTACACCTTGGGGTACTTTCATGTATGTGAAAATGCCCTTTGGTTTAATGAATGCTGGTCCTACATTTCAGAGAGCCATGGATATTGAATTCTTAGAAGAATTAGGTTTCTTCATCATTATTTACCTTGATGATATCACAATTTTTTCCAAAACAGATGAAGAACACCTAGAACACTTGAGAAAAGTCTTTGAGAAATGCAGAAAATATGGGTTATATTTGAATCCAAAGAAAACAATGTTTGGTCTCCAAGAAGGAAAACTTCTTGGACACATCATATCAGAAGAGGGGATAAAGATAGACCCAAAGAGGATTGATGGTATATTGCAAATCAACCATCCTAGAAACATCAAGGAACTTCAATCTTTCATTGGGAAGATTAATTTCTTGAGAAGGTTCATACCCAATATGGCTGAACTCCTTAGAAACATAACAAAAAAGCTCAAAAAGGAAGAAGGAGTTAAATAGACCTTAGAAGCAAAGAAATCATTTGAGCTGGTAAAACAAGCATTAACCAAAACACCAGTTCTCATTAGTCCTAATTTTACAAAGGATTTATTCATTTTTTCATTTGCATCAGAACACACAGTGGCTGCTATCCTATTATAGAAAAACTTAAAGGGACAAGAGTAGCTAATTGCATTCTTTAGTAAGGCATTGAGAGATGAACCTCTGAATTAAAATATCATGGAAAAACAAGCCTTTGCCTTGGTAAAAGCCTTAAAAGACTTCAGAGTTTACATTTAACATTCCCACATAATTACATTTGTGCCAAATTCAGTTGTGAAAGACATTTTAACACAAGATCCATATGGAAAAAGAGGAAAGTGGATTGTTGTGATACTTGAATATGATTTAGAAATCAAACCCACTAAGCTCATAAAAGGCCAAGGACTAGCAAGATTAATGGCTGAGTCTAATTTTGAAGCTCTTGATATAAACATGATAGATGCATTATATGAACAGGAGGAGTTGTCAACTCCCATTATTGAAGATCATTTTCTGTTTTCATCTTGGTATGCTAATACTTTATATGTTTTGCTCAATTTGAATACACCTCTTGGTTTGTCTAAAAAAAAGGCAATATTTTTAAAGTTGAAAGCTATTAATTACTGCATTTTGGATAGATGTCTATATTGGAAAAATGCTAGTGGATTATTGCTTAAATGTTTGCCCGAGAATGATGCAGATAAGATCAAGCATGAGTTCCATGAAGGAGAATGTGGAGGCCACCTCTATTGGAAGACAACTACCAATAAAATCCTTAGAGTTGGTTACTATTGGCCCACCCTCTTTCAAGATTTCCATAAAATGATTGTTGCTTGTCATAAATGCCAACTCTTTGAAGGAAAAAGAAAATTGCTTCCCTTACCCTTGCATCCAATCACTGTTGAAGCACCTTTTTAGCAATGGGGTCTAGAATTCATAGGGGAAATCCATCCTCCCTCATCTGCCCAACATAGATGGATCCTCACTGCAACAAACTACTTTACCAAATGGATAGAATCCATCCCTTCTAGGCAAGCCACTGACTCTGCCATCATAAAATTCCTTGAAAATCATATCCTATCTAGATTTGGCTGTCCTAGGAAGATTATCACTAAAAATGCTGCTGCATTTGGATCCAAAAATATGGTTGAATTCTGTCACAAATATCAGATTACATTGGGTCATTCTACTTCTTATTACCCTCAAGGTAATGGGTTGGTAGAATCCTCAAATAAAATTTTGGTGTATATAATCAAAAAGTTGTTGGAAGACAATAAAAAGTCATGGCACACAAAGCTAGTATATGCACTATGGGCTGACAGATTAACACTTAAGAAATCAATTAGAATGTCTCCCTACCAGCTTGTTTATGGAGCAGACGAAATTTTTGCAACCAGTCTAGGAGTGCCAGTCATGAAGCTGATCCAAGAAATTCGGTCTGAGGATAATGATATGACAAGGAGAATCAATCAGACTATACATCTTCAACAAGCTAGGGAGGAAGTCTATAACAGAGCACTACACAAGCAAGAAAATATCAAGAAGTTGTTTGATAAAAGAACAAAGGCCTGTGATTTCAGCATTAGTGACAAAGTTTTGAAGTGGGATTCCAGGAGAGAAGATAAGGGAAAACATGGGAAATTTGATAACTTATGGCTAGACCCTTATCTCATTCATTCTACTGCTGGTAACAATGCTTATTTATTGCAGGAAGTGAATGGAACTGAACTTTTTGGAGGGCCTATCAATGGCAGGATTCTCAAACATTAGTTTTCTTAACCATACTAGTTTGAAGCTCTTTATTTATTTATTTTTCTCATTGTAAATATCATATTTGTCATTTTCTTTCAAAGTTAGAAAAAGAAAAATACAAAAACAATAGAAAAGAAAAGAGGGCAGATTGTAAAAACAAGAAAGGTACAACCCCATACCAAAAAAGAGAGACAGAGTCTGAAAGTGTGCAAGCTCAAATGCCACTCCTAAAAAACACACTTCTAGTTAGTCATACAGCCTAATCATGACTAATTAGCTTTTCAATTTACCACTGATAGGTTAGTGAATAGATCAGCCAAACAACATAATCTTGGCTTATCAGTAAGGTAGATTAGGATAGAAAAACAAAGGTTCAAACAAGTTCAAAATCTGAACCTATGAGTTTCAAAAAGAAGAATGGATCTAATCTGTTTAAATATTGAGCCAAAGATGGAAGAACTGGATCTAAAAAGATCAAAACTTGAACCAGAAAATAATGAGAAAACAGCTCAAACAAAATCAAAACTAGAGCTGAAGAATAATGAAGAAGGTTTTGATTTTCAGATCTTAAGCCTTCACAATTTTGTTTTCATTTTATGCAAATTTTATTCTATGTGCAGCTTGTTTTTATGCCATAGATCAGTAGCAAGTTAGACTGTTTAATCCTGGCTTGGCTGCTTTTAAATTTTTGTTTTAGAATTTAGAGAATAAGGGTCTATCAGATAGTTTAATCATGACAGATAGTAGTTAGGTAGAGAATTTATGAACTCAACTATTTAAACTGAGTTCATGGAGAAATAAGAGTAGAAATAGATTTTTTTTTTTTCTATTTTTAAAAGAATAAATTTTTTATGAAAAGAGTTTGCTAGTCCAAATGCACTCTGAAAGAAGAAAAAATGTTAGGAAATAGGTTGTGTAGGTAATTGTTTGAGAAATACTTTTCTGCTGATATTTCAAGTTCTAAACATTTTTGTTAGTAGCTGATTACAAGTAAAAGATTATCAAAGTGCAAGGCACTGATCAGCTTCCAGAGAAAATTGTATGAAATTATTGACACCTTCAAGAAGATGCCATCCCCATGTAGAACCACTGTTAGCCACCTATAAAAATTTGTCATATCAAATGGTGGCTAGATATTTTTTAGCCTTCAAGAAACAATTTTGTGACCAAATTGTGAGTTCTTGAAGCCTTATGATGACATTTACTCTTTGAGTTAATCTTCACCGTTGTTTCACTTTTATTCCTAAAGAAACTTGTTGTTAACCAAAGAAAACTGCTTAAGAAGCCCATTTTCCATCATTTCAATCCCCCTTTCACTCAAAAAATTCCACCATTTTCATCCTTGTTTCCTCCATGAAATCCCTCTATAAACCTTCATATAAGCCTTCAAAATCATCAAAACCCCCTCAAAACCTTATATCCCCCCTTTATTTGGTTTTAAATTCCCTTCTTTCATCTATCGGAACTCCTATTTTGGCTTAAAAAATATTATTTTTGGGCCTAAGACAGTCTTTTGTGCTTATAAAGAGTTAAGCCCCTGAGGGCTTATTACCTGTAACCCTGACCTTCATATGACCTTAATCCTTGCAATCAGGCGCTTAAAGGCCTAAAACCCTCTTCCAAACCCATTATTCCTTCTATTTTTCCATTCCTCGACGAAAAGGTTTAAATGAATATGGACCGTTGATCTTTGCAAATCAACGGTCATCGGGCTTTATCCATCCGCCTCTCATCCCTTTCCTCCTTTCCACATTCTCCGATCCTTCTTTAAATCCAAACCATTCATTTAAACGATCTTACGGTCAGGATTTAACCCGATAAAACCAATTGTTCAATTGAATTTTTTCCCCGCCACTTAACTTTCCCACTACGCGACAAAAATAATGTTGGTCCCACCAGAACCCCCCGCTTGCGTAACTTTCCCCGTCATGTGCAATCCACATTGTCAGATCTGGAGCCTCCAATCCCACGGTGGACGATGCGTTTCGAAAAAATTTTGCGCCCAAGAGATAACACCAATTTTTTTTGCAAAAAGAGCAGTTTTAGGAGGGACAGGTGTCAAAAGGTGTATGGTATCGAATTTTTTTGGGCAATACCACTTACCCCCCATTTTGCAACGCAAAAAATGCTGCTAGTTTTCCACTATACTGCTCCCTCCGCCAACGTCATTTTCATCTTTTAATCCTAGCCATCGATCTCTGAGATCGGATGGTCCTGTTTTAATATCGCCCCCATTTCACTTTTCACCCAACTTTCTCCCAAGCAAGTTCATCAAGAAATCTCCACCGCTGATTGTTTTAATCCAACGGCTCCTGTTCACTCTCATGCCAAAACCATCCAAAGCCAGTTCTAAAACTATTTTTGCAGGATTTTCATAACTTTTGTTTGTTTTGTGCAGGTTATATGGGGTTTTCCCATAGTTTTAAAAATAATGCGAAGGCCAGGGATGACGATCCACATGCCATTATTCACGAAGAAAGGAAATCTACAGGGTTCAAATGATCTTTTTACCCGTGCCTCATAAGAATTGGTGATGTCATGAAACCCTCTACGCACCTGCAAACATGCAAACACAGTCAAAATCCATTAAATGAAGAGTATCGGCATTAAAAACACAGGATGAAAGCATAAAGTGAAGAATTAAAGATTTTGATGAGAGTTTAAAGGGATTAAGGCACAAATTCGGAAATCAAAGGCCTAATCCACAGTCAACAAGGATTAAAAGACCCAAATATGAAGATCAAGGCTAATTAAGCCTAAACACAAACCAAGAAATAGATCAGAAGTTTTTTTAAGATAAAAGAGAAAAATATCAGTAAAAGGCCTCCACTGCCACATCAAAGGGGCTAGTTGAATCCCCCAGCTACCAAAGTGCCACCTGCAGCCTCAATAAATCATCAGAAGGCATAGTTATTTCCCAGTCCGAAGATATTTGCCTAAAAGACACCTAAACAGTTATTACCAACAAAAGAACAAATTTTAAACTGCCAGTGAAGTTATTTTAAAAGATAAAAGAGCCTTAAAGTCAATTTTTCTGCCCACTAAGTCAAAAATGCAGAAAACAGAGTTATGAGATAGAGTTTCAAATTGGATGCTTTCCTGCCTTATGCCTTGCATGGTTTTCAAGGCTAGGAATTGCATTAAGTATAAGAATTAATGATACTCAACCCTAGGAACTCTCCCACCTCCTCATTTTCTTATAGAATCACCTTGAGGAGCACATTGTAAAGGGTTGGTTGTTGGACTGTTGATGTAATACTTGTTGCTCGAAACTTTCTAGATGTAAATAGTTTTCAGAGGCTTTTGAAGCTCTATTTGTAATCAAAGTTAGGCTAAGAAGATAAGTTGTTGCTGTACTGAAACATTGGACTTGAAGTATTTAACTAGATTGACATTAATATACAAGCTTATTCATGGGATTCTGGTCTATACCATTGGTGATGTACCTCTTATTGTACTTGTTTTCCTTCTTATGTTTTCCATAAAATTGTTCATTTTATCTGATAAAGAACAGCAAATATAGAGCTAGGATTTACTCTTAAAATTACTCTACTCTCACTGATAAGCTTTATCTTTATGTTTTCCTCCAATTGTGTATTTAAGGATGATTTAATACAGTCCAAACAGTCAAGGAATGTTGGTGAGCCCATGTCTTACTGTCTAAACTTTAAACATTGTTCTTGAATGATTTTTTCATTACATGCTAAGTAGAGTTGGACTAGGAAAGTTTATGGTTTGCCCTGTCTTCTAGTTCCTTCTCCAAAGGTTTTTTTAAAGTTTCCCTACGAGTATGTTGAAAGCAGGCCTAGATTTTAATGATATATTACTTGATCTTAAGCTGCTCTATGTTTTCTTATATGTTTTCATCCTTTTTGAAAGTAGTCATGTGGATTACTGGATTGTTTGTCTAATAAGTTGGCTTTAGTACAAGTTTTTCCACAGAAGTCTATGGTTAGCCCTGTCCTTTGGTTTACTTCAAAACAGTTACTTAAAGGATTTTTCTTGTTCAACGGATTTAATTAATTCTTTTTTGAGTTTCTAGCTTTACTTTGTTCTCAACACTTTAATGTTCCATCCCATCATTTTCTCCAAAGAATCCTTTGTTATAGATGACTTACCCCATGGACCACTCTTGAAAACTGTTGTGCAATTAAAACCTTTTGTGACTCCATAGCCCAATGGATTAAGTTTTGTTTCATACCTATCCTATCAGGTAAACCTTGTTTTGATTATTCACACCTTCACCCCTCTGAAACTCTTTCATTTTCAGGACTTTCCACTCAATTAAAGATCACACCTGACCAACAAAACAAACAAAATCCCTTGTTCTTAATAACTAGCCTAATATCACACTAAAAACTTAAAAGATAAATCAATATTTTCACTTATAGAGAGATCCCTCTCTGGATTCAGGAGGGCTAGATCCTAGAATCCCAAAGTTGTTTTATGATGTAGTCTCTGTAGTGTTTAGTCTTGCCACTCTGCTAAATTACAGAGACCTAACATAGCAGATTATATGGAGGTTATTATTAGCTCAAATGTTCAAACATGTACTCTATAAGGATCAAATACATCAGAAGTTGCCATTACATATTATAACTTTGGTTGTGAGGACACATAATCAAGTTATACTTCTAATTGTCCTGACAAGCAGTCAAGTTGTCTATCTGATTCTACTGCTACTTGACTAGCTGCACTGGAATTACTGTATCATTTAGAACATCAGAAATTTCAGTAGAGTACGGTTGGTAGCAGTGTGAAAAAAAGCTCAGTACTTTGAGCATCCTTTCAACTTTAGTCTAATATTTTTTTCTTCAGTTTTCAGCTTAGTTCTGATGTCAACATTCAGATTTTATAGGTGCAATAGTGATTTCAGTTTGATAGTTTACAGTGCCTAAGTTTAGTTGTAGTTCCATTACAGATTGTACTACACAAAGAAGATTCTTGTCTAAGGTTCAGAGAAAATGATTGAAGATTTTCAGCCACAGAGGTTGTAGCAAACCATGTTTCAAATTTGGGGTTAGCCCAAGGGATTAGGCTACTAGTAGACGGTGTTCTTGACACCTCGTGAAGGAGCTACCATCCCCAGCTGGAGCCTCTGTTAGTACCCTATAATATATATTATCACAAGGTAACTTATTATTATTTACAGATCTTGTAGATTGAAGACAATATTCCATGGTTGTCATTTATTTCCAGAAAGGGAAGAGAAATCCTAACTGCCAAGGACTTCAAAGGAATTAATCTACCTTTTCAGTTCAGTGGAAAGAGGAAACTGTTGCTAATAAGGTGTGATGGTGATCAAACTTAATTTCTACCCTTATTCCATTTCATTCACCCTCTTTTCCCTCTCATTTCCTCCATATTTCAAAATTTTATCCCACTCAAACCCCAAAACCTAAATATATAACCTTTCAAGGCTTATTACTTTGTAAACCTATTTATTATAAAGTTTCAGACTTTATGTTACAAGATATGACACCCATCTAACAGCTGTGTTATTTAAACTTACCATTATATATATTTCATATCCTATATATAACAAAAGGTTGCTTAAACCATTGGTATGGACCCCTTACCTTCATCACATATCAGCGATCACAAATCATAGCAATTACCTGCGATGTTCTTAACACTAAACTTATAAATCGCCGATATGATATGAAGGGGGACCCATTCCCCGCCATGCTTCCCTTCCATTTCATTTTACATTGAAATATACGTTACCTTACCTTTTTCCACCTTTCTGCTTTACCCTTCCATCTTTACCATTTCAAGGCTTTTCATTCCCAGATCATGATTAAAGTGAGGCCCTCATCACATTTCAAAATTTTTACGTGTTTTGCACTGGAGCTAAACTCTAAATAATGCGATCGCATTTGTTTTACCTTTTTGAGCGCCCACAACATATTTATTTTAATTTGCAATACAGTAGGTTGACCCCACCTTAGCAGCTCTGCCCCCATTACACAATCATTGCAATACATTGTTATATCATATAAAATTAATAACACTCCGCCAATTGCCAGTGGGCCCCTCTTCCCCGCACTTTGCAAATTTTAAGAGCTGACCCTGCAGCTTATAAAGTAAACTTAAAAGTTGCGATGTGTGCCTGTGATCCGCTCCCACTTCTTCCCTACCACGTCATATCACCTCTCATTGCAATTCACAACCCGCAAAATCTTACCTTGTATGTTTCATGACTAACTCCTCCGATACCCGAATTGTGAGATATCCCGTAGCCTATCCTGCCTCGAGATTTTCCCCGCTTCTTTAATCAATGAATCTTGTTTTATTTCGGCCCCCTTCTCCCATTCTGGCTTTAACATAGTTGGGGGGTCCAAAATAGTCAGTATTATGATTGGAACCCACTGCAACGTGTCTTCCTCCCATCATTTCGCACCCCGCTTTGACGAAACCACCTACCACTCTTTCCCCCCTCTGAAATGGTATTTCCGCCACAAAAAAACCAATATCGATCCACCTATTAGCTCTCGCCACCACTGATCCATGTTGATGAACCATCTTCCAATCCACTACTCCCTGTCCACCCACATACATTCACCAATCCATTGCTACCCCAAGCTCGCCGCTGTCGAAACACTCCAGGCCAAGATCTTGAGCTGTTAGAAGGATACTACGCCCAGCTGGAAGGACATGGGTGCAAGTGTTCACTGGATGTTAATAGGGGTCAATCAATCAATGCAAATAATTATTCCTAGATGTTGTCCATCTCTCGAATGACAAAAAATATCTAGTTAATAAAAACATCCTGGGAAGAATGGAGAAATTCCAGACATGTCACCCCTGTTGCAATCACATTCTTTAATATTGATAATTAGTTCTACATATGTCATTATAATTATAATAGTTTTTCTAAAGAAGATGGGGGAGTTGATCCAATTGAGCATTTAAAGGGAACCAAAGCAGTGCCAGATGTTCAAGGCAGTGCCCAAAGTCTAGATGTCCCTAAAGAAACTCCAACTGATTTATTTGCACCTGTCAAATGATGTTATCCCTTCTCTGTTATGTAGGCAAAGAAAGTAACTGTTAGTGAGGGAATTGATTGTAATCAGTCAGTAGGATTAACATAAATAATTCATTGTTCGATGTAGTCTAGGGGGGGGGGGTACCTGTAATGAGGAACAATTCGATTATGTAATGTTGTTTACTGAATTCCAAGTGAATATTTGAAGAGTAAAGTTGTTCAGGATTCATGTGGTGTCTAAAATGGTGAAGTCTTCTCCTATTTTATGTGTTTTTCCATTGTTTCTCTTTCTTTCTATTTCTACAATCTAATTGTAAAACAACAAGTGTGAAGAATAGGACTTGTTATCTAGAGCACCCTATTTTGGTTGTGTTTACAATAGTCTATGTTTTCTACTAATGCCAAATCAAGGAATTCTTAATTACTCCTTGGTTTCTGCTGAACTTTACATCCTGGGACATATTGGGGAATTATTAATTTCTTCTCAGTCTCTACCTTGCCTTACATTTCTTCTTTTCATAATCCGTTCAAAATTCTGAAAGATTCGTGGAAGTTCACCTATCTTTCCTTGTTTCACTCATGCTTGATATTTCTGCATCTAATCTCCCGAACCTCTTTGACTCCATTTCCCAATGGATTTCCCTTGCTTTCCCACCAAACCGATTTAAAATCCAAACTCTGCATCTAATATCTAGCCTAAAATGCCCAATCTAACAAAGCTATATCTAACAGAGATATTCCTCTTTGGGTGTAGGAGGGCTAGATCCTAGGCTCAAAGAAGTTTTGATGTTGCCTCCGGAATTCTTCCTTAAGCCTCAGAATTACAGAGTGATAACACAATCTGCCCCCAATTTAATGTTTAATTCTACCCCTGGTTTATTGGAAATGCTAATTTTAATGGTAGGAGAGATATTGGCCATATTTTCCCTTCTTCAAAAGAATATGGTGGAGGAATAGGATTTCTAAACCAATCAACCTCATCGTGGATGAAGTCTTTAGACTCCACAACATACTGGTAATGGGACTGTTGCGGAAGGAAGTATGCACGGTGGTGCATATCATCCCAGGGAAAGTCGGAGGTGGTCATCACTTCGATAATGTCTTCATCAGAATGGAAGATGGGAGGACTGGAAGAAGAAAGACCACATGGCACGAAGAGGTTAATTGACACATCATTATGAGAGATATGGTTCACCTACACATCACTACGAAGGTGGACGAAGAGCTAGTAGATGAAACATCTACCAATGTTGAGTTGAGGGTGATCACCGAAAAAGGTTCAGTCAAAACAGAAGAGGATGCCCTAGAGGGGTCTTCCACCATGGATCTCATGGATGATAACAGATAGAGGATAGGGGCTGAAGGTTTTGTCATCTTGACATCAGGGGGAGGTATCATAATGGGTGTAGAAATTTTTTCTGGTTCTACTGAAGCAAAACTCGCAAGCCGAGGAGTACAATATCCACTGCGAGCGGCCTATATTTGGTATAAAGCCTGAAGGGTGTTGCAAAAGTCGTCAAGATGGGGAAAATGGTAGGAATAGTGGCCATAAATATTGCACAAAGCACAAAGGTGGTTCGTGCATAATGATTTGAATTTCTTGGCTGAATCGGGTAAGGTAAGATGGACCTCTGGGATATTAGATTCGGGAAACATCTCGTTGACCACAGGTTTCAGGCGAGGAAGTTTAGGAAAAATATGGGTGGCATGACCAACAACATCACACAAAGTGCACGAAGGTGACTACTTCGGAGGCTTAGGAGGAGCGGGTGTCGTTTTGGTGGATTTTTCCTTAGGTTCCCTCTTTTTGGCTTTTACCCCCTCACCGGATGCTTGTGCAACAGGAGTAGATTCTTGTTGAGGTGGCTGAGGCACTCAAGCAAAGGGAGGGGTCATAGCAACCTGTCGTACGAGGGTCAAAGTGGTATAATGTTTGAGCTGAGTAAGAAGGGTATTGGTTAGGGGATCTATGTACTAGACTGGGATCCCAAGGTCAAATTGGGAAGGCTCAACGTAGCCATAATAGGTACCAAAAATACTCTAGAGGGGGGAGCTAGAAATGGTATCTGACTGGAAGGGTAATGGCCTGGCAGAATGGCTCCCAAATGGTTAAGGCTAGGGGGAACTATTCCTAGTTGAAAATGGGTGGAAGAGACAGCAGCAGAGGGAGAAGGTCCTTGGAAGGAAGGAATGTACTAAATTCTCCATCAAGTGACTGCCCGTAGGTTGCAGAGGCGTAGGTTGTTGGCTAGTTGAACCGAACCACTTGTGGCTAGCCCGAGATGATTGCATGATGCAAAAATTTGACGAGATGGGGTCAGTGATAAGAGGGGGGTGACTAGGGAATGTGTTGGGCCACTAATTTGTATTATTATTATCACTTCTTAACATCCATTTCATCCATTTATAATGTTCTTTTATCACATTATTTATCATAATTTATTATATAATTTCATTTCATAATAATTTATGCTCTTTTGGATAAATAATAATTGTTCTCCCTTATTTTAATAAATTAATGATTATTATGCATGATTTTGCCAATGATAGTTTATTAATGAATTCGTTATAACATCACTCACTATTTTAGCCTCCAAGATCTCTTCTAGATTTCAGATTTGATCTTCAGGTGATAATTAAATATTCCAACTCAGAAATTCATTGGAATAACAAGAGATAGTTTTGCGTTGAACGTTTCGGGAAAACGAAGAAGAATCTTGAAAATATGAAACATGGGTTTTGTGTAGAACGAACCAAATTAATTCATGTATTAGCATTTTTCCAAAATTATGTATTTATTGAGAGAAACATAGGGTTCTTCAAAGGATAGATTTGCATGTTTTCTGTGTGGTTGTTTTCCAAAATTTCCCCAGTTGTAATTGCCATATTTGACTTGTGCCATCTGAATCATGATGGAAAGATCTTTCAGATGTCATATTGGTTATTGATATTTTGTAATCAATTTATTTCCCCTTTGTTTTTTGTATATTTAAGAGGGCATAAATCAGAGAGAAGCAGAGGATAGAACACATGATAAAATGCATAGGGGATAACACAAATAAGGTTGGCTATGCAGGGAATGGAGATTTGTAATAGAAAATTTCATTGAGTTAATGCAAGTTATCTTCATGTTACTCTTGTAAGTTTGTGATTACATCACAACCCTGATCAGAGAGTTGGGCCCACTCTCCTGATCAAGTGTTGCATTATTTCTGTACATTGTTAATTCTATTTTTCGTTTTGCATATTTTGTAATTTCCATAACATTAGACGTAATTGCTGGTATCTTTATTGCTGTGAATGCATTGCAAGCTTTACAATTTATTACTGCCATTATTTAATTTCTGTTACAGTGATTTTTTCTTTGTTTAATTATCGAATCCACGATTAATATCATAATTGTGCTATTGTATCTGCACATACTATGCGCGTTAGCCTTGCAATAACCAATGCACCCAGATTGATAGTTAATGTGGGAAAGGGTTTGAATATTAATTCACACATGGACACCAACATTTTGGTGCCATTTCTGGGGAGGATAAAAAAATGTGCAAGAACACAATTCATATTGATCTAAGGATCAATATCTCGTCCTAGGTAGGGAAATGCTACCATGCTCTAGGTCTTGAGCGTAGTTGTTTTTTTTTCCTTTCCGATTGATTTCTTAGGAGCCAATCTCTTGTCCTAGGGAAGGAAATACTACCCTGCTCTAGGTCTTGAGTGTAGTTGTTCTATTTTTATTTTTGTTTGATTTCTTAGGAACCAATCTCTCATCCTAGGAAGGGAAATGCTACCTTGCTCTAGGGCCTGAGCATTAGTCATTTTTCTTTGATTTTCTTTCTGTTAATTTCTTAGGAACCAATCTCTCATCCTAGGAAGGGAAATGCTACCCTGCTCTAGGTCCTGAGCATTAGTCATTTTTCTTTGCTTTCTTGCTTTCTTTCTTTCTATTTAAACACCCAACCTCTCATCCTGGGGAGGGAAGTTTCACCCTACTCCAGGTCCTAAGATTTAAGAATTGTTTGAATTTTTTCCTTCCTCTGATTCTATGAACAAATATCTAAACAAAAAAGTAGAGGAAGGCCTCCAAAAATCACAAGATGAGGTCAAGGGAGAAAGCATCAACATAATATGGAACTCAGTCAAGGAACTTCAAGATGCAAAAAATATTGGAAATCAAGACTATATTGAAGGCTGGTTTCACTCTGTTGTTTGCTTGCAGCATCACTCCACACTTCAGCAACTCTTGGCACCATCCTTAATAGGGAAGTTGGTCTCTCATACCCTAGTACTTATTAACATACATCTTTCAATTATGGGTATGTGCATACTTGAAGCCTTATTTCGAAAATGGCTTCATTGGAGGTACGCTTATATGTAATTATATTTTATTTAATAAGGTAGAGTAGTGTAGTGTAGAAAATAGAATAAATGAAGATATAAATAAAGAAATTTCTTTATATGTAAAAATAGTTGTTTTTGTTGCAACACGGTGTGAAAATTAACATTGATGATCAATATTCGAATTTATTTATGCATGTAGAGGTATTATATTGTAAAATAAGATTTCTACAAAAAAATTTATTAAATTTGATCACATTCTTGGAAAAAATACTTAATTATCATATCTTATGGCTTGCGGGCTTGATGAAATTTCTGGAAAAATAGTCGAGACAGTCATGTTTTGAGTGACCAAATGGGCATATTTTCAAGGCTTGTTTATATCCTACATAGCCCTTTATGTCTACTTTCTAAACCAATTTGAATCACTCGATTTTTATTTGAAATGAAAATTCTATGACCAAAACAATGATAGGATGTCTAGTAGGAAGCTAAGGAACAAAGTTGGGATAGTCCATTTTGGAGGCCTAAATGACTAGATTTTGGAAACAAGTTTCTATGGTATATTCCCTTATGAATCTAGTTTACAACGCAATTTGAATCACTTTATTTTGATATCGTATGAGGAAGTTATGACCAAAATACTGACTACTTATCGTAAATCAGCACTCTTGAAACTTTGTTTTCCCGGCTGTTCACTAGCGTATTTGACCCATCAATTATCCTTGCATTCCGAGTCTATTTCTATTAGAGATATATAAATGAATATAATTTAATCTCCAATTTGAATCGGTTCAATATATCATCAAATGAAAAAATTATGCTTGAAATATCAACTGTTGATCTGAGCTGAAAAATCGAAAATGACTCTATTATGTAGGTTGTTCTAAGAAAATTTAACATAGCATTACATGGAATTTTTAAAAATTGTTTCTAGACATATCTCTGAATTCAATTTCATTTATCATTGAAACACTGTTGGTTAGTATGGTTGGCTACCACTCTCCCACAGGTAATAAATTATTTTTACTTTATTATTTTTTTTTCATGGATTTGTTTTATAGAGTAACTACTTGTTTTTTTTGCATATTTCTTGGATTAGGAGAGCCCGATCACCTATATTCTTCCATGATTTCATTTTTTATTGCAGGTAGACTCTCGTTTTTTGCAGGTCCGAGGAGAATAAATGAGGTCAATTTATGAACAAGTGATTCTTGAAGGCAATGATAATGAAATGAAAAAAATTTCAAAGACGTTTCCTCACACAGAGAAAAAAACATGAATACTTTTCATCAATTAACAAATTTATAACATGAGAAATGGGGACTTCATTTCCATTTGAAAATCTAAGTCATTTTTGAAAAAGCATTTTTCCATTCATTTACCATTCACAAACAACTGCAAATAAATAAATAAATAAATAAATCATAACCATTGTAACTTAAGTTATTTATTTATTTAGTGGTTTTTAATAAAGAGTTTTTTATTTTCTTATTTCTCTTATGTTTTTATGCTTCACGTATTGTTTACTTCAAAGTCATTTTTTATTTTTTTTTGTTCTCAAAATAAAAGGAGTAAGTTCTTAAGTTTCATGATGTTGTTACTGCAGATGCTGCTACTCATGATGTTGTTACTCCTTGGATGCTGCTACTCCGTGATGTTGTTAATTCAGATGCTGCTACTCGTGATCCTATTACTCTTTGGATGCTACCACTCCGTAATGTTGTTACTCCTTGGTTGCTGCTACTACTCAGATGTTGCTACTCCGCGATGTTGTTACTCGGCGATGATGTTACTCCTTGGATGTTGCTACTCCATGATGTTGTCACTCCGGCTGCTGCTACTCGTGATGTTGTTACTCCTTGGATGCTGCTACCCCATGATGCTATTACTCCGTATGCTGCTACTCATGATGTTGTTACTACTTGGATGTTGCTACTCCGCGATCCTGTTACTCCGTGATGCTGCTACTCCTTGACATTGTTACTCCGTAAGTGCTGTGAATCCATTCCTGCTGTTACTCCGTCAGCGTTGTGAATCAATCATTGTTGTTACTCCGTCGGTGTTGTGAATCCATCACTGTTGTTACTCCACCGGTGCTGTGAATCCATCATTGCTATTACTCCATCGACGTTGTGAATCCATCACTGTTGTTACTCCATCAGTGCTTTGAATTTGTCACTTCTGTTACTCTGTCGGTGCTATGAATCTGTCACTATTTTTACTCCGTCAGTACTATGAATCCGTCACTGTTGTTACTTTGTCGGTGCTATGAATCTGTCACTGTTGTTACTCCGTCGATGCTGTGAATCCGTCACTGTTGTTACTCCGTCAGTGTTGTGAGTTTTTCACTGTTGTTACTCCGTCAGTGCTGTGAATCTGTCACTGTTGTTACTACGGAAAATTTTCTAAGTATCCAATGTTGTTACTCCTCCGATGTTGTTACTTCGAAATTTTTTCTAAGTGTTGGGTGTTGTTACTCCGTCAGTGCTGTGAATCCGCCACTACTGTTACTCTGTTGGTGTTGTGAATCTGCCACTGCTGTTACTCCTTGGGTGCTATTAATTCGAAAATTTTTCTAAGTATCCAATGCGGTTACTCCTTTGGTGATGTTACTCCATTGTGATATTTTTCTAAGTACTTGGTGCTGTTACTCCTCCAGTGTTGTTACTCCACCAAGGTAAGTTTCCAGGTACGCCCTCGACTGACTCCATAGATTTAATTGGTATTTTACTTACGACATGACCAACTATGACTAATGACAAACATACTTTACTTGGGGGGAGGTCTCGTATTTAGTAATAAGGATGATTATTATGGTAAGTCTTGTCAGGAATGATTCACTCTTAATTCCTCATTATTTTGTAAAGTGACTAATCCTCATTCATGTCACCTTCCTACCATCGTTCTTTTCCCCTTTCCTTGTTATTACCTAAGTCATGGTTGTTGTTACCTCAGTCACAACTACTGTTGTTGGCCAATTTTCATGTTGAGTTCAACATATGTAGGTCTTTCTGGTTTTTTTTCTCTTTGGTGAACGGGAAATATTTTTAATGGTCTAGGCCCTCTTTGACATAATGCTTGGGTAGTCAATTTATCTTTTTTTTATCTATAAACATAATCTTATTTCTAAATAATAATTATGCAAAGATGATTTCATCATGCCAGCTTTCAACTTTCCTAATTGGTCAAGTCCCTGATCTTGTAAAATTTATGATAATGACCACAGAATTGTATTTAAATCTTTCCATAATTATCTAATGAACTATTCCTCAACCCCAATCTCAACAATGAAAAATATATTTATCAGCAGTCATTTCAAGGTTATTATTTTTTGAGAAGAAAAACTATCAAAGTTGAAAATAGTTACTACACAAATTTGTATGCCATCCCTAGCTCTTAAGGAACTGACCTGCCACCCCATCTATTAAGTAATATTTATTGATTAACAATAACCATAGTTGAATATTAAACATAAATGGTCAACTAGAGGATAGGAGGTCTCATCACGAACCGACCTACCATGATCATAGGTCCTAATAAAGTGACATTACCACTGCTAGTCACCAAGCTATAGTAATGGCCTTCAGTCATAAAATTGAAGGACAAGAGGTCTCATCATGAGCCGATTTTTTCACTTTTATTAGCTCCCGTGAATGGCATTGTTATTAACTAGTTACCATGCCAAAACAATGATCTTCAATTGACCTCTAAGTAAATTGAAAGGCTTTTGTAACTATGTACTTATTTCCAATAGATGGGACATTGGCATCTCAATGGGTTAAAAAGGCATCTCTGTCGAGGCTATGGATTTCTGCTGGCAATAATGGCTATGCCTATGGTATAGAATTTAATTTAATACTATAATCTACTTGGTTACCTTGTTCTCTCAAAGCTAATTTCCGATAGAGCTAATTGTTGCATATACAAGGTTTTCCAGAACTCATGGTTCATGGGGTAATATTTAATCAGTTCTTAGATGATGGTGGTTATGGTTTATATCTATTATTGAGTTATAAATATTTACTTTACATGTCAAGGATGAAACTTTTAAGATATTTGGTATTTGACAGTTTGTATCATCTAATCTATAATTCATGTATTCTACAAGTATCATACATTTAACCAAAGATAATTGCTTGCCCAATCAATCACCATTTATTCATATCTTAACAACACCACTAAGAGGCCTAATTCTGATTTGAATCCCATGTAATTGGACAGACCATGAGAAGCAAATACTGAGAAAACTAATTCTCATAATTTCTGTGCTCATGACAACCAAACCTTATGGGTGTAGGGAATGCATCTTTTCCCTTCTTATACATTATTATCCCATTTCATTCACAATATTTTTATGTCGCTTTTATATGTAATGGGGTAATTGAGGTGATGAATTATTGATTAATGATACTCATGAGATGTTTTATATATGACAGGAAACTAATTATTTTGGTAGAAGGAAACTATGCTAAAATTTCTGATTACTTTTTTCAGCATGCATGGCTTCCACCTTCCACATCACTTTCAGCATTAGCTCAGCCTACATCAGCTTCAAAAAAATGTCGATCCATACATGTCATTCCACATTTTTTTTATGGAGGTAAAACAACATAAGGTTTTGATTTATTAAAAGTTTAGGAGAATGTCATGAAAAACCATTGAGCATAATTCACTGATATTTTTCAACCATTATTTCCCCTTCTTTACCACTTCCCATTTTTCAAAGACAAAATATTTCAATTTGGGGGAGTGTTAGTTTCATTATCATGAACATACCATTAAATATTCTTTATCATCCATCGATCTCCTTATTCATTCTCAAAATATCATTTATTCCATGTTGTTATACACCAAGAAAATATTTCAGCCATGTTTATAGAAACAACCTCAATTTGTTTTCTAGTGTAGCATAAGGGCATGCTAATTCTCCAGTTTGGGGGAAGGGTTGCTATGCATAATTAATGTTTTCTCTTTTCTTCCTCATTTAAGGTATACAATCCTAAAATTGATTTGTGTATATCCTTAAAACTACCAACTCGATTCTTTTGATTTTTGGACAACAAAGATGTATCATTAAACCCATAAATTTTCAAGATAAACCAGTTTGTTAATTCCAAAAAAAATAATGCATTATTACCTAAAACCATTTTGTTGATATATTGAAATTTGTTCGTTGCATTGATTTGATTTTCGGATTGGAGAAACATTGATATAGTATAAATTTGCTTACTAAATTTCAGTAAAATCTGGTTTGTAATGAAGTTTGTATTTACTTGTATCATACTTTGTTGCAACTTCATATACATATAGTTGAAAGTATACATGAAAATTATTTTAAGGAAGCACTTGAGGAATAAGCCTTCACTTTCATCAATATCATGCGCTGGGGTGAGCATTTTTATTATTGTATTACAACTTGGTTAATACTGAGGCATTGGGCTGCATGAGGACATGCAACATGTTAAGTTTGGGGGAGATGTTGGGCCACTAATTTGTATTATTATTATCACTTCTTAAGATCCATTTTATCCATTTCTAATGTTCTTTTATCACATTATTTATCATAATTTATTATATAATTCCATTTCATAATTATTTATGCTCTTTTGGATAAATAATACTTGTTCTCCTTTATTTTAATAAATTAATGATTATTATGCATGATTTTTTCAATGATGGTTTATTAATGAATTTTTAATAACATCACTCACTATTTTAGGCTCAAATATCTCTTCTAGATTGTAAATTTCATCTTCAGCTGATAATTAAATATTCCAACTCAGAAATTCGTTTGAATAACAAAATACAGTTTTTCGTTGAACGTTTCAGGAAAACGAAGAAGAATATTGAAAATATGAAACATGGGTTTTGTGCAAAATGGACCAAATTAGTTTCCTTGGAGAATTTTTCCAAAATTCGGTCTTTATTGAGAGAAACACAGGGTTCTTCGAAGGACATATTTGCAGATTTTCTGTTGTGGCCGTTTTCCAAAATTGCCCCAATTGTAATTGCCAAATTCGACTTGTGCCATCTGAATCATGATGGAAATATCTTTCAGATCTCATATTGGTTATTGATATTTTGTAATCAGTTTATTTCACCTTTGTTGTTTGTATATTTAATAGGGAAAAATTCAGAGAGAAGAAGAGGATAGAACGTAGGATAAAACGCATAGGGGATAATGTAGATAGGGTTGGCTATGCAGGGAATGGATATCTGTAATAGAACATTTCATTGAGTTAATGCAAGTTAACTTCGTGTTACTCTTGTAATTTTGTGAGAACATCGCAGCCCTGATAAAAAATTTAGGCCCACTCTCCTGATCAGGTGCTGCATTCTTTCTGTACATTGTTAATTCTATTTTCTGTTTTGCATATTTCATAATTTCCATAACAGTAGATGTAATTGCTGGTATCTTTATTGCTGTGAATGCATTGCAAGATTTAAAATTTATTACTGCCATTCTTTTATTGTTGTTACAGTTATTTTTTCTTTATTTAATCATCGAATCCACGATTAATATCATAATTGTGCTATTGTATCTGCACACACTGTGCACGTTAGCCTTGCAATAACCAACACACCCGGATTGATAATTAATGTGGGAAAGGTTTTGAATATTCATTCACACTTGGAAACCAACAAAATGCACCAAGTAAGGTGGAATATTTATAGACTCCAGATGAAACACTGGTGAGAGGTGTGATTGAGTGCTTATCGGCCACCGAAGATACGATAGACTCGGGGGAGGTCTGAGATTTCGGTTCGTAATATGTCAATTAATCAATGGTAACGATCTTTCCATTTTTAGGAAATCACATCTTATGGTGCATTGCATATGCAACAACAGACATCACATAGGTATAGCTATGATCCAAGGGGATGATTTAATTAAGGGGGACATCAATGAATTCAATATCAACAAAAATATTCTTACCCACAAGAGTGACAAGACAATTGCGGTACATGCCAAGGGGCTGAGAAGGGTGACCATCCCAATCACACAGAGTGATGGTGGATGGGGCTAAGTCGAGTGATCTGAGTTTATTCCAAACAGAGGCGGACATCACGTAGGTGGATGCAACCTCGCCAATGATACATCGCGAGACATTGGAATTACGAATCTTGACTAGTATTTGGAAGCCAACGGATGAAGGTAAGGGGGAATGTTCTGACTTGTCAACATCAAATATGATCAAACTATCATCTGAAGGATATACAATGCCTAGAGTAGTTAATATATCTTTTCATTATGATGGGCATGACTATAGGACTTCCAACATTAACATGGAAGTAGGCAAATACGCCAAGTCATCTACTATGCTATAGGTGTGGGTGACTTTAGCAGAAGAAACATTTCAGCGTAATGGCCCTTTAGGGATCTTGTGAATGACCTATGCCCGAGGTTGAGGGATATGTAAGGGAGAATTGGGTGTCAAAATGGACTCTATGGAAACTTTGGTTTGGGACTCGGTTGCAAACGTAGCAGGTGGCTTGTCATATTGGTGTGACCAAGTCTGAAGGTTGACATCAGTAGTATTAACCTCTTTAGAATTTATCATGAGAATCTGGTATTCAAGGGTACCATATTGTGAAGGTTGAGGGGTGACCTGACCTTGAGGGGGTTGCACGACCACATATCCTTGCTGAGGGAAAGAATTGGTGAACACATCTAGTTGAGCTAGCGCAGAATTTGGAGGAGCCAAAGCATTGGCTTGCAGTTCTCTAGATGTTTCTTGTGCTTCTGAAAAATGGCACATATGCGGTAAAAGGGGACAATCATGAGTATAATGGACATGGAAACCACAACAATAACAAGGCTTGTTCATACGAAGAGGCATGTTCTACCTGGGATGATCGCCCTGTTGCTAGTTTGTAGTGTTCAGCTGATTCCCTTGGGGTGTGTTTGGTTGATTACCTTGGCACCCTTGGTTACCCTACGTTGGTTGGTTCTGGTTGCCTTTCCTATTTTTCATGGAATTGGGAGGATTAGTCACACTCTGCAGTGCATACACCTATCCTTGGAGGGACGTGGCTACTATGGCGGAGGTTGAGAAGGCATGAGAGGCTAAGGTGATGCTTCGGAGGAGCACCGATTTGTGGGTAATGATAGAAAGGAGGTTGAGAAAAATTGTGGTAAGCAGGTTGAGCAACAGCTGGCCCTGGAATTTGTTGATGCAATTGGGAAAATGCATAAGGCATGCTTTGTCCTGGATACCTGCAGTCGGGAGGGGGAAAAATGCAAGAGGAGTTGGCCATATCCCATGGAAGGATGAGTATATGGATGTGAAATAGATCCAACGATACCATCGGTGGCGTGAGATGCCCCGGTGTGTTGGCACCACCAAGTCTGGGAAGATCCGGTAAAATGGTATAAGCATAACCAGATTGGGTGTAGATCAAATCATATTTCAACGCGACTTGGAGAGCTTCTTCCTCTGTCTAAGGAAAGTGAGACGTGACATATTTACCAATAGAAGGTAAATTCATTTTGAGAAACCAATCCATATATACACGATCGTCGAATGTAGGAGCTCAACAAAAGCTCCTCCTTCTATGCCATTCTTGGACATGGCCAAAAAGGCGGGTGGCAGAAGTTTGACAGAATGCTGTCAACAATTCGGTACTGGTATCATAACATAGAGGTAGCTAGAAATAGGAAAGAAATGCTTTAGCAATAGTTGCAAAAGTGGAGTGAGAGGCAGCGGCCTGGTCGACATAACACTTTGCAACTTCTCTCGTGAGCGCATGTTGGAATAACTGAAGACGGATGGAGTCATTGGTGATAGAATTGGATGAACAACACATGTGGAAGGATCAGAAGTGATTAGTAGGGTCCTCTATAGTGTTTCCTTCAAACTTAGGAATGTCTGAAGGAAGCTTAGTTGGCATAGCAAGCAAACCTGGGTTGTGGAGTATAGGGTCATTAATTAGCTGGTTGAAATTGAGGAGGCTCAAACCTGCCATAAAAGGTAGCAAAGGAGTAGCCAAAATTTTTCTGGTAGCGGGTCCACTAGTAGCAACTCCATCATTAGGGTCGGGGCTATCACTAGCTTGATGACCAACACTTGAATTGTCGCCTGACATGGTGACAGAATGTGGTGGAGGGGACCCAGGTTCAGAATCAGAGGAAGAACCTAATGAACCAGATTCAGAGTCAGTATGGGGATTCAGCGAAGGACTAACTCAAATTCTACATAGTTGAGTACGTCTTCCTAACAGAAACTGAAGATGAAGGCCTTGGAGTCTATGAGATAAACGCATTGGGGGCACAATGATGGCAATACACAAATGACACGAAAATCATAAGAGTTATAAACAAAGGCTCAGTGAGGCAAACAAATTAATTATGATGTTTATGTCTTGGCTTAGTGGTGTAAACCAAGCGCTCTTCGATTTAGGTGTTGGTGTGTGCAAGATATGTCCTAATTTTAATTAAGCCCAGACAATTGTATAAATAAAAAGCAAAAAATTTGAATTATTGTAAATAAAACTGAAACAATAGTAAAATAAATAGCTACAGATGCATAAATTCAACCCAAAAGGAGGCTTCCCAAAAAATTATTCTAACAGGCGAGCGAAACTGACTCAAATCACAAAAAATGGCCAAAATATCTAAGGTCTAAGGGACAGGGATATAATGACTTAGATCTACTGGAAAAGGTGTAGAAAACAACAAGAAATCAGAGGGAAAACTAATGTAAAATGGGAGGAAAAACGTTAAAACCATAGGGGAAACAAAGGGAACCCAAAGGGATAGATCGAACAAAACTCAAGAGGGGTTTGGATGGAATAATAACTGATAAAAAAATGGACTTGAAAGAAGGATATATCAGACCCTAAACAATGGCTAAAAGCACTGCAAAATCTCAGACTGCCTACTCAGCTAAACCCCTCCTAAAAAGCTGGAAGTGTACTAAAACCCTAAGGGGCTTCGTCCTAATTCAAGGAGACAAATTGGGCATTTCCATGCTTAAGACGGGTTGAGACAGAGGTTAGAAAACCCTGAACAATGCTTGCAAAAAGCCTTTTTTGTCACAGAAAAACTCAGAAAAAAGTTGCAGATCGCAGGTACCGACCTCTAAACTGGGGAAATCATAGTTTCTAGACTAACAGCTGCGATTTTAGGCAGAAATCGCAGGTTCTGGGCCAAAAAGTGTGATTTCTAGATCCGGGATCTTCAGGCAGCATGTTAGGGAAAAATTTGTTGTCTCTGGCGTGGCTAATACCTGTTACCTATGGAAAAGACCCGAAAACGGACACAAGTTAGAATTTTTACTATTTTAGGGCACAAAAGTTAAAAAACAACATCAAGAGACTGAAAAAAACTAAAGAAAACTCCTAGTTACTGAAGTTGTTGGTCACACAGTAATTTGAATTACAACAATGGAATCACCATTTGTTAGCATAAATTCTTAACGCAAGTGTACGAAAAGAGATCACTTTAGTTGTGTGTGACAAACAACCCTAACAACAAATATGGTTGCTTAAATTTCTTATATCTGCAATAGATAGTCAGAACAAATGCTGCAAAAACCCAAATCTATGCATTAAAAGTAGTTAAACAGTATAAATAAATAAGAGTTACTCTAAATATCCAAAGGACAAGACAATATATAAAGAATTTTATATGTATTAACACTTGGGAGGGTAACAAAGGATGATGGTACCAGTCCCCCTCAATGGGATGGGTCCTTGGTTGTCCTCCACGCTTCAAAGCCAGAATTTTCTCTCTCGATGGTGTATAAAACCCAAGACATGTTGAACTCTATGGGAGCTCAAGAAGAAAGAAAATAGTAGTAGCAATGAGAATGATCAGAGTGTGACATTGAAAGTGATAAAAGTGAATAATGAATGGAAAACCCTCCTATTTATAACAAAATATTGAGTTATCCTCAATAATGGTGAATAATAAAATATTATTAACCAAGATCTAGATCTAATTGCTTGGAATATTTTATTATATTTTGGTGGAGGGAAAAGGAATTGAAATTGGTTAAATACATTTATTTTGAAATAATAAACAAACAAATGATTTAGATAGATAGAAAATCTTTTGGATTAATCCTAATGATGTGATTAATCCGAAATATTTTCTATCTATCTACATTATGGATCAAAAAAGTCTTAGATCTAAAACAAATGATTTATTTATCATTTCAAGAATGAGGCTAAGGAATAATTTAACAAATAATGATTTGTTTAATTATTTCTAACTGATTTAGTCAATTTTAACAAGGAATAATAACTAAATAATGATTTAATTAATTATTCCTAGAGAAAAATAAGATAAATAATGATTTATCTAGTTATTTATCATAAGTGTGTTAAATGTGATTAGGAATATTATTTAAACAGTGGTTTAATGAATTATTCCTAGAGGGAAAACAAATAAATAATGATTTTATTTAATTATTCCTAATGGGGTTTCATGTATGAACCATAAATAAATTAATAAAATATGGTTTATTAAATTATTTCTTATAGCGAAAGAAATTTTACTATGGTAAAATTGGTCTTACATGATGTACTTCGATCCATATAAATGTAAATGGTTAGATGACCAAAAATTGGTGTAACAATTATGCTCCAACTTCCTTTATGTATCTTATTTGTTGTCAAAGTAATTTTTGTAAGAGATCATATGCCCCATCTTCCAAGAATGATTTTTTTATGTAATTGAGTTTCATACTGATCCCATTCCCAATGGTAGCC
Organism: Pinus albicaulis; assembly: GCA_034641835.2. Lineage (NCBI taxonomy): Eukaryota > Viridiplantae > Streptophyta > Pinopsida > Pinales > Pinaceae > Pinus > Pinus albicaulis. Next base: position 282,296,109 of record CM076577.1, on the reverse strand, counting down.
ATCATACATCTTTCACCTACAACAAATAATTCAAAATATATCTGAGACTTATCCATATTCTTTTTAAGTTTACTTATTGAATATCATATATTTTCTTGAGAGAGCCCTCTCTAGTTGGAAGGCCTAACTTCCAACCCTAAGTGATTTGAAATAATTACACTAAATTAACTATTGAACATCCCAATTAGTCTTAGTTTGGTGATAACACTAGGTATGATCCAATTCATATGTAGGAAGTTAATTCATCAGAGTTCATCAAAAAATCATTTGAGCAGGAAAACTGCTTAGGGTTTTGTCAAAAGGCGCAAGAGGTGGGTACCATCATGATTTAACAAGCCTATTTGCCATCAACTTCAAGAAGGATCAATCCACTATAGTATGGATTAGTTTTCCAGTGTCATGAGAGATCATAGCTCAAGAAATTACCATCCCTAATCAAGGTGAAATCAGGTTGAAAGGAATGGACTTGGATCTAGAGCACTATAAAATGTTTTTGAAGCCACAATACAAGGAGTATCCTTCTCACATATTTTCTAGAAGGTAGTTGTTAGATAAGAACACCCCTTTAATGAAGAACATCATGAAATACTTCACTTGTGAGGGTAGGTTTAGCAAAATTTATCAATATCACATCCGGTTACTGATGCATTTCACTTCTAAGAAACCTCTAAACCTACCTAACTATCTTTTCAGAATATTGGTGAAAATGACAGAAAAAGGTGCAGTATAAAGGTAAAGATCATCAAGCTAGCCTCTTTCATAATGCCTTAGTGAAAATGATAGTCCTCCACCAGCAAGAAAAAATCAACATTTCATGGGAATGTTTCTTGGAGGCATCTGCTTTTCTACCTATCTCAAGAAAGTCAAAAAGTCAAAGCACTCCTTTATTATCCTCAAGACCATAGGGAGTTGAATCATCAAGCAAGCCATCAGTAAAAAAAAATCAGTCAAAGGCAGGTGTTTTTGACAGCAGAAGATAAAGGTAAATCCATCATTGATGTAGAGAAACTGGAAGAGAAGAACATGCAAATTCAACCTAGAAGACCTATGACAAGGGCAATCGCTAGAAAATAACATAATGTAGAAGCTCCATATCCTCCTCAAGCCCTAAATGCTATAGATGACTTCATAGGTGCTGAGGTTGGGAAGAAAAAGGAGTATTGGCTTAGGAGAGTGAATGACTATTTGGAGAAGCTACTGAAAAAAGAAAACAGGGATACCACACTTCAAAGAAATATGGCAAGACATTATTATGCTAGGAACATGTTCTGTAAGGTTAGGGTGAAAAATATGAATAAGAAAATAAAAATAACCCTAATGAAACTCAAAAATAGGAAAAACTTTAACTATTAACTTATGCATCATTGGTGGTCTAAAGGGAAGATAGGAAAGCAAAGAAAAGGAGACAAAGTTTTGAAATTTTGAACTTTTGTGAAATAGGCAAAAGTATCCTACAGAAACGCAACAACTATTTGTTGTGATTTTTATTAGAAGGTCAAAATAAAAAATTTCAAGTATGTATAGGTAGCTATTGGCATATGGATAACAGAAAATTACTTGAGAATATTTGAGGAGACATAAATTTGCAGAAAATGATCAAAATGTGCCTTTTTGACACCTTGTTGCCCCCTTTCCAGCATTGTCGTTGCGTTTCTATACAGTCAGTTTTGAAACCAAGTTTGAAGAGGTTAAAATAATGTTTTTGAATGCTTTAAAGGCTCCAAGGTGTAGTGGACATATCCAAGTTTCCTCATAGGTCATCAACAACATCAAAAAATCCTTCCAAGATGTCAAAATGTCAAGCCAAATAGTTGTTGCACTTTTTCTAGAATTTGCTGCGATTCTATACCATTTATTGCATTTATGTGTATGAATATTTTCACTGCATGTAAATGGTGAAATTTCCAAATAGGTTAATTTAAATATTTATTCCATGAGTTTATCTGATGTCAATAGCTTTTTCAATGCTTACTATTGTAAAGAATCTTGTAATCAATGCTTTAAGAGATAAACTCAATCAGTTAGCTAAAAAGGGGAAATTTGTTTCTAACTCCCATAGGATTTGGCAAAGATAAGATAGGTTCATGAATTATTTTCTATGGATTAGGATTTGACCCCTTAGAGGGGAAATCTTGTTTGTCTTTGTAATATCCCAAAATGGGAAAGAGAGGAATAGAGATACACAATAAAAGGAAACTGCAGCAATGTCTACATAAACTAAATACACCATAGAAATAGACAGAATAGCTGAGCAATATTATTATTAGGAGGTGAAAGTGGAAGTACAACAATGCTAAAAATATGAAGCACTCAAGCCAAACAAGAAGGCTAAAGTGGCTCTGAAGTCCTCCTACAAGAGGGACTGCGTAACTGTTGGACTGCTGGAGGTAATACTACGTTGTCCCTACTGCAAATGTTGGGACTGTAACTGTCAAATAAAAATAAAATTGTAGATCTGGTAGTTCTGGAGCTTAGATGATGCGAAGATTTCAGATCTGAGTTCTATGATGAATATCCAAGATAACCTAGAAAGGATTTCCAAATCTGACAATCTTGGAAAATAACCCTCTTAGGGCCTGCAACTATGTCACTGCTGGGTATGAAAATCTATTGCATGAGATGAAGATATGATGGGTGCAATAAGGAAGAACCAACTTAATGCATAGATGGTTGATCCCTCCTTCAAATTCTTAAGCTAGAAGCTCAAGATCTATCTCCTCCTTCATCCTCCAAAAGATGCAGCTGTTGAATACACAACAACTAGATAAAACTGCGATATCAAGGATGGAGAATCTATAGCCTAATGCTAGATAATGAAAATTAGATAAAGAATGATGGAAACAATTTTCCCAAAGTGAGGAGATGGTCCCTCACAGGATTTCCAGCGGAAATACTAGAAACTTCCTTCCTCCTTCAGATCTACAAGATTGGACTACGCAATTCCTTGGGGAATTGTTGTTGCATGGAGGTATAAAATGTTGGCCTAAATGAAATATAATAATATATTTCTCTTGCAAGACTGATCTTGAAGCTCAAGGTGAAAGGATGAATCCTCCACCAGTTTCCTAGCTGAAATGCTATAAACAACCTCCTCCTCTCAAACCTTGAATCAGGAATGCGTAATTCCTGAGACTGAATGTGCTATAGAGAGGGGTTGAATGTGGAACCAATTCCTGATGATCTATTGCGGCTCAAAGAGACCTTCCCAGAGTAGGCACTCGAAGTCCCCCATGGGTAAGGGTGGGATTTCTACTCAGAAAAACCTGTGTGCTAAATAGCACTGCAGACTTAGCTAAATAGCTGAAGCATGCATAGAAATGTCAAATGAAATATCCAGATCTAAACAGATCAATAATAAAAATCTAAAGCCTCCTTCTATTTCTACCTTCATCTTCCTTATATGGTCTATGAGCCTTCCATAGCCCTGGCCCACCTCATAACTATGTTGCACACGTGGCCACTAGCCTCCATGAAGACTGCACTATCTCTCCATGTTCTCCACCATCTCTGCATTAAATTTCCACTCTCTCCATAATGTGTGCATTAGATGTACCACTTCCTCCACTATTTCATCATTAGTGCTATATGATCTTAATTTTAATGCACCATGATCTCATTTGACTTCCTCCATGATCTCCATGATCTTATCATTAATGATCCATGATCTCCTGTTCCTTCATTAAGAAGTTGTTCCACTTCTCCATAATCCAGATCTACTTATAAATTATCCACATACACACACAAAAAGTGGAATTTATTCATCTATGGGCTTTATGGGTCCCTCCACCCTCTTATTTACTTAATTAATTAAGAAAATTAAGAACTCTAGTATTCCAATTAACTGATGGAAAATTGGGAATATTACAATCCTCCCCACCAAAATGTTGCTTGTCCTCAAGCAACTACAAAATTGGATGCTACAACAATCCATCTCCCTCCAAATGGCATCCTCATATGGAAGGTATCCCCATTTGCTCCAATGTGTTATACATGCCCAGCTCCAGAGTTGCCTCTCTAGAATGTCTAGAATGGATTCGAACTGAAAATTTAGATGCCTCTCCTCATCAATAAGTCTCCAAGAGGCAACCATATGTTGTCCAAATATCTTCTCTATGCATGAGATACATAAATTAAAGTGGTATCTTCCCAAAGCAGAAAGTCCCCCATCATAAACTATGTCTCCATCCCATGCTACATGAAGTAGATTTTATCTCTCCATGCTTCCATCCTTGGCCCTGTTGGCCTTGTTGGCTCTAAGCATCATCCAAACACTGTGAAAAATAAGAAGTAGAGACATATGCATGAACATGTAAAATGTCAAACCATACTCTCTAAATAGTAACTACTGCAGCAAAGCCTCCTGCTGCCATGCCAAATCATCATTATGCCAAGTGTGAGAACCATATTCTCTCAAAACAAGCCACCACAGCAATGCCTCTTGCTTCCACATCGCATCATCATTATACCAAATGTAGTTTCCATATTCTCTCAAGATAAGCCACCGTAACAATGTATCTTGCTTCCATACCACATCATCATCATACCAAGTATAATGACCATAATATCCCAACAGAATCCAATGCAGTTAGGCTTCCTATTTTCAACCTCTATCATCATCATGCAATGTATGGGAGAAATTTGTCCCATACTCTCCCAAGAGTAACCAAAGCAACAAGGATTCTTGTTGCCACCTTACATTAGCATGATGTAAGTCATAGAGCAAGAACATATTGATTGACAAGTAAAATTTCACATCAGCCCAATACAAAAAAGCTCCCTGCTACCACATCATGTGAGAGTTATGTCATGTCCCAAACAAAAGTACATACATGGAAATATGATATGTCATGTGATGGCCAAAATATCTCAACAATAACTAGTGCAACCATGCCTCTTGCTGCTGCATATCATCAGTAATGTACATGGCATGGATCTTACAAATGTGAGATGTTGGGTAGTAACCATACTCACCCAAGAGAAACCAACGCATTCATTCTTCTTGTTGCCCTGTATCATAGATCTGAAAGTGGGTTGTCAACCCCTTGCTCATCATCCTCATCCATCCATCCCACTGTGGATGATGAATCATGTCATGCTCCAACTTGGTATCCACCCAAGGTATAATACCATCCTCCTCCATCTGGTAAGATTTTCACTCCATGAGATGTTGAAGTGCACCCTCCTTGAGGTATCTCGATGAGATCCTCTCATCAATGACCCAACAGAACCCATAAGGTTCCATATATGCTATAGGTATAAATTCCTTGTTGAGATGTGCGATGCTCATCAAGAAAACTCCAGCTTGATAATGGAAAGTGCTCTCCATCATAATATGTATACCATCTATCATCTGTCCCTTCAGTGCTTCATGAGTGAAGCTACCTTCGGAATTATCCAAGAATAATGGGGCCCTCATCTTATCACTACTTGTTAGTGACAACGCTATAGATCTACATGGTGATACATGTGTTTTCTCATGGGAATACACAATGCTGAAGTCATAGCCCGACATTTAACTGAATAGGATTTTTCTCATCCCATCCTCTGAAACTACACAATTCAACACAAAGTGTTGGGTGTAGCTCAACAATGATAAAATGGAATAGCTATACATCTCCTCCTTGATCAAGTCAAGGGTTCTCTATGTAGTGATAATTTGCTACTCTAAATCAACAAGATGCTCTAATCCTTGGTTATGAAATTGCCCTGATGGCATGTTCTCAGAAATCTCAATATGAGGTACTGAAATAATATCAGATGAAATTGTTTGCAAACCTTGGATAAGCTGAATCTCGGGAACATCATGCACAACTAAAAGAGTACCTCCAACCGGTGTAATGGCCTCTCCGACTACTAGTGATGGTGATGGATGCTCCTCTTCTAATGTACCAGCGCTGGTATATGCCTCCTCCTCCTCATGTATCTCATGAATCATGCATGGGACTCCTAGTGTCAAGAGCTCAAGACCATCTTGCAAAGATGCAAGTGTTCCTCCTCCTGATGTAAGTACTTCTGCAATTGGTGGTGGTGGTAGGGGCTCCTCTTTCAGAGTGATAATGATGGCATATTCCTTTGGTTTCTCATGTATTATCTCATCAATTATGGGAGTGTCTCTGTTAGTCATCATTATTTTTCACTATATTTAGATGACTATAGGATGGTTATATTTTTCTGAGAACAATATTCCTTGAATATCTTGAGTTTCAGAAATCTCACTGCCTTCATTATCCTTATAAACCTATTTTCACTTTTCCTCAGTTGGTCTTCTCAAAGTCACCCTGTTGCTCTCAAAGGACTCCTTATGGGCTTATACTTCTCATTTTCACCCTTCTTTCCTACCTGAGACTTCATTTCCCTATTTCCCCCTTTCAATAAACTCCACCCTCCCTTTAGGGTTTCTTTTTTCTAACTCATTCGCATGTCCCTTTGGGCATAATAACCTATAACAATACTCTATTTTCACTTGAAAATCTCCAAGCCAAATTTCAGTCAAAATCAAGTCAAAGGACACTCCCCATTAAGGGAATTTTGAGGTCTAAAATGGGGTTCCTAAGAAAAATGTACAACTAAAATAAACTTGATAAGAACTAATAGGATTCAAGATGATGATGTCAACCATGGGGGTTGATTCACCATTTTTGGAGTAAAAAAGTAAAAAGATTAAAAAATAATAAAATAATAAAACTACTTTTTCAACTCATATTTTCAAATATCTCCCTAAGGGTTTACTCAAATTTTGAGCAGGAATACTTTTGGATGAAAAATTTAATTCCTCATCCAAGGAGTACCCATGTTGCATACTTTTGATGGACCCTACTACACGAAAAATGAGGAATACATAAAAAAACGTGATTGCAATCACGTTTTTTTATGTATTTCTCATTTTTCATGTAGAAAAGTCCATCAAAAGTATGCAACATGCATACTCCTTGGATGAGGAATTAAATTTTGCATCCAACGAGTATTCTCGCTCGAAATTGGAGTAAACCCTTAGGGAGATAAGTTCAAAATACGAGTTGAAAAAGTAGTTTTTTTCTTTTTTCCCTCTAAAATTTGATGATGTAATCAAATATTATTTTATTATTTCCACTATTATTTTATAATTTTCTTAGGAGGCCCATTTTAGACCTCAAAATTCCCCTAATGACTAGGTCATTAGAATTTTACATTGTTTAAGGACATCCTTGGATGTTTCAAGCACTGCTTTTCCTTTGCTAGAATCTGGCTCAGATGTAATAGAATGTCAAGACATGGTTATTCAAGAAGGACCTAAAATTTCCAAGGATGATTATCTTCTCAATTCAGGACCTGCAAGTGAGAAAAATGGAAAAAGTTTAGCACTTTTGTAGAAGTGTTGGAAGATTTATTAGCTGAAGGTACTGATGATGTAGATTGTCTACTCCTGAATGAAAACAATGTACAACAAAGGAAAGGGGAACAACTTGGTCTTGTAGATGACTAGGGTTATGAACTTGATGGTCCATTTGAGTGCCAAGGTAGTGATTACTTGCAAGAAAATGACATGGAGAAAGCACACAAGGCCAAACATGAAGAAAGTATATCAGAAAATATTGAAGAAATATAGAAAAAAAGGTGAGGCGAACTGGACAAAAATGAATGAACTTGAAAGGGCTATAGAGAACTTAGAAGATAACACTAATGATTGTTGTAAAGACTGCAGACACTTAGGGTTTTTTAAAGGGTGGCCAGAGAAAGTGAAAAATATGAGTTGAAATTTCTGGCGGAAACTACAGAAGATTTTGAAGATGCTACTTTGTGTTTTAAATCCCAAAGTTGTCAAAATGAACTTGTCATGCCTCAAGGAGCAAAAGAAAAGTCAACTTCATGACTTCAGCAAACCTGCAAGCAAAAAGTGTAAAAGAATATTAGTGAGAAGAGGAAAAGGGGTTTCAAACATTAGAAAGTGGGTTTTCAAAGTTAAATTAAATCCATAAGCCTATAAAAGCCCATTTCACACTTCAAGAGAACCATTGTTACCTTTCAAAAGATCAAGAGCGCTCAGCAAGGAAAAATTTGTGAGTTTGCAAGAAGAATTCAGGAAAATTTTCTTGTCGTTGCACGTTTGGCTTGGTGTTGCGCACCTAGGAGTTAGCGATGTGCCCTTGCCAGTTTTCATTCATGTATTTTTTGAAGGCACTTCATGCATGGGAGCTGGCGCTGTGCCCTTGTCGAAGCGTTGCACCCTTGCTATAAGGACCCTGTGCTCATTTTTCTTTTCTCTGCGCGCTCAGAGCCTGGCGTTGCGCCCTCAACCATTGGCGCTATGTGCTTGGAAAAAAAGGGTTTCAGAGTCTTCCAACCACTCAAATCACATTAAAACTCCTTCAAATATTTTCTCAAGTCTTCTAAGGCACTGATAAGAGGTAAGTGCATACCATAAGGCCTAATTTTATGCCATTTGGTGAATTCTTAATCAATTGAAGTAAAACCCTAGCTACAAATCAAAGATCATTTTCTATATACTTATTTCATCCTCATAAATAGAGTATTAGTTATAGACAAGGGTAATTACATTTCTTGAGGGTTGTCATTGAGTTATTTTTCCCCTCACTCATTCCCTACACCTATACCCATTCACTAATTCCCTTCATTTGCAAAGTTGTCATTTCATTCCTTCCCCTCATTCATTTCACATCAACCCTAGGGTTTCCAAAATAGAATTTAAAAATGTATGAGGGTGAAGACAGTGGTGTTGAGGCAAAAATTCCAAAGAGGCATGATCATAAGGGAGGAAAGATAAATAGTTTTGAACCTATCAATACAAGGGGACTCATGGCCTCTCCCCTCACTATTTTTTTCTTTAAGCATGTAGGCTTCTTTAAATTTTTTGAAAGTGTACATCAATTCCAAAACCACCCAGAGCTAACAAGACTATTCATTATCAATTTTCATGACAAACAAGTTACTCTTGCCATGGTCACCTTTGAGTTGTCTACCAATGCCATCACAAATGCTACAGGAATACCTAGTGTGGGAGATAAGTGGTTCAAACAAGCAAACCTGGACGAGTTATTTTTAACCATACCTTAAACCTAGGTATAAAGATCACAGCAAGTCCATCTTTCCTTTTTCTCATCTGCTTGATAGATATGCACCCATGATGAAGATAATAATGAAGTATTTCACTTGTGAGGGAAGGTTTCCAGCCTTTACTCATACCATATCCATCTTCTCATGCATTTTACTAGAGTAAGAATGCTACACATACCATATTATCTTTTCCGCAGCATTGAAAAAAGGCCTACATTGTGCAAAAGAGAAACTACAATCAGAAAATGCAAAGTCTGTTTCATCATTCACTTATCAAGATGGTGGTTATGCACCACCTCCAGGAGAGGAACATTCCATGGGATACCTTCATTACCCATGAGGTTTTCACCACTCCACATGGCCATCATCATCAAGATATTCCTTCATCTTCTCATCCTCCCATATCCACTTCTCCATCACTTCTTTTTTTTCATACATCTCCACCCACTCACATTCCTTCACCCCATGATGACCCTTCCACATCAGCTTTCCACAACCCTTCACCCTCATATCATGATGACAAAGCATCAAGCAGTGATGGGAACATTGAGACAGATGACACTAAAATGAATGACATTGAGCATTTTCCTTTGACATATCAGAGAGGCTACATGTATGTGTTTGTTGCACTTTATGTGCAAGGGGCCATGCCTTCTTCATCAGCAAAAAAATTTGATAAAGGCAAATGAAAGATCATAGAACCTATCACTGTTGAGGAGGAGAACAAGCATGAAACTGAGCAAGATTTTCAATTAATTTACCTTGATGATGAGGACAAGGAGAGGATTACCAATATGTTTATCAAAAGAAAGGATTCCAATATTAGTGAGCTTCAAGCTAATCTTGGTAGGGCAAAGAATGTCATCAACTTTTATGAGCTAGAGAATTAGCAGTTAGAGGCAAAGAAGACCAGCAGTGAGGTTAGGGAAATTAGAGCTCAGAAAGAGGCCAGAAAGGCCAAGGATTTGCTAGATGATAACTTGGGAAGATATGAGGACAGTGATGATGAGGAAGAATAGCTTCCTAGGCAGATACCAAAGACAATTGGGTTGAAGAGGGCTTTAGCTCGAGAAAGAGAAAGAGAGGTAGAATTGGCAAAGAAGCTCACTCCAAGTGAGATGCTTGCCATAGAAATTAGCAAGGATAGAGAATCTTGGCTAGAGAGATCCAATTTTTACCTAGAGGATCAGCTAGAGAAGGCTAAGAGAGACACTGACATGCAGAGGAAAATGGCAAAGCATTATGCCATGAGAAATAGGATTGCAAGGGCCAAGCTCAAACGAGCCCATGAAAATATTCAGGTTCTAAATGAGGCAAAAGAGAAGGAAAAATTTAATATCCTTGATGATGTGTCCCTCCAAGCCTCTAAATCTTAATCATCAGGCTAACTTCCAATTTTGGCACCATTTTTCACAATTTTGATTTTTAACAGTTTGGCTTGCAGAAAATTGGGCCAAATGTGCAGCGCCATTGGCGCTGCACTATTTTTTGGGGCACTAAAATGGGAAAAATTCAACCATATTCATGTTCCTCATGCCAAGTACATCATCCTCAAAAAAATTCAGATCATTTCGAGCAAAACTAGTCCCCCAAAAAGGCCAAAAACTACCAAAACATCACCTTTCTACCCTCTTTTTGGCACTCGCGCTGTGCATTTAGCAGTCTTGGAAGAAGTGATTTTTGATAGGTAAAATGGGCACCATTCTGGAAATTGAAAGCATATTTGGAAACTAGACAGGATAGGCTTTCCAATGAGCTATCATGGAGCTCATTTAGACACTGGAAAGGCCTCCAAAAGTTAGCTGCAAAACAAGTCATTTTCCCAGTCTTAGCGTTGCGCGTTTGCACTGGCGCTGCACCCCTGTACCATGGAGTTGCACCCTTAACAGGAGTTATTGAAAAAGATATTTTGAAGCCTTAATTTCAAAAAATTTCCAAAATTAGCTAAAATATTTATGTTAGAAATTATTTTTTCAATTAATGAGTTTTAGATATTTTTCCTTGGGCCTTGCATGGTCTCAAAGGTCAATGCATTAACTATGTAATAAATGAAATTTGAAACCCTAGCTAGGGTTCAACTCCTCACTTTTTAGATAAATACTGCATGTATGTCTCATAGTGTTGTTGGTTGATTGTTGAGCTTAATATGATATACATTTTGAGTTGTGAAGAAGTTGGCTTTGGAGTTTTGTGACTATTTTGGACTAGACATAAATGGAGCAAGCATATTCATAGGATTCATGAAATTGTTTAAATGGTGATGTTGTTCTGATCTTGTATTTTTTTCCTTATGATTTCCATATTTTTCATCTTTTCTCTTGCAATAGAGCAGAAAATTTAGGTTAAGATATGCTGTTAGAGGCACCTTAAGTCTATCTGCCTTCCATTGTTCAAATGTTTTCCTGTGCTCAGTCTGATTGGAGAATTCTTAGTTGCTCTCTGTTTCCACTTAGCTTTTTGTCTTGAAAATTATTTAATGGAGTCAATCCAAAGAATTTTATGATATGCCCTGTCCTTTGGTGTAGCTTGAAACATTGTTTTTAAGGCCTTTTCTTTAAATTTTACTGATTAGGGTTTGGCTAAAGAAGTTTATGGTTTACCCTGTCCTTTAGTCCATCTTGAATAGTCACTTTGAAGGTCTTTTAGATTCTGATTGAAGCATTTAGGAGTTCCCTTCTCTTTAATCATCACTTATATGTCATCTTAAATGTTTTCTTTGTCTGAAGGTAAATAGCTAGAGAATTTAGGAGTTCCCTGATCTCTAGGGTTTGCTGGATTGTTGTCTTAAAGTTTACTTAGTGAAGTCTAGTCAAAGAAGTTTATGGTGTGCCATGTCCTTTGATTCTTTCTTAAGCATAGTTATCCTAAAAGGATTTTCTTTTTCTAGTATATGTTAAAGGATTCTTAATTTCCCTTCAAACCAACTAAATTCACAACTTAATGTTAATTTCACACTCACATAAGCTATTAAGATCCATTTGGCTTTGTTAATTTGCCCTATGAAATACCCTTGATTTATTGTTGTAATTTTCAAGCCTTTCACAGACCCCATAGCCCAATGGTTTGAATTTCTCTTACTCTATCTGTTCTTATTAACAAGCAACCCAACCAAACAAAATAAAACAAACAAACCCTATCATTTTAACTAGCCTAAAATCAACATCCTAAATTAAACAAGATTATATATTTTATACAAATATAGAGAGAGCCCTCTCTGAGTCTAGGAAGGCTAGGTCCTATGACTCCAAGGTTGGTTTGATGTTACCCTTGTCTATTTGGTCTTGCCAATCTGAAAAATTACAGGGACCTAATAGTTTCTATAGTAAATGTCTTAGGTTTCCTTCTACCAAACTTCTTCTTCAGTATTTGAACGAAATTTTCATAAGCAATCACTTTGGCATGTGATAAATGACTAAACCGCCAATATTTTTCTTCACCCTCAAGGTGCAACACTGCAATCTCCACAACCTCTATTTCTTCTACTAGATATAGCTGAAAGAATGTATCTAACTCTTTCCTCCAAGCCATTATTGTTCTTGAGGGTGATCCATCAAATGTAGGCAAGAAGAACCTATGCCTCTTTCTTCTATTGATGCTGTGAAATCTCATTTCTTGTTTGAGTTGTAAAAACTGTTGGAGAGTTAGATTCTCCTTGAGTGCTCTAGGCTGTAATTTGTACTCAGACAGATATTTACTTAGGGTCTCATACCACAAGTCTCCTCAATATTCAAACCATTCACCTTCCTTCTCAAAGAAAGTGGATCTAGTAGAATGTTGTGGAGCTCTTTTCTTTGCCGTTTGTTTAAGCTGCTGATAGGAAGTGCTTGGACCTTCCTCATTCTGAAATATTCTTGGAATATCCTTTTGCCTTTATCTCTTCATGTGTTTGACCTCCTTGGAGAGATCTTGCATAGATCTAAAGAGAAGAGTGGTAAAACTTAAACCCTCTGTAATTGTAGATCCCTACTTTTTGCTTATTCTTTTGATGTAAAAGATGAAGTGCCCACAAGCTGAGCCAAAGAAGATCATGCTGTGTTGTAATTAAATCTACCTCAGGCTGAAATGAAGTAAAACTCAAGGCTACATCAAACCACGCTCAGCCTCGTAGCTAGCCCTACGAGGACGGGAGAGGGCTCTCTCCGTCAATCTCGAGAAAATGAGCAATAGGATGCGAGATGACTTACAATAAGAACTGATTTTAGGCTAGTAAAGAGATAGGTATGTTTGATTTTTGGTTTTTGGGTTTTCGCTGGAGTAATGGGAAAACAAAATTTTGGGTCCGGGGATAAGGTCAGACCTTTGCAGAGTTCAAGCTGGGGCGAGGTAGGTGATGATCTTGATGCTTTAAATTGGATATATGGATAGATAAGACCGAGGAGGAGCTGAAGAGGGCAAAGAAGAACTTGGATCCTCTCCAAACAGCTGAAAACATATAGAACTAATTGAATTCAAAGGCTAAGCACTGTAAACAATGGATTCAACCTTATTTCACTCATTCAATTTAGTTCAGAAGCATAATGAAAGGATGGCATACATTAAACATGAAGAAACTTACAGTAAACAAAGAAGAAACACCATCAAGAACAGAACACCACAAAGATCCCAACAAGTGCCGCAAAACCCCTGATCTTTCCTTAGCCAAAATATGAAAAGTATGTACAATGATATCAAAGTATCCCAAGAGTCCAACCTCTCCAACCTCTGAAAATGATTGAGAAATTACAATATATAGATCACTCTAACACCTTTCCTCACCTCTAGGGGTCGAATTCCCTCTTCAGGGATCAGTTTCAACCAATTCTATTCATGGAACTACAATCTAGGCAGCTAACAACTTGCCTCTAAAAGAGTGGAAACTGATTCATTACATGATTTTTACCTTTTTTGTGAGTGAATCTTCTAGAAGAGATAAAAATAAGCCAAATTTACATGCCCAATATACATTTACATCATAAAAACCCAAAAATTCCATCCACAAACAAAACTGGTCCATACTAGGCGAAAATCTGAGCTGGCAGCTGAAAATTCAGGAAAAATTTAAGTGGGTCGCTCTTGAGCCGAGTGGGTCGCGCGTTTTCCAGCCTGAATTTGAGGTACTTCCCGGCATTCAAATTGAGCTCATGATAGCTCGTTGGAAATCCCTGGATGTTGACTATCCAACCCAAGTGGAATTTCTGAATTTGGAGCTCATTTGACCCTCCAAAACCTCATTCTCCCAGAGGTACTTCCTGCTGGTGCAAAAGGTGGCAGCAAGGTGGTTTTCATGGTGTTTTTGAGCTCTTTGACCATCCAGATTTTGATGAAATGCTTAGTTGACTTTTGAGGATGCATAAATAACCATGAAAAATCCAAAAATGCAAAAATTTCCTCCAGCAAGTGTCCCAAAAAAAAGTGAGCGCATGAGTGCGCGACCCGCTTAACTGAAAAACCTGTTTTTGAGACCAAAAATTTCAAAATGACAAAAATTTCTCCGAATTTGCTCAAATTCGGAGTGAAGACCCTCCATCATGTATCTTGCCCAGCCAACGAAGCCTCGGCCAAAATCCGGAGTGGATCAGGCTTTTTCCGCCGTTTTAGTGCTTCGCGCAACCTCCTCTTCATGATCTTCATTCTCGCTTTGCATACATGCATGCGAGCCCAATAATGGCCTTTCATGTGACGAAGCATGTCTTTGTCTCGATCATGATCCTGTGAATGTACCTACGCTGATGAAGAAGGCGAGACCCCTTCCACGCCATGTGGAGATAGTACTCGCGTTGCTGATGAAGTCAACGAGACCCCTTCCACGCCATGTGGAGATAGTACTCGTCGTGATGTTGAAACAAAGCTCTGTGGCTTCTCTGATATGTTACCACTACTGGTGCACTGCTATGCTCCATCTCAGTACATCAACCTCAACGATTGAGTCACTGTCCGACTCCTGCTCATACTCTGACTTCTGTCTCTGACATGGCTTTGAACAAGCTATTGGCACTATGTATACTGATATAAATGCAGTGAAAACAAAGTTATGATGTGTGTTTTAACACCCAACAAATATCCCCCACCGTCAAAGCACCATAAGGAAACAAACAATGATAATATCTCTATTTTAGGTGGATGGGAAAAGAAGCACAATCTCTGTTTTAATTGCAAGTGAAACTTGACCAAAGGAAGCAGGCAGCCTTTAGAATATTAAGCAAATCTTGTCAAAGGGAGCAATGCATCATATGACTGTGTTTATCAATGGGCAATGAAAACAGAGTTATAAGTGTCAATGGGCATAAGAATGTTTTTATCATTGGGCAGTAAGACACAATATGACCATAATCACCATGGAACACAAGCCTTGACAATGGTAAAGCAATAACGATGACCACAATGGTATAATGGGTATGAAAACAGTGGGGTTTGAACACATATGCCAAGGTGGATATATATCAATGATACAAGGTGGGAGAAAAACTCATAAAACCATCCATATACATTTTAAAACCCTGAAGAAAAAATCAGCCATGTATGTAGGGTTTTACTCTTCCATTCAAACATGGCCTCTTTCCCAACATCAAAAGCATCACAACATTGTTAAAAATCTACTGAGCAATGATAAAAACTTGTTTGCAAGTTGTTGGAGTTGACTTGAATCAAAATTGGGCACAAAACACAATTTTATGGGCTTTTTTGTTTAAGTTGGTCGCTCCCCCCAAGTGGGTCGCTCCCATTCATTTTTACACTGGCTGAAATGCTCAAGTGGGTCGCTCCCCTCAAGTGGGTCGCTCTTGCCTCTTGCCACATAGTGCATTTTGCGGGAAGCTTTTTGAGGCCTTCCCTGTGTCCAAATTGAGCCTGTGATAGCTCGTTGGAAAGCTATTGGAGTCTACTTTCCAACACAAGTGGAATTATGCAATTTGGATTCCATTTACCCTGTCAAAAATCAAATCTCCCAACACTAGTCAAAATGAGCAGAATGAGGCTGCCTCAAGGCAGAGCGCTGTTGCAATCAACTTTTGAAGGTCTTCCTCAACTCAAAATTGAGCTCATGATAGCTCATTGGAAAGGTATTTCTGTCTAGTTATCATTTGACTCATCATGCAAGTCATTTGGCCAACCATGCTAGGAGAAATCTTGATTTTCCCAAGGTCACTTCAGAGGTGCATTCAATTCTCCTGAGGCAACGGTATTTTTGATATTTCTCTAAAACCATGATACCTGTGTAAAAAGTGAAAGAGGTTTTTCTTCCTTGGCATGTTGTGAACAAAAATTTCTCTCAGTTTTCCAAAATTCATCTTTGATTTCTCTGAAACATCTTTTGAGTGAAACCGATCCCGATGTGTGGAACAAGGGATTTTGTCGAAATGAAGCGAAATGAAGGGGATAAGGGGCTTCTAAATTCTTGGGGAGATTTTTGGAAGTAGGGAGGGATGTTAGGAAGCATGGGAAAGTGGAATCGCAGAGATTGAGTGAGGGGAAGGTGTCCAAAAGGGCAAAACACAGGCCTAGCCTAGAAAATTGCCAAGTTGTGGCAAGAAACTAGGGTTTGTGCAAAAATGAGGAATTTGAGGGATCTCAGTGATGGGAAGTGTTTAATAAGGTATATTAAGGATAGGGGAAGGTGTGTGAACATCAGGATACAAGTTTTTCCGATGATTTGACCGTCCAAGAGAAATTACCTCCAAAACCCTAGGAGAGGGAAATGGACCTTACCAAGGCACAACTGAAGCATGAACGAGGTGTAAAATGACCCAACGGAACTTGACATGATGATGAAAACCCTCTGAACGATGGTACACTCAGCTGAATGGTGACGTGGACTGACATTTGGACAAATTTGAAAAGAGTGAAAACCAACCCTAGACCTAATGCCTAGTGATCAAATTTTGCTTGAAGACTCAGTGAAATGAAAAAATTTGACCTTGACACTTTAAAATGACTTTGAAAGAGCATGTTTGATCACTGGAGGAAGGCTGCAAAGACTGACTCTAACATTGGCT
This sequence comes from Pinus albicaulis, assembly GCA_034641835.2. Classification (NCBI taxonomy): domain Eukaryota; kingdom Viridiplantae; phylum Streptophyta; class Pinopsida; order Pinales; family Pinaceae; genus Pinus; species Pinus albicaulis. The sequence continues at coordinate 282,279,088 of CM076577.1, read as the reverse complement.
CCAATGGGGATGGTAGCTCCAGCTCCGTGGAGGTGCCAAGAACCGTAGAACTTTGGGAGAGCAGACCAGTGCCTTCATCCATTGGGCGATGGAATCATTATTTGAACGGATAACACAAAACCTTTGACACATTTATTGAATGAAAACTTGACTGAAAACTGACTGAAACTTGACTGAAACTTGACTCAAACCAACTCGATGGAAAACTGAAATAACTTGAAAAAACTGACTCAACAGACCAAACACAAATGACTCATGACTGACTTAAAACAAGACTTTACAAAGCTTTTGGAAAAAAGGCAGCAGTCCATCAAGATTTGAAATCATGATGACAACCACCTGCATACTAATGAAATATGTACAATCATGTATAATTGGCTTTCCAATGTAACCAATCCAGCAGATGGCTTCTTGACTGATTCTTCTGATCAGATCTCTTGGTCAACAATAGATACTGGTAACTGGGCATCCAAAAACATAATTGACCATGATCTCCTTCATCACTGAATACTGCAATACTCACCTTTACTGCTGACTGTAACAATTTTTCCAATGGATCTTGAAAAACATGAAGATTTACCTCCTGCTGAAAGAACATGGTGCCCTTCTCTTCTGATTCTGATCTTCCTTCATCATGTACTTCAGTAAAAATATGTTCCTGGGCTTCAAAAAACTCTGAACAGGTAGATGAGCAGATCTCTTCTTGAGAAAACATTTCAACACATGAGACATATGAAGAAAATGAAAGGCAATCCGGAATGTTTTGATCTTTTGTACTCTGAAAATATGATAGGTCATCTTCATATGATAGGACAGCCGGATTATCATGTTCCTCATTGCATTCATCAATCATGAGAAAAGCAACTTTAGATGATTCTTGAAACCCAAACATGACATTCCTATCATCTACCATAAATTCATCCAAAGGAACTGTTTCACTTACTTGAACAAAGATCTCATCTTGTTTTGCATCAATTGACTGGATTACCTCTTTATGAAGGCTCTGTTCTGATGGCATGAGAACATCTGGATCAAAAACTCTATCTATGATCTCAACAGCAAAACTCTCCTTTTCAAAATTCAGCACAAGGTATGCTTGGTCATCACAATCTGAATCTGGATCTGAAATAGCTGGCTGGTCATTATCACAATCTGAAACTGAAACTTGAGTTCCCGGCATGCTGTCTTCTTCTGTGGGCAGATCTGAAATGACACTTTCTCTTTCATCACTTTCAGCCATATAGACATCTTCAACCTGCTGATCTATAAAGCTGCTTACAAGACTGTCATCCTTTTCAGAAAAGGAAGAAGTTTCACCATCACCTTCTGGACCATGTGCACACTGCAGATCTGAGTTAACTTGAGCTGGAACATGACCTTTCAATAGCTGATCTATCTCATCTTCAGATAGAGGAGATAATACCTTTTGTTTTCTTTTGCTCAAACAGTAATTGTCTTCATTGATTTCAAGTGAAGGAGTATACAAACTTTCCTCATACTGTTGATCCTTTTCATATAATTCCTGTTCACTGTCAAGATTCAAAATTCCTTCATCTTCCACCGCACTAAGATCTTGATCCTGCTGCAAATTTTCATGATCTTCTTTATGCTGCTGAAATGGATTTTCATATAGGGCTTCCATAATCTCATCATCCATGAAATTATCATCTTCATAATATTTCTCAAGGCTTTCAATAAAAGTAGAAGCATGTTTGCAACAGTCATGAACTAAATTTAATGATGGATAAGATGTTTGATATCTTTCAATGAACAGGGCATGAAAATCCTTTAAACAATAAATACAGGCCAGCGGAAAATTTTCATACCAAGATTGGGCTTCACCTTCCAGAGTGGCTAGGAATATCTTCATCAAACAATCTTCAGGAAAATCCACCTTCAACTTGCGAATATGCATGTGAAATCTAACCAGATGTAAAGCAGCATCTTTCTTACCATCATCGTTAAATGTAGGCAGATTCCTGGACCAATCTACCTTGGGCATCTTATTCGGAAAACCTGGAATGTGATCTCGGCTCATGGGAGCATATCTTCTCGTGATTCGGTCCATCTTGAAAATCTCACAGCTACTGATCTCCCTGCAGTGAAATCACCATGAAGCATCGATTTCTGGATTTTTCAGTGAATGAAGTCGCCGGTGAATGATTTCAGCCTTCTTATGTCTGATCGTTGTCCACCATCAACCATCAGATCTGAACTTGATACATGTACTGGGGCAATTTACAAGTTAAATGCTGCGATTACAAGTTAAACCGGAGATCGACTGAAGCAGCGTTTATCTACTTCGCTGATGCATAGCAACAACGTTTCGAAGGCTACCTGGCGTGACTTCAGACTCCGTCTATAACAAGCAAACGTTTTGAGTTTCTCCCCAGTATGGTCGCCACTATGTTAGCACTCAAATCTACCTCAGGCTGAAATGAAGTAAAACTCAAGGCTACATCAAACCAAGCTCAGCCTCGTAGCTAGCCCTACGAGGACAGGAGAGGGCTCTCTCCGTCAATCTCGAGAAAATGAGCAATAGGATGCGAGATGACTTACAATAAGAACTAATTTTAGGCTAGTAAAGAGATAGGTATGTTTGATTTTTTGGTTTTTGGGTTTTCGCTGGAGAAATGGGAAAACAAATTTTGGGTCCGGGGATAAGGTCAGACCTTTGCAGAGTTCAAGCTGGGGCGAGGTAGGTGATGATCTTGATGCTTTAAATTGGATATATGGATAGATAAGACCGAGGAGGAGCTGAAGAGGGCAAAGAAGAACTTGGATCCTCTCCAAACAGCTGAAAACATATAGAACTAACTGAATTCAAGGGCTAAGCACTATAAACAATGGATTCAACCTTAATCACTCATTCAATTTAGTTCAGAAGCATATGAAAGGATGGCATACATTAAACATGAAGAAACTTACAGTAAACAAAGAAGAAACACCATCAAGAACAGAACACCACAAGGATCCCAACAAGTGCCGCAAAACCCCCGATCTTTCCTTAGCCAAAATATGAAAAGTATGTACAATAGTATCAAAAGTATCCCAAGAGTCCAACCTCTCCAACCTCTGAAAATGATTGAGAAATTACAATATATAGAGCATCCTAACCCCTTCCCCACCTCTAGGGGTCGAATTCCCTCTTCAGGGATCAGTTTCAACCAATTCTATTCATGGAACTACAATCTAGGCAACTAACAACTTGCCTCTAAAAGAGTGGAAACTGATTCATTACATGATTTTTACCTTTTTTGTGAGTGAATCTTCTAGAAGAGATAAAAATAAGCCAAAGTTACATGCCCAATATACATTTACATCATAAAAACCCAAAAATTCCATCCACAAACAAAACTGGTCCATACTAGGCGAAAATCTGAGCTGGCAGTTGAATATTCAGCAAAAAATTTAAGTGGGTCGCTTTTGAGCCGAGTGGGTCGCGCTTTTTCCAGCCTGAATTTGAGGTACTTCCCGGCATCCAAATTGAGCTCATGATAGCTCGTTGGAAAGCCCTGGATGTTTACTATCCAACCCAAGTGGAATTTCTGAATTTGGAGCTCATTTGACCCTCCAAAACCTCATTCTCCCAGAGGTACTTCCTGCTGGTGCAAAAGGTGGCAGCAAGGTGGTTTTCATGGTGTTTTTGAGCTCTTTGACCATCCATATTTTGATGAAATGCTTAGTTGATTTCTGAGGATGCATAACTAACCATGAAAAATCCAAAAATGCAAAAATTTCCTCCAGCAAGTGTCCCAAAAAAAAGTGAGCGCATGAGTGCGCGACCCGCTTAACTGAAAAACCTGTTTTTTGACCCAAAAATTTGAAAATGACAAAATTTTCTCCGAATTTGCCCAAATTCAGAGCGGAGGTCCTCCATCATGTGTCCTACCCATTCAATGAAGCCTCGGCCAAAATCCGAAGTGGATTAGGCCCTTTCCGCCGTTTTAGTGCTTCGCGCAACCTCCTCTTCATGATCTTCATTCTCGCTTTGCATACATGCATGCGAGCCCAATAATGGCCTTTCATGTGACGAAGCATGTCTTTTTCTCTATCATGATCCTGTGAATGTACCTACGCTGATGAAGAAGGCGAGACCCCTTCCACGCCATGTGGAGATAGTACTCACGTTGCTGATGAAGTCAACGAGACCCCTTCCACCCCGGGTGGAGATAGTACTCGTCGTGATGTTGAAACAAAGCTCTGTGGCTTCTCTGATATGTTACCACTACTGGTGCACTGCTATGCTCCATCTCAGTGCATCAACCTCAATGATTGAGTCACTGTCCGACTCCTGCTCATACACTGACTCTGTCTCTGACATGGCTTTGAACAAAATATTGGCAATATGTATACTGATATAAATGCAGTGAAAACAAAGTTATGATGTGTGTTTTAACACCCAAAAAATATCCCCCACCGTCAAAGCACCATAAGGAAACAAACAATGATAATATCTCTGTTTTAGGTGGATGGGAAAAGAAGCACAATCTCTGTTTTAATTGCAAGTGAAACTTGACCAAAGGAAGCAGGCAGCCTTTAGAATATTGAGCAAATCTTGTCAAAGGGAGCAATGCATCATATGACTATGTTTATCGATGGGCAATGAAAACAGAGTTATAAGTGTCAATGGGCATAAGAATGTTTTTATCATTGGGCAGTAAGACACAATATGACCATAATCACCATGGAACACAAGCCTTGACAATGGTAAAGCAATAACGATGACCACGATGGTATAATGGGTATGAAAACAGTGGAGTTTGGACACATATGCCAAGGTGGATATATATCAATGATACAAGGTGGGAGAAAAACTCATAAAACCATCCATATACATTTTAAAACCCTGAAGATCAAATCAGCCATGTATGTAGGGTTTTACTCTTCCATTCAAACATGGCCTCTTTCCCAACATCAAAAGCATCACATCATTGTTGAAAATCTACTGAGCAATGATAAAAACTTGTTTGCAAGTTGTTGGAGTTGACTTGAATCAAAACTGGGCACAAAACACAATTTTCTGGGCTTTTTTGTTTAAGTGGGTCGCACCCCCCAAGTGGGTCGCTCCCGTGCAAATTTACACTGGCTGAAATGCTCAAGTGGGTCGCTCCCTTCAAGTGGGTCGCTCTTCCCTCTTGCCACATAGTGCATTTTGCAGGAAGCTTTTGGAGGCCTTCCCGGTGTCCAAATCAGGCGTGTGATAGCTCGTTGGAAAGCTATTGGAGTCTAATTTCCAAAAAAAGTGGAATTATGCAATTTGGATTCCATTTACCCTGTCAAAAATCAAATCTCCCAACACTAGTCAAAATGAGCAGAATGAGGCTGCCTCAAGGCAGAGCGCTGTTGCAGTCAACTTTTGAAGGTCTTCCTCAACTCCAAATTGAGCTCATGATAGCTCATTGGAAATATATTTCTGTCTAGTTATCATTTGACTCATCATGCAATTCATTTGGCCAACCATGCTAGGAGAAGACGTGATTTTCCCAAGGTCACTTCAGAGGTGCATTCAATTCTCCTGAGGCAACGGTATTTTTGATATTTATCTAAAACCATGATACCTGTGTAAAACGTGAAAGAGGTTTTTCTTCCTTGGCATGTTGGGAACAAAAAACTCTCTCAGTTTTCCAAAATTCATCTTTGATTGCTCTGAAACATCTTTTGAGTGAAACCGATCCCGATGTGTGGAACAAGGGATTTTGTCGAAATGAAACGAAATGAAGGGGATAGGGGGCTTCTAAATTCTTGGGGAAATTTTTGGAAGTAGGGAGGGATGTTAGGAAGCAGAGGAAAGTGGAATCTCAGAGATTGAGTGAGGGGAAGGGGTCCAAAAGGGCAAAACACAGGCCTAGCCTAGAAAATTGCCAAGTTGTGGCTAGAAACTAGGGTTTGTGCAAAAATGAGGAATTTTAGGGATCTCAGTGATGGGAAGTGTTTAATAAGGTATATTAAGGATAGGGGAAGGTGTGTGAACATCAGGATACAAGTTTTTCCGATGATTTGACCGTCCAAGAGAAATTACCTCCAAAACCCTAGGAGAGGGAAATGGACCTTACCTAGGCACAACTGAAGCATGAACGAGGTGTAAAATGACCCAACGGAACTTGACATGATGATGACAACCCTCTGAATGATGGTACACTCAGCTGAATGGTGACATGGACTGACATTTGGACAAATTTGAAAAGAGTGAAAACCAACCCTAGACCTAATGCCTAGTGATCAAATTTTGCTTGAAAACTCTTTGAAATGACAAAATTTGACCTTGACACTTTAAAATCACTTTGTAAGAGCATGTTTGATCACTGAAGGAAGGCTGCAAAGGCTGACTCTAACATTGGCTCCAATGGGGATGGTAGCTCCAGCTCCGTGGAGGTGCCAAGAACGGCAGATCTTTGGGAGAGCAGACCAGTGCATTCATCCATTGGGCGATGGAATCATTATTTGAACGGATAACACAAAACCTTTGACACATTTATTGAATGAAAACTTGACTCAAACTTGACTCAAACCGACTCGATGGAAAACTGAAATAACTTGAAAAAAATTGACTCAACAGACCAAACACAAATGACTCATGACTGACTTAAAACAAGAATTTACAAAGCTTTTTGAAAAAAGGCAGCAATCCATCAAGATTTGGAATCATGATGACAACCACCTGCATACTAATGAAATATGTACAATCATGTATAATTGGCTTTCCAATGTAACCAATCAAGCAGATGGCTTCTTGACTGATTCTCCCGATCAGATCTCCTGGTCAACAGCAAATACTGGTAACTGGGCATCCAAAAACATAGCTGACCATGATCTCCTTCATCACTGAACACTGCAATAAACACCTTCACTGCTGACTGTAACAAATCTGCCATTGGATCCTGAAAAACATGAAGATTTACCTCCTGCTGAAAGAACATGGTGTCCTTCTCTTCTGATTCTGATCTTCCTTCATCATGTACTTCAGTAAAAATATGTTCCTGGGCTTCAAAGAATTCTGAACATGTGAATGAGCAGATCTCCTCTTGTAAAAACATTTCAACACATGAAACATATGAAGAAGAATCTGAATGGAAATCTTGAATGGTCGGATCTTTTGTAGTCTGAAAATATGGTAGGTCATCTTCATATGATATGACAGTCAGATTATCATGTTCCTCATTGCATTCATCAATCATGAGAAAAGCAACTTTAGATGATTCTTGAAACCCAAACATGACATTCCTATCATCTACCATAAATTCATCCAAAGGAACTGTTTCACTTACTTGAATGAAGATCCCATCTAGTTTTTCATGAACTGACTGAATGGCTTCTTTCTGAAGGCTGTGTTCTAATGAACTGAAAACATTTGAATCCATACCTTTGTTTTCTTCTTTCCGGATGATCTCAACAGCAGAATTCTCCTTGATGGGTTTCAGCACAAGATATGCTTGGTCATCACAATTTGAATGTAGATCTGAAATAGCTGGCTGGTCATTATCACAATCTGAAACTGAAACTTGAGTTCCCGGCATGCTGTCTTCTTCTGTGGGCAGATCTGAAATGACACTTTCTCTTTCATCACTTTCAGCCATATAGACATCTTCAACCTGCTGATCTATAAGGCTGCTTACAAGACTGTCATCCTTTTCAGAAAAGGAAGAAGTTTCACCATCACCTTCTGGACCATGTGCACACTGCAGATCTGAGCTAACTTGAGCTGGAACATGACCTTTCAATAGCCGATCTATCTCATCTTCAGACAGAGGAGATAATACCTTTTGTTTTCTTTTGCTCAAACAGTGATTGTCTTCATTGATTTCAAGTGAAGGAGTATACAAACTTTCCTCATACTGCTGATCCATTTCATATAATTCCTGTTCACTGTCAAGATTCAAAATTCCTTCATCTTCCACCGCACTAAGATCTTGATCCTGCTGCAAATTTTCATGATCGTCTTTATGCTGCTGAAATGGATTTTCATACAGGGCTTCCATGATCTCATCATCCATGAAATTATCATCTTCATAATATTTCTCAAGGCTTTCAATAAAAGTAGAAGCATGTTTGCAATAGTCATGAACTAAATTTAATGATGGATAAGATACTTGATATCTTTCAATGAACAGGGCATGAAAATCCTTTAAACAGTAAATACAGGCCAGCGGCAAATTTTCATACCAAGATTGGGCTTCACCTTCCAGAGTGGCCAGGAATATCTTCATCAAGAAATCTTCAGGAAAATCCACCTTCAACTTGCGAATATGCATGTGAAATCTAACTAGATGTAAAGCAGCATCCTTCTTACCATCATCATTAAACGTAGGCAGATTCCTTGACCAATCTACCTTGGGCATCTTATTCGGAAAACCTGGAATGTGATCTCGGCTCATGGGAGCATATCTTCTTGTGATTCGGTCCATCTTGAAAATCTGACAGCTACTGATCTGCCTGCAGTGAAGTCACCATGAAGCATTGATTTCTGGATTTGTTCAGTGAATGAAGTCACCAGGTGAATGATTTTAGCCTTGCGATGTCTGACCTTTGTTCACCATCAACGATCAGATCTGAACTTGATACATGTACTGGGGAAATTTACAAGTTAAATACTACGATTACAAGTTATACCGGAGATCGACTGAAGCAGCGTTTATCTACTTCGCTGATGCATAGCAACAGCGTTTCGAAGGCTACCTGGCGTGACTTCAGACTCCGTCTATAACAAGCAAACATTTTGAGTTTCTCCCCAGTATGGTCGCCACTATGTTAGCACTCAAATCTACCTCACGCTGAAATGAAGTAAAACTCAAGGCTACATCAAACCACGCTCAGCCTCGTAGCTAGCCCTACGAGGACAGGAGAGGGCTCTCTCCGTCAATCTCGATAAAATGAGCAATAGGGTACGAGATGACTTATGATAGGAACTGATTTTAGGCTAGTAAAGAGATAGGTATGTTTGATTTTTGATTTTTGGTTTTTCGCTGGAGAAATGGGAAAACAAATTTTGGGTCCGGGGATAAGGTCATACCTTTGCAGATTTCAAGTTGGGGCGAGGTAGGTGAATGTCTTGATGCTTTTGATTGGATATATGGACAGATTAGACTGACGAGGAGCTGAAGAGGGCAAAGAAGAACTTGGATCCTCTCCAAACAGCTGAAAACATATAGAACTAACTGAATTCAAAGGCCAAGCACTGTAAACAATGGATTCAACCTTAATCACTCATTCAATTTAGTTCAGAAGCATATGAAAGGATGGCATACATTAAACATGAAGAAACTTACAGTAAACAAAGAAGAAACACCATCAAGAATAGAACACCACAAGGATCCCAACAAGTGCCGCAAAACCCCTGATCTTTCCTTAGCCAAAATATGAAAAGTATGTACAATGATATCAAAAGTATCCCAAGAGTCCAACCTCTCCAACCTCTGAAAATGATTGATAAATTACAATATATAGATCACTCTAACACCTTTCCCCACCTCTAGGGGTCGAATTCCCTCTTCAGGGATCAGTTTCAACCAATTCTAATCATGGAACTACAATCTAGGCAGCTAACAACTTGCCTCTAAAAGAGTGGAAACTGATCCATTACATGATTTTTACCCTTTTGAGAGTGAATCTTCTAGAATAGATAAAAATAAGCCAAAGTTACATGCCCAACATACATTTACATCATAAAAACCCAAAAATTCCATCCACAAGCAAAACTGGTCCATACTAGGCGAAAATCTGAGCTGGCAGTTGAAAATTCAGCAAAAATTTAAGTGGGTCGCTTTTGAGCCGAGTGGGTCACACTTTTTTCAGCCTGAATTTGAGGTACTTCCCGGCATCCAAATTGAGCTCATGATAGCTCGTTGGAAAGCCCTGGATGTTGAATATCCAACCCAAGTGGAATTTCTGAATTTGGAGCTCATTTGACCCTCCAAAACTTCTTTCTCCCAGAAGTACTTCCTGCTGGTGCAAAAGGTGGCAGCAAGGTGGTTTTCATGGTGTTTTTGAGCTCTTTGACCATCCAGATTTTGACGAAATGCTTAGGTGATATCTGAGGATGCATAAATAACCATGAAAAATCCAAAAATGCAAAAATTTCCTCCAGCAAGTGTCCCGAAAAAAAGTGAGCATATGAGGGTGAGACCCACTTAACTGAAAAACCTGTTTTTTGACCCAAAAATTTGAAAATGACAAAATTTTCTCCGAATTTGCCCAAATTCGGAGCAGAGGTCCTCCATCATGTATCCTGCCCAGTCAATGAAGCCTCGGCCAAAATCCGAAGTGGATTAGGCCTTTTCCGCTGTCTCAGTGCTTCGCGCAACCTCCTCTTCAGAATCTTCATTCTCGCTTTGCAGACATGCATGCGAGCCCAATAATGGCCTTTCATGTGACGAAGCATGTATTTGTCTCTATCATGATCCTGTGAATGTACCTACGCTGATGAAGAAGGCGAGACCCTTCCACGCCATGTGGAGATAGTACTCGCGCTGCTGATGAAGTCAACGAGACCCCTTCCACCCCGGGTGGAGATAGTACTCGTCGTGATGTTGAAACAAAGCTCTGTGGCTTCTCTGATATGTTACCACTACTGGTGCACTGCTATGCTCCATCTCAGTGCATCAACCTCAATGATTGAGTCACTGTCCGACTCCTGCTCATACTCTGACTCTGTCTCTGACATGGCTTTGAACAAGATATTTGCAATATGTATACTGATATAGATGCAGTGAAGGAAAAGCTTTAATGTTTGTTCAAAACCCAATAAATGTCACCCATGTACCCAAGTATCACAGAAAAAAAAAATTACAATGAGGATGGCTCTGTTGTGGCATGAAAACTATCACTGTTTTGATCACAAGTAAGTTTGACAATGAGTACCAAATGCAAATGTGTGGTCAACTTTGTGATGATGGCCAAAACTTGTCAAAGGGGAAAAGCATGAGATTGTGTTTATGAACTGGAGAATAGGGACAACACGACAATAACCATAGTGACACAAATAACCATGACAGCGGCAATATTATGGTGATGGCAGCAGTGATATGGTGATGGAGGCTTTATACTAGTCAACATGAAACTGTGCGAAAACATGAAAGGGCATGATAGTAATGATAAAATGATAACTGAGGGCGTGAGGATGATATACACAACGTGCTAGGGCATGAGCATATTTATCATTCAAGAGTTTTCAAACTTTTCATAAAACTGCCCATATACTTTCAAAACCTTTAAGGAATTAATTTGCATGTGAATGTAGGGTTTATACATTCTTCTCTAAGGATGGCTTGTTTCCCCAAAATCAATGACATCACAACCATATTAAAAATCGAATGAGCAATGATTAAAACCTGTTTTCAAGTTGTCTGCGAGCTTCCACTTGAATCAAAAACCGCGCAAACACAATTTTTCTCGGGCTTTGTTTTCAAGTGGGTCGTATCAAGTGGGTCGACCACTTGCGTGGTCGCATCCATTTCAAGTGGGTCGCATTTTCTGGTGTGAAGCTTTTGGAGGCCTTCCAGGTGTCCAAATCGGGTGTGTGATAGCTCGTTGGAAAGCTCTTGGAGTCTACTTTCCAACACAAGTGTAATTATGCAATTTGGATTTCATTTACCCTGTCAAAAATCAAATCTCCGAACACTAGTCAAAATGAGCAGAATGAGGCTGCCTCAAGGCAGAGCGCTGTTGCAGTCAACTTTTTAAGGTCTTCCTCAACTCCAAATTGAGCTCATGATAGCTCATTGGAAATATATTTGTGTCTAGTTATTATTTGACTCATCATGCAAGTCATTTAGCCAACAATACTAGGAGAAATCGTGATTTTACCAAGGTCACTTCAGAGGTGCATTCAATTCTCCTGAGGCAACGGTATTTTTGACATTTCTCCAAAACCATTAAACCTGTGTAAAAAGTGAAGGAAATTTTTCTTCCTTGGCATGTTTTGGACAAAAACCTCTCTCAGTGTTCCAAATTTCATCTTTGATTGCTCTGAAACATCTTTTGAGTGAAACTTACCCCGATGTGTGAAACAAGGAATTTTGTCGAAATGAAGCGAAATGAAGGGGATAAGGGGCTTCTAAATTCTTGGGGAAATTTTTGGGAAGTAGGGAGTGATGTTAGGAAGCAGGAAAGTGTAATCACGAGATTGAGTGAGGGGAAGGGATCCAAAAGGGAAAAACACAGCCTAGCCTAGAAAATTGCCAAGTTGTGGCAAGAAACTAGGGTTTGTGCAAAAATGAAGAATTTGGGGGATCTCAGTGATGGGAAGTGTTTAATAAGGTACATTAAGGATAGGGGAAGGTGTATGAACATCAGGATACAAGTCTTTTCGATGATTTGACCATCCAAGAGAAATTACCTCCAAAACCCTGGGAGAGGGAAATGGACCTTACCTAGGCACAACTGAAGCATGAACAAGATGTAAAATGACCCAATGGAACTTGACATGATGATGAAAACCCTTTGAATGATAGCACACTCAGTTGAATGGTGACATGGACCGACACTTGGACAACTTTGAAAAGAGTGAAAACAAACCCTTAGACCTAATGCCTAGTGACCAAATTTTGCTTTTTGAAGACTCATTGAAATGGCAAAATTTGACTCGACACTTTAAAAATCACCTTGTAAGAGACATGCTTTGATCACTCGGAGGAAGGCTGTCAAAGCGCTAGATCACTAACATTGGCTCCAATGGGGATGGTAGCTCCTTGGAGGTGCCAAGAACGATGCGATCTTTTCTAATGTGCAGAAAGTGCTACTGCCTTCATCCATTGGGCGATGGAATCATTTGTCGAACGGATAACACAAAACCTTGACACATTTATTGAATAACAAAAACTTGATTGTAAAACTCGAATGAAACTTGACTCGAAACTTGACTCAAAACCGACTCAGATGGAAAACTGAAATAACTTGACCGACTCAACAGGGTACCAAACACAAATGACTCATGACCGACTTAAAACAAGACTTTTACAAAGCTTTTGGAAAAAGGCAGAGTAATTCATCAAGATTTGGAATCATGATGATAACCACCTTCATATACCATGAAATAGTACAAATAATCGTGTAATTGGCTTTCCAATGCGGGAAACCAGCCGAGGTGATGGCTGACCGTATTCTCTCTGATCGCATCTCCTCGGTCAACAAGAAACATTGGTAATCGGCATCCAAAAACATAGCGTACCATGATCTCCTTCATCACTAAACACCGCAATACTCACCTATCGTTTCGACTCGTATAAGATTTTTCCAATGGATCATGAAAAACATGAAGATTTACTCTCCGCTAAAAAAACAAGGTGTCTTTCTCTCCTGATTCTCGATCGTCATCTTTATCATGTATTTCAGTAATAATATGTTCTCCAGCTTCAAAAGAAATTCTCGAACAGTAGATGAGCAGCATCTCTTTCTTGAGAAAACATTTCAACACATGAGACATATGAAGAAATGAAAGGCAATCCTCAGATGTTTTGATCTTTGGCACTCGGAATATGATAGGTCATCTTCATATGATAGGACAAGTCGATTATCATGTTCCTCATTGCATTCATCAATCATGAGAAAAGCAACTTTAGATGATTCTTGAAACCCAAACATGACATTCTTTATTTCATCTACCATGTAAGTTCATCCAAAGGAACTTGCTTTATACCATTTGAATGAAGATCTCATCTTTGTTTTTCATGAACTCACCATTACCTCCTCATGAAGGCTCGCTTCTAATGAACTGCACATTTGAGTCCATACCTTTGTCTTCTTCATTGCGTAGATGAACTCAACAGTAAAGTTCTCCTTTTCAAGATTCAACACAAGGTATTCTTGATGCATTGTAATCGAATCGGATCTGATATGAATGAGTGGACATTACTCACAACTGCATTTGAAACTTGAATTTCTCGGCATGTCAGTCTTTCTTTTGTGGGCAGATCCGAAACAAGCTCTTCTTTTCATCATTTTTCCGCCATATAGACATCTCTCAATTCGCTTTGATCTATAAGGTCGCTGACATGGATCGTCATCCATTTCTAGGAAGAAATTTGCCCACCATCACCTTCTTGACCATGTGCACAATGCGGATCTGCGTTAACGTCGAGGCAGTAACATGACCTTTCTAATAGCCGATCTATCTCATCTTCGACGAGAGATAATACCTTTTGTTTTCTTTTGCTCAAACAAGGATTGTCTTCATTGATTTCAAGTGAAGGAGTATACAAATCTTTCCTCTACATCGCCGATCCATTTCATGTATATTCTCTGACTTTCACTCACAAGATGCAAAAATTCCTTCATCTTCCACCACACTAAGATCTTGTTCTGCTGCAAATTTTCATGATCGTCTTTATGTCAGCTGAAATGGATCTCGTACAATGCTTTCGTGATCTCATCATCCATGAAATTATCATCTTCATAATATTTCTCAAAGGCTTTCAATAAAGATAGAAGCATTTTTTGCAATAGTCATGAACTAAATTTAATGATGGATAAGATACTTGATATCTTTCAATGAACAAAAGAACATGAAAAATCCTCTAAAACAATAAATACAAAGCAAGTAGCAAATTTTCATACCAAGATTGGGCTTCACCTTCTAGAGTGGCCATGGAATATCTTTCATCAAGAAATCTTTCAAGGAAAATCCACTTTCAATTTGCGAATATGCATGTGAAATCTAACTCAGATGTAAAGCAAACATCTTTCTTACCATCATCGTTAAAATTAGGCGAGATTCTCGGACCAATCTACCTTGGGCATCTTATTCGAAAAACCCGAATGTGATCTCGACCATGGGAGCATATCTTCTTGTGATTCACCATTCTCGAAAATCTCACAACATCGACTCTCCCCCGCAGATAGTCACCATGAAGCATCTATTTCTGGATTTGTCTCAGTTGAATGAAGTCACCAGTGAATGATTTCACTTTTTTGCAAATGTCCGATCGTTGTTCACCATCAACGATCGATCTGAACTTGATACATGTACTCGGGAAATTTACAAGTTAAATACTACGATTACAAGTTAAACCTAGGATCGATTGAAGCAGAGTGTTTATCACTACTGATGCATAGCAAATGCGCTTTCGAAGGCTACCTAGCATGACTTCAGACACCGTCCGTATAACAAGCAAACATTTTGAGTTTCTCCCTCGCAGTGGTCGCCACGCTATGTTAGCACTGCAACCAATCCTCAGAGCTGAAATGAAGTAAAACTCAAGGCTAGCATCAAAACCACGCTAAACTCTCGTAGCTAGTTCCCCTACGAGGACAGAGAGAGGCTCTCTCTCCGTCAATCTTGATAAAATGAGCAATAGGGTACGCAGATGACTTATGA
The DNA here is from genome assembly GCA_034641835.2 of Pinus albicaulis. NCBI lineage: Eukaryota > Viridiplantae > Streptophyta > Pinopsida > Pinales > Pinaceae > Pinus > Pinus albicaulis. The sequence goes on along the minus strand of CM076577.1, from coordinate 282,263,778 downwards.
TAGAACCGATTTTAGGCTAGTAAAGAGATAGGTATGTTTGATTTTTTGATTTTTGGTTTTTCGCCGGAGAAATGGGAAAACGTATTTTGGGTCCGGGGGATAAGGTCGACCTTTACAGCATTTCTAAGTTGAAGCAGGTAGGTGAATGCCTCTGATGCTTTTGATTGGATATATGACATGATTAGACTGAAGAGGAGTCAAGAGGGCAAAGAAGAACTTGATCCCTCCAAACAATGAAAACATATAGAACTAATCTGAATTCAAAGGCCTAGCACTGCAAACAATGGATTCAACCTTATTCACTCATTCAATTTAGTTCGAGCATAATGAAAGGATGGCATGCATTAAACATGAAGAAACTTACGAAAGAACAAAGAAGAAACACCTATCAAGAATAGAACACCACAAGGATCCCAACAAGTGCCGCAAAACCGATCTTTCCTTAGCCAAAATATGAAAAAGTATGTACAATGATACTTTCAAAAGTATCCCAAGAGACCAACTCCGTAGAATGCCCTTCATAAATTACAATATATAGATCACTCTAACACCTTTTCCCCCACCTCTAGGGGTCGAATTCTCTTTCAGGATCAGCTTTCAACCAATTCTATCTCATGGGAACTACAATCTAGGCAGCTAACAACTTGCCTCTAAAAAGAGTGGAAGCCTGATCCATTACATGATTTTTACCCTTTTTAGAGTGAATCTTTCTAGAAGAGATAAAAAATAAAGCCAATGTTACATGCCCAATATACATTTACATCCTAAAACCCAAAAATTCCATCCACAAGCAAAATCGGCTCCATACTAGGCGAAAAATCCGAAAGCCTGCAGCTGAAAATTCAAAGTAAAAAATTTAAATGGGTCGTATTTGAGCCGAGTGGGTCGCACTTTTTTCCAGCCTGAATTTGAGGTACTTCCCACCATCCAAATTTAGCTCATGATAGCTTGTTCGGAAAAGCCCTCGGATGTTGAATATCCAATCCCAAGTGGAATTTCTGAATTTGGAGCTCATTTGACCCTCCAAAACCTCATTATCCCAGCAGGTACTTTACCGCTGTGCAAAAAGGTATGTAAAGCAAAGGTAATTTCTCATGGTGTTTTTGAGCTCTTTCGACCATCCATCGATTTTGACGAAATGCTTAGGTGATTTCTAAGGATGCATAACCAACTCATGAAAAATCCAAAAATGCAAAAATTTCTCCAAAGCAAGTGTCCCGAAAAAGTGAGCATATGAGGGTGAGACCCACTTAATCGAAAAACTTGTTTTTTTGACCCAAAAATTTGAAAATGACAAAATTTTCTCCGAATTTGCCCAAATTTCGAGTGGAGGTCCTCCATCATGTATCATGCCCAGCTAACGAAGCCTCGGCCAAAATCCGAGTGAATTAGGCCTTTTCCGCCGCTTTAGTGCTTTTCGCGCAACCTCCCCTTCGTAATCTTCATTCTCGCTTTGCAACACATGCATGCGAGCCCAATAATGGCTTTTCATGTGATGTGAAGCATGTCTTTGTCTCTATCATGATCCCGTGAATGCATACCATGTCGATGGAAGAAGGCGAGACCCCTTCCACGCCATGTGGAGATAGTACTGCTGCCGTCGATGAAGTCAACGCAGACACCTTCCACCCCGGGTGGAGATAGTACTCGCCGTGATGTCGAAACAAAGTTCCGTGGGCTTCGATGATATGTCACCACTCTGGTGCACCGATATGCTCCATCTCAAAGACATCAACCTCAATGATTGAGTCACCGTCCGACTCGCTTCATACCCGACTCGCTCCGACATGGCTTTGAAACAAGATATTTGCAATATGTATACTCGATATAGATGCAGGTGAAGGAAAAGTTTTAATGTTTGTTCAAAAACCCAATAAATGTCACCCATGTACCCAAGTATCACAGAAAAAAAACAAAATTACAATGAGGATGGCTCGTCAGTGGTGTGAGAAACTACCACCGTCTTTGAGTCACAAGTAGGTTTGACAAATGACTACCAAATGCAAATGTGTGGTCAATTTTGTGATGATGGCCAAAAACTTGTCAAAGGGGAAAAAGCATGAGATTTTGTTTATGAACCTGGAGAATAGGGACAAAACGTACAATAACCATAGTGACACACATAACCATGACATACGTAGCAAGATATAGTGATGGTAGCAAGCATATAGGTGATGAGTTTAAACACAAGCCAACATGAACACTTCGCAAAAACGTGAAAGGGCATGATAGTAATGATAAAATGATAAATCGAGGGCGTGAGGATGATATACAAGCTAACGTGCTAGGCATGAGCATATTTACCATTCAATAGTTTTCAAACTTTTTCACTAAAACTGCCTCATACACTTTCAAAACCCTTTAAGGAAATTAATTTGCATGTGAATGTAGGGTTTATACATTCTTCTCCAAACATGGCCTCTTTTCCCCAACATCAAAAACATCACAACATTGTTAAAAAATCTCATCGAGCAATGATAAAAACTTGTTTTCAAGTTGTCTGAGTCGACTTGAATCAAACCGGGCGCAAAAACACAATTTTTCTTCGGGGCTTTGTTTTGCAGTGTCGCATTTCCTCAAGTGGGTCGCATCCACTTCAAGCGGGTCGCATCCATTTCAAGCGGGTCGTATTTTCTTGCGGAAGCTTTTGGAGGCCTTCTCGGTGTCCAAATCGGGCGTGTGATAGGTCGTTGGAAATCTATTGGAGTCTACTTTTCCAACACAAAGTGGAATTATGCAATTTGGATTTCATTTACCCTATCAAAAATCAAATCTCCCAACACTAGTCAAAATGAGTAAGTAATGAGGTTGCCTCAAGGCAAGAGCGCCATAAGACAACAACTCTTGAAGATCTTACTCAACTCCAAATTGAGCTCATGATAACTCATTGGAAATTTATTTCTGTCTAGTTATCCTTTGAACCATCAAGCAAGTCATTTGGCCAAACATGCTAGGAGAAATCTTGTTTTTCCCAAGGTCAATTCGTAGGTGCATTCAATTCTCCTATGGCAACGTATTTTTGCAATTTCTCCAAAACCATTATACTCGTGTAAAAACGTGAAAGGGAGGGTTTTTTTCTATCCTTGGCATACATGGATAAAATCTCTCAATTTCCAACTTCATCTTTGATTGTTCCGAAACATCTTTTGAGTGAAACCGATCCCGATGTGGAACAAGGGATTTTGGTCTGAAATGAAGCGAAATGAAGGGGGATAGGGGGCTTCTAAATTCTTGGGGAAATTTTTGGAAGTAGGGAGGGATGTTAGGAAGCTAGGGAAAGTGTAATCACAAGAGATTGAGTGAGGGGAAGGATCCAAAAGGGAAAAACACAGGCCTAGCCTTAGAAAATTGCTAAGTTCGTGGCTAGAAACTAGGGTTTGTTTGCAAAAATGAAGAATTTGGGGGATCTTAGTGATGGGAAGTGTTTAATAAGGTATATTAAGGATAGGGGAAGGTGTGTGAACATCAGATACAAGTTTTTTCGATGATTTGACCATCCAAGAGAAAATTACCTCCAAAACCCCTAGTGAGGGAAATGGACCTTACCAAGGCATAATCAAAGCATGAACAAGATGTAAAATGACCCAATGGAACTTGACATGATGATGAAAACCCTCCCTGAATGATGCTCGCACTCACCGTAACGATGACACGGACCGACACTTGGACAACTTTGAAGGAGTGAGAAACAAACCCCTAGACCTAATGCCTACGACCAAATTTTGCTTTTGAAGACCTATTACGAAATGACAAAGATCTGACCTCTGACACTTTAAAAATCACCTTGTAAGAGCATGTTTGATCACTCGAGGAAGACGTAGTGGCTGACACTAACACCTATGATAAATAGGTTGATTAGGTTCCTTTTTGAACTTTTTCTTTCCTTTACCTTGATTTCCTCTCCTTTCTCTTTCCGGGTCATTCTTCTCCTCCATTAATACTAACCTTCCTAGTTTCCTGACAGCAATTAAGTTTCCCTTTATCTCAGTGCGTTAGATTGAATATTAGATAAGTTTCAAGATTGCCTCTCTTTGATCATAGTAAAGAAATTTGTGTTGAAGGAAACTTCATAATTCACCATGGAAAGAATGGGGGTTGGTTGGTTTTCATTTGAAATCTTCTCATGGATTTTATTAAATATCTTCATGAACTCCTCTATAGTTTCATACGACCTCTTTTTCATTGTCGAAAACTCCATGAGGTAATACTGAAAATCCTTTTTATCACCCCATTAGTCACAAATATTCCTTTCCATATCATCTGAGGAATGTAATGGGTTAGGGGCAGGAACTTGAACCATTTCCACACATATCGTTTGAGAGTTTGCACAAAAGGTCTCATGAAGACATCTTCGTCCTCAACCATAAATCTATCTATGTAATCCTAGAACACGGTAATATGTTCCTCAATAGTGCCCCTCTTTTCACCACTCAACTTGGGCAACAACTTTAGGTAATTTTTAGTAATGTCATAGAATACCCTAGGCAAAGCCACTGGGGCATATTGTGAAGCCATCGAATAAAATGCTTGTTTTGGCTCTTTTGGCTAATTACAAGGTTTCCCTATCCATCCATGATGTGTTATAGAATTAAGCTTGTAGAAGTAGATAAGATCATGGTTTTGGTTTTCTTAATCGCTTGTGGAGTCACCTATTTGATTCTACGCCTAGGACTGAGTGACTCGATGTGTTTTCATGCATCATTCATAGGTGTGTCATTTGTATGATTAGTTTCAGATTATGATAATTGGGTAATCATCATATGTGACCACCAAGGTGATGCTCCAATTATTTGGGTTTCTAAGGGCTTGGTAAATAAAGCTTTAAATTGTTGATTTGAAGCGTACACGAAGCACTTCGGGTTGGAGATGTGGGCTACAAGACTTTGGTTAGAATTTCTCCAAATATTCCTTCTTGATGAAGAAAAAGCATAATGGTATGGATATCAAAATGAGTAATATGTCATTAACACAAAACATGGTAAGTGCGGTATATACGATGGAAAATAATGAATCTTGATCATTGTGGTGTAGTGGTGATTATAACAAATTATTGTTCGAACAAATGAATGAATAAGGTGATAAGAAAATTTGGCAAGTGGAGTTTCCAAGTGGAGGCCACAACATGTAAATTTTCAGCTTTTTTCCACTATAACAGTTTGAAATATATGTCATTTCATGTAGGGAACGAAGTGAAATCGATCCCCAACAATCGTGCCATGAGATGTTGGCTCCCCAAAGTCACACAATGTTTTGTTGTAATGAAAATCTTGGGAACATATAAATGGGTTCTATTTTTTGTTTGATTAATGAATATATTTAAATTCAAATGTTAGTTTTTATCATCATGCCACAATGCTTGTGTTTGATGTTCTCTTGATGTTGGTTTACCCTCAATTTATCCAAACATTAGTTGATGTAAGATGATATTACAAAAAATATACAAAACATACATTAATTTTTTTATGAAAATTAATGATTTCTATGACTGTGAAATTCAAACATGAAATATCAATTATAACAAATTTCCATTACAAATTGAAGATGCATGCACCTTGTTTTACCATTTAAACATCACAATGAAAACATTACATGTCAAATTCTATCATAACCATAATGAACATTATTATGCAGATGTTCAATTTTCCTTGAATAATCAATTGTAACCAAGAAACAACCATAATCAAAACTACATTTAACCCAAAAAATGGTTCTTGTCCAATTCGACCCCCGTTAAGTGTTTTCATGACAACGTGGTATGCACAATTATAATCCTTTAAACTCAAATTAAATCTACCTTAAATTAGTTGTTAATAAGAGATTGGTTTGGGATCAAGGTACAGGGGAAACACCATTACAATGAGTCTTTTTTTGAGCTACATTTATTTCGATTTTCAGTAGGAGAATTCGTAACCATTAGGTTTGACATAGAATTTTGTAAAAATAAATATGGATGAAAATGGAGAATAAAAATTAACCCAATTTAAATAAAAAATTAAGAATGACTATCAACCAAATAAACCTTAGATGATGAATAAGAAATTAAGAATTTGTCCATAAGAAATAGATAATTCGGAAATTGACCAAGTCTTTTAAAACCCTTGCAAGAAATATCAAGAAAACCAAGATACTCTTCAAGCTAGCTGGTTATATCTTGAAAAACTAAAACAAACAATCATACTGATGCCATAATTTATTTTAGCCATAAATATTTATACAACTATACACAATTAACATCATAGATCAGTTTTACAACTCAAAATGTCATAAAAATTGCATAAAATTTCATTTTATTAGTACAAAATTTCAAAATAAATGTGACATGGAAACATACACCATGAGAAGGACACATAAATCAATATTTACTTCATAATTATTTCCCAAAAATTCTTTAAGAACTCCTAACAATTCACCAAAATTTTTTGTAGAGTGTCCCCCACAACCAATATTCCCCCCCACCCATTTTCCATTTCAAAATGAGTCATCCAAATAGGCACTCAAAGAGCTTGACCCTAATGTAAACCACTAGTGGCATATGGAAAACCAGTCAATTTTTTACAAAACTGCAATTTGTATTGAAACTAAATTCTTCTAGAAGTTTCCTTAAATATATGTTATGTTTGGAGTGGGCCACTATAGATTTGTATTTCATAGCATCTCTTACCTATATGGGTGCTACCTTTCCTCTTACTATTGGACATTGATTGGGTCTGGTGCTATAGTGAAACTTTCCTACGAAATACCATAAAATCCAATATTTTGAGTCCTTATATAGGGATGGACTGAAACACAAGTTGACCAGGACATGTGTCCACACCCCATTGGTTCCCAAATTAGTAGTAGGTTTCACGTGGAATTACTTCACATTAACGAGCTACTATCCATGGACAGTCACGAGGAGGTGTGGAAGACACGAAGGGTCACCACATGTTTACTTATGCAACCTCTAGCTCAGTTAACCATCATGCAACTTCCTGGTGTGATGGTTATTGTAATCATCGAATGGACTTTCCTTCCCATTTTTGGTTCTATGTGGAAACACCCCCTTTGAGGCTTCAGATGATGTCAGGAAGGATGCCTTGATTTTAGGCACATGAAACATGGAGAGCAGAGCATCGTGTCACTCAAAATGTGGTGGGTGACATGGAGTATGAATTGGACGTGAAGTAGCAAGGCAATGGGGTCCACCAGGGGGCATATGCGGTGGAAAATGATAGGTGAGGCCAATGCGGTGTGTTGAGTTATAAAAGGTATCTTTTTAACACCTATTTATCCTACATTAATTATCAATCCGGGAACAAATTTTTATTTCAAGAGTGTACTCAGTCTGAGCCAGCAATTTATCCAAGAGCAATGCTGTGTGAGATGTAGTATAGTATTCTAAATACAAAAGTAAACAAACGATTGGAAGATAAATCTAATTATAATAACATAAATTCAAATGCTCTGAAACTTAACTATTCATCAATCGAGGATACAGTAGCAATAACTCATTCCTCTAGAAATTGATGCAATTAAAATAAAACTGGAACAAGACAATCAATCTGGGAACGAGGAAGAAATAACCAATGTTATCTACTGTAGTTGACAGTCCTGCTCTCAAGAAATCAAAGGGAAATCAAAATTGAACTAACTGCTATTGAAAGTAAACAAATAATAACTTTTATTAAAAGCAAGAACTAGAAATGAACAGCAATCTGTAATTGAATGGCTATGTGGATAAACAAAAAACTATAACAATGTAAATAAACAATCTTTCTACAATCTGAAGCTAATGAATCGGAAGTGATCAGCAGCAAATATTAACTTAAAAAAATGATTCTATTAAACACCAAGCCCATAGAAAATGTTGTTAAACAATAATTGACATGAACAGCAAGAAAATGGAGTTAAATATTAAACAAAAAAGCTTTAGTAAACAATAACAAGATGAATAATACGGGAATTAAGATCCATGTTGAAATGGTACGGCGACGCAATTCATTAAGATAACACACCAAAATCCATAAGCAATTAAACAACGAACTGATTAACTTGCAAACTGTAATAAAAGCAAATATGAACTATCTTACAACAATAATGAAAAGATAGAGATACAAATAGCAGATCGATCCACCAGGGTCGGGCCCTCAACCATCAATGAAACACCGCTGGGTTTTACTTCAGAGTTTGAGAAATGGAATGAGAACGCGTCTTTGTATTAATCAAACATGAATAATTTTTACAACAAGTTGCTCTTTGATCATGAGAGTCAAGGAATTACAATGTTACAAAAGGAATTCAATAATCATCCATTGTTCTCCAATACATAATACATGCTCTCCTTTTATAATCAGAAAGAGGAGAAATTAAATAGCAAATATGATCTCTCATAACAATATTGGATTCTTCAAATGGGCTCTTTAACTTCTATAAAAAGAGTGGGTTTTTTGCTCCTGCGCGCGCGTCTTCAGCTCCTGCGTTTAGGTCTGAGGCTGCTGGACTGCCGCCGTCATGGATTCGCCTGGGGGCGGAGAGCCCTCTCCCCCCCCTCCTATCACTTCTGCTGAAGCCTTTCGTAACCTCTTGTCTCTGAAAGGGAAGAAACGCCCTCTTCCGGAAGTCCCTACGTTCATTAAAAAATTGGATGAAATACCAGAGATTGCGTTGCCTGAAGAGAAGACGATCAAAATAGCACTCGCCTTAGCTGACAGAGGCTTGGTCGGGCAGTTCATGGGCCGCTGGCCATCAACCAAAGTGACTGATGAATGGGTCCAACGGAACTGGAGGCCTCTGCTACAAAACAACGTGATCTGTTACGCGGTTGGTCGTGGATTCTTTATTTTCGAATTCACTTCCAAGGAAGACCGGGACCTGGTGTTTAGAAATGGTCCTTATTTCATGGGAAACCAGGGCCTTTTCCTCAACAAATGGACCCCCGACTTCGACCCTTCGGTCGATGTCCCGAAGGAGGTTCCTGTTTGGGTCCGGCTCCCCAATCTGCCGATCCATTGCTGGAGCTTCCAAGCCCTGCAGAAGATCGGTAACAAGCTGGGTCGCTTCATAGACAAAGCTGACAATAGGGGCCAATACACCTGCGCCAGAATATGCGTGGAAGTTGACCTAGAAGCTGGACTGCCGGAAGCCATAAAACTCATAGTCGGAGATTGGCAGCACTTTCAGAAACTGGATTACGAGCAACTGCCCTTCAAGTGCAGAATCTGTCACGAACATGGTCATTTCCAACGAAACTGTCCTAAAGCCCCTGCAAGGGACAAGGGGGAAGAAGAAGGATGGAAAGAGATTAAGAAGGGCAAGGCAGTCTCAAAGCCCTCTGATCAGGCCAAATCTGGAACTATAGGGAGACCCAAGCCCACCCCCCAGGCCAATCCAATCAGAAAAGAAGGGCCCTCTGTGAGATCTTCCTCCGGTTGGAACGCAGAAACCATTGGGGCCCAAAAAGAACCGGAAGACTTGACGAAGGAAGTTAAAGAAACCGGTGCTGAAACAATCACCCCACCAGCATCAGGAGGCAATGAAGGAAATATAGAGAAGGAAGACCATATCAGCCTGGCTTCCGAATCTGATGAAGACTCAGAAGGAAGAACCTACGAATCAGACAGCTCACACGCTACCCCTATCAAATCAGTCAGGGGTCGAAAATCCAAGAAGAAACAGAGAGAGGAGAAAACCTATCTGGATGTTCTCCAAGGCTCTCAAAAAACTCTCAAGGGAATGATGAATACGAGATCAGGGCGCAAGCACGGCTCGGCTCCAAAAGGAGCCACAAGCTCCCAAGCCATTAAATAATGAAGTACGTCTCCTGGAATTGCAGAGGATTAGGCAGCACGCTAAAAGAAGATGCCCTAAAAGATATAGTTAGAATGTATTCGCCTGAAATCCTCCTCATCCAGGAGACGAAGTTGGAGGAAACTCCCCTCCTCCATGCTAGCAAAACCTTCTGGCGCAAAGGCTTTGGTTGTGCTGTCAGTGCAAGAGGCGCATCCGGTGGATTAGCCACCTTCTGGGATAGCTCAATCTATGATCTGATTCAAAAAGACAGCTCCCCCCATTGGCTGCTCACGAAGCTCCTCCATAAAGATTCCGGACAACAAGTAAGTATGTTCAATATATATGCTCCTGTTCTTCCTTCTGAGAAAAAATTCTGTTGGGATTCGATCTTGTCCTATCTTTCACTGCATAATCCTGAAAACATTATCATAGCTGGTGATATGAACGTCACTCTTGCTGTAAATGAGAAAAAGGGAGGCTCCCTAGTCAGGGACCCAGCTAGAGAATGGGTTGAAGACCTCATGCTGGAATGGGAATTGGAGGATATCAAGCCCACAGCAGGGAAGTTCACCTGGTCTAACAAAAGGGTGGGGCCAAATCATATTGCAGCTCGGTTGGACAGATTTCTGGTCCAATCCTCTTTCCTTACTTGCGGTCTAACAGCCTCGTCCAAAATTCTGCCAAATAGCACCTCTGATCACAAACCAATTATGCTCGAGCTATCCTCGGAAGAAAATCTTGGCCCTATCCCTTTCCGATTCAGTTCTCTATGGCTTCAGCATGAGGGGTTCCAAGAGATGGTTTCTGATGCCTGGAAAAGACCTGTTAAGGGCTCCCCTTTCTACGTGTGGGAAGAAAAAATGAGGGGGCTCAAAAAAAGGCTCAAGGAGTGGGCTAGAACGCTGAAAACTCCCTCCTCCAAACGTAAGATGGCCTTGGACAGTCTTGCTGCCCACCAAATATCATTGGAAAACTCAGTTGTTTCCCAAGATCTTCTTCAGAGAGAAGTTGAGCTGCAAAAAGAGTTCCATAAAGCAAGTAGGGAAGAAGAAGAACTCTGGAGGCAGAAATCCAGAGCTCTCTGGCTACAAGCAGGGGACAAAAACACTAGCTTCTTCCACAAACATGCTGAAGCTCGCAAGCAATTCAAAGCTGTCAAAGAAATACATCATCAAAATGCAGTAGTAAATGATTTTGAAGACATCAAGCGGGCAGCTCATTCTCACTTCAAAGATCTCTACTCTGCCCCCGATGATCCACCACTGGATCCCCATGCCTATCCGATGAATTTTATTCCTCAATGTGTTCAAGATGCTGACAATTCTATGCTGACCGCTCCAATCAGTATGAATGAACTTAAAAATACTCTGGACAGTATGGAACCAGACAAAGCTCCTGGTCCAGATGGGTTCCCTGTTAGATTTTATCTTTCCTGTTGGGAAATTATCAAAAATGACCTCTTAAGAATGATCAGAAAATCTCAATCCTGTACAAAGATCGGAGGCGGCATCAACTCAGCTTTTCTGGCATTGATTCCGAAAGAGAAAGGTGCTGCTGATTACAGCAGATTTAGGCCAATCTCGTTGTGTAACTCCAGTTACAAGCTGATCACTAAAATTATAGCCAATCGCCTCAAGAAAATCTTACCGGCCATCATCCCTGAAAATCAAGGAGGATTCATCAAAGGGAGAAAGATTCTTGACAATATTGTGCTGGTTCAAGAAGCTGTCCACTCAAGCTATCACCGAAAGGAGAAAGGTATGGTGATTAAGCTCGACTTGGCAAATGCATTTGACAGAGTAAAGCATGAATTTCTGTTTATGGTTATGAAGAAAATGGGTTTCACTTCAGCCATCATTAACTGGATAAAAGCCTGCATTGCCTCTCCTTGGATAGCGCCTTTGGTTAATGGTCGACCTTCAAATTTTTTCCAAGCCTCTCGGGGCCTAAGACAAGGCTGCCCTTTGTCCCCGCTTCTATATGCCATTCAAGCCTCTGTTCTAAGCTTTCAACTGGACCATAATCAACAGACTCAAACCCTGCCTGGACTTCGTATGGTTCAGCAGGTCAAAGATATTAATCATGCCCAATTTGCTGACGACACTCTATTGCTGGGGGGAGCAAGCTTAAATTCTGCTAAATCCTTCAAGAAGGAGTTGGACATTTATAGAGAGGTATCGGGCAGCAAGATCAACTTTCTTAAAAGCACCATCTACAGCTGGAACTGATCGGTTAAGGAATTATATGATATAGCAAGAATTCTTGAAATGGAAGGATCCTGGGCCTGGGAATCTTTTAAATACCTTGGGGTGCCAATCTTCAAGTCCACTCCTAAAGCTGTCCACTGGCTGCCTCTTCTGGACAAGATTAAAGGCAGAATTCATGCCTGGGGTGCTTCATGGCTGAACAATGCTGGGAAGATCATTCTGATGAAAGCTGTTCTCTCAAGTCTTCCGTTATATCATCACTCTATCCTCCTTGCCCCAAAAACCTTCATCAACAAGATGGAAGCTCTCCTAAGGCGTTTCCTGTGGGAAGGAGGGAAAAACAACGAAAGAAGGTTGCATCTTGTTAAATGGGATATTATTAAAAAGCCTTTTATGGAAGGAGGTCTACAAATTAGAGATCTGGCCGCCCAAAATCAGGCTTTGGGAACCAAGCTGCTATGGGACATAGTCTCTGGAAAATTAAGTTGGAGCAAGAAAGTCCTGTGGAGAAAATATTTTCATGGGAAGCGCCTTAGATGCTTGGACCAGCCTCCTAGAACCTCTAAAGGTTCTCCTGTGTTTAAACTCTGCATCAAAGCGCTGGATCATTTCAGTCATAAACTGTATTGGATCCCAGGCAATGGGCAAAAAATAAGAATATGGGAAGACTCTATTATGGGTGATCAACCTTTAAATCAGCTGGAAAATCTTACCAACATCAAAGACTGGCTCCAAGCTCGCAATTTAAATACCCTCTGGGACATCTCCTCTTGGAAGGAGGATAGACTTTGGGAAGGCTGGCACCTAGGGGAGGTCCCTCAGAGGCTGGAAGGTGAAGCCTCAGTTCTCTTGGATAAGCTTCAAGGAAAAGCTCCCTTAAAAGCTTCAGCAAAGGACAAAAGGGGCTGGGGTACTGTCTCAGGTTCGTATACAGCTGCTGAAGGCTACAAGAGCATTATGACCACTCCGAATGTGCCCCCCAATCCTGCCCGATGGAAATTTATTTGGAATTCCCCCTCTCTGCCCAAAATCGATTTTTTCTGCTGGACATTAGCTCACAATAGCATTCTCACTTGTGACAATCTCCGCAAGCGCGGTATGGAGGGTCCATCCTGGTGCAATCTTTGCATGTTGGATGAAGAGACAGCGGATCATCTGTTCTTATCTTGCCCCTTTGCGCTTGAAGTCTGGAAGGGGGTCCTTATGCTAAATTCGGATAATTTCGAGCTCCCAAGGAACATATCAAATCTCTTCCAATCCTGGAGCAACTTATCTCCCTTTGGTCCTTCCAAGAATCTCCTTCTCAAAAATTGCTGGATGTGGATCCCCAAGATCGTTTGCTGGAAGTTGTGGCTGGAAAGAAACAACAGACTTTTCAGAAATGAACGATGCAATTCAACCGGAGTCATCATCAAAGTCAAAGCTCTTTTGGGTGAAATTCTAGAAGTCATTTCTGCCAATAAGTCTGGGAAAGCTCTGAATAGAGAAGAAGATCTCTGGTTGAATGGGCTGGTCCCTAATCATAAGGCCTGTCCCTCCATTCCTGCAATTGTCTATTCCACCTGGGAAATTAGACTGGAGGAGCATGAGTTTATCAAGTGGAGGTCGGCACTGAATGAGCACTGCCTATTTTTTGACGGGGCCTCAAAAGGCAACCCTGGCATTGCAGGAGGCGGTGGGGTTCTCTTGGGCCCTGACGATACTGAAGTGATCCGGTATGCTTGGGGTCTGGGCAGGGATACAAATAATAGAGCGGAGGCTCTGGCTCTATGGCAAGGTCTTCATCAAGCAATCAACGGTAACTACCTTTCCATATCAGTCTTCGGGGACTCCAGGATCATTATCCAGGCGCTGAATACCAGAAAGTACCCCTCTCAGATCCATTTATCAGTGGTTCTCAGAAAAATTAGACTTATCTTGCCCAATTTCCACAAGATCTCCTTTTATCATATCCCCAGGAATTTAAATGCCCAGGCAGATTTGGAAGCCAATCTTGGCGTTCTCCGATGTAAAACCTCTCTTTCAGTCAACAATGTCGACTCCTACTGCAACATACCTTAAGATAAGTATTTTCTGGGCCAATTTTCTGCTGGGCTCTACTCTGTTTCAAAGCCCCTTTCATTTCACCGGCTATCTGAACCGGAACATCTTGAATGAAGATCTGGAAACAATCCTGGATCACCTTCTAATGAAGCAGTCTAGTCTTCACGGACTCTGCTACTACCCTGTTCACTCTGCTGAAAGCATCCGGTTCAGAGGCAGCTGTGTGAACCATTGCTGCACTTCCTACAGAAGACAAAATGGCCCATTCTCCAGCCATAGCGCTCTCAAAGGTATTCGAAAGCAGGGCTGCCAATCGAAGATCCTGAATGATGACCAGGGGAGTTTTCAAGCCACCAGATCCACTCTGCCAGCGCACAGTTGCAAACTTGACGGTATACTCAGAGCTTATCACCTTGACGCCTTCTCCATTGCTCCATCAGACCATAACAACACTGAGAGAAGATTTCTACTGCTGGGTTTTAGCAACCACTGCCATATAGACTATAGCCTTGAGAAGAAAATCAAGCTCTGCGCTATCATACAGAGCAGCAATGTAAAGTCAAAAGGCCACTGGTTTGGCGCTCTCTAATAAATTTTAACCGTTCTTGTCTAAAAAAAACAATATTGGATTCTTCCCAACAACTTGATCAACTAGAAAATATATTTCCATCTATATTTCAACAAAATCAAGGCGAATTTGGCTTTGCAACTGAGATTTGGAGGACGGACGCAACAACAAATATGAGAAAATCATGCTTAAAGAACCCTGCATTTCTCTCAATATAGGCCGAATTTGGGAAAACTATTATTTAAAAAAGTTAATTTGGTTTGTTCTGGAAAAAAACCCTTGTTCTGGATTTTCCAGATTCTTCTTCATTTGCCCAGAATCTCAACCACAAAACTGCCACTTCTTATTCCAACGAATTTTTGAGTTGGAATATTTGATGATGATTTGGAGATCAAATCTGCAATCTAGGAAATATCTTGGAGGCTAAAATGGTGAGTGTTGGTACAAAATATATTAATAAACCATCATTGATAAAATTATGCATAATAATCATCAATTTATTAAAAATAAAGGAGAAGAAATAGTATTCATCCATAAGAGCATAAATCATTATAAAATGGATTTATATGATACATTATAATAAATGACATGATAAAGAAGAGTAAAAATGGATGAAATAAGTGTTAAAAAGTGGTCGTATTCACAGCCCAACATACCCCCAAACTGAATATATTGCATGTCCTCATGCAACCCATAACTGAATATATTGCATGTCCTCATGCAACCGAAAGACAAAACCTATGTGTTAACCAAGAAAAGAAAATTGTTTATCCCAACTCATGAAATGGATGGAACAAATGCATGTTTCTTCAAACAACGAATATTCAATTTTAGCAATCTTGATAGAGGCATAAAATTTTTTATAGTTGACTTTCAACTATATGTATATGGAGTTGTAGAAAAATGTGACATAAGTAACAACAAACTTTGTTAACCATTTCCTCAAAAATCAGATCGTCTTGATGCACAAATCATGAGATATAAACAAAATGGTTGTAGGTGATACTGCATAATTTTTGAAATTTTATGAACTAATTTAGCATGAAATTATCTGGGTTTGTGTATTTTAATGACACCTCCTTGTTATCCAGAGATCACAAGAATTCAGTTCATAGTTTTAAAGATATATGCAAATCAATTTTTGCACTTTATACAAATGGAATTATATGCCTTAAATGAGAAAGAAAGTGGAAAACATCCATCATGTGTAGCAATTCCTACCCCCAAACTGAATATATTGCATGTCCTCATGCAACCCAGAACTGAATATATTGCATGTCCTCATGCAGCCCAAAGACAAAACCCATGTGTTAACCTAGCAAAGAAAATTGTTCATCCCAACTCATGAAATGGATGGAACAAATGCATGTTTCCTCAAATAATGAATTTTCAATTTTAGCAATATTGATAGAGGCATAACAATTTTTACAATTGACATTCAACTATATGTATATGAAGTTGCAAAAAAATTTGACATAAGTAACAACAAACTTCATTAACCATTTTCTCAAAAATCAGATCGTCTTGATGCACGGATCATGAGATATAAACAAAATTGTTGTAGGTGATAGTGCATAGTTTTCGAAATTTTATGAACTAATTTAGCATGAAATTATCTGGGTTTGTGTATTTTAATGATACCTCCTTGTTATCCAGAGATCACAATAATTCAATTCATAGTTTTAAAGATATACAAATCAATTTCTGCACTGTATACAAATGAAATTGTATGCCTTAAATGAGAAATAAAGTGGAAAGCATCCATCATGTGTATCAATTCCTCCCCCAAACTGAAGAATTAGTATGTCATCATGCGATGCTAGAAAACAAAGAGAGGTGGTTGCTACAATCTGTTGAAATCGATGCTTGGTATAAAACAACATGGAATAAGGGAGGTGTTGAGAATGAATAAGAATATTAATGGATGATAAAGAATATTACTGACATGGTCAGAAGAAAGAAATGAAATAAATCAACACTCCCCCAAACTGAAAGATGAGATGTGTCTCAAAAAAATGGGAAGTGGTAAAGATGTGGAATGAATGATGATAAATAATGCTCAATGAATTTTCATGAAATTCTCCTAAATTCATAATAAATCAGAAAATTATGCTATTTTACCTTAAGTGTTACCTTCGAAAAAATGTGGAATGACATGTAGGGACTGACCTTTGTTGAAGCTGATGTAGGCTGAGCGGATACTGAAAGTGATGCAAAAGGTGGAAGCCATGTGCGCGTTTGCGAGCTTTTGCTGTTAGTTGCAATAGTGTGGTCATGTTGCGAATAGAATTTCCCCCCATATTTGTCGTTCTCCTGTAAACAAATCACAATTCTGTAAGCAATTTTCTTGAATCCACAGTTTTAGTTTTGAATGGCAACAGATGCATGAAGAAATTTTAAGCAGAAAAAATTCTGTAGAAATGCAGTATGAATATTGTGGCAAATAGAAGAGTAGAATACTGCACAACAATTGTACAACATGGAAAGTCATACATACTTATGATATGATCAACAAATTATCGCATTATTGAAATCAATGCACATTTTGAAATCGTGAGTAGATATGGAAATGTTTATGTAATGATTCGAAAATAAGGGAAAATGACAACTGATGTGAAAAAAATACTTATGCGGTCATTATCCACATAAACCATTATGATCGATTTATAAATAAATTTCATGCATAAGAGGTTCCGAAGAAAGAGTTTAGGAGCATACTCTCAATTGATATTAGATAAATATATAAGAAAAGGGTTTATCATTACTATTGATTTGTGAAAAATATGACTCCAATACCATCAACAAAACTCTATTTCCCACAGGTGTCTATAACCTTGACAAAGTTGCTTTATCACCCTTGGAACCATTATCCTTTATTTATGCCCAGGGAAGTGCTGTGTGATGTCATGATGGAGGCCACTATGCTAGCTTGGGAACCAAATGAATCACAATGCCATTCACCAGAAAGGAGTGAAAGGTGGGTAGGCCGGCTCATGATGAGACCTCTTGTTCCAAGGACTTTTTATTTTTCTGAGTTGTCCATTGGATCATATCTCTGGTGTGGTGGCCATAATGGGAATGCCACTTCACTGCTCCTTTATGACCATGGTAGACTGGCTCTTGATGAGACCCCCTATCCTTCATCTGCCATATCATAGAATTATTAGTAATCATATAGAGATTTTTTTTTCTTCTTTTTCTTTACATATAACACTTCCCTATTCATATATAAAGGGTGGCTCAACACACCTTAAGAGTAAGGATGGTGGAAGAAGTATGAACATCTCAATATAGAAAGTATGCCCTTATTCTTATTTAATAAGTAAAAATCAAAGAGAGTTATGAATATTTAGGGAAGAACCAACATGATAAGGATAATCGATCATATTAATTTTAGTGAAAATAAAGACAGCAAAGGGATACAGATGGTTGTGTCATTTCATTTTTCTTATCACTACAAATTTTTTTTCTTAAAAATAACAATTTCTCTTCATTAGATGATTCTAGTAACCTTTAATTTGTGTATCCTTGTATGAATTGTATGTTTGCCTTTCAAAGAGTCATGAAAAATTCACAAAAGGTCCTAGAAATGTTGTTTAAAAAACAAGAAAAATGCACTCAAAAAGTGTTGTTCTTTTGGAAAGGAACAACAAAAGCAATCTGCGAAAATGCTCTTCCTTTGGAAAGAAACAACAAGAATAGTTGACGTTGTTCCTTTTGAAAGAAACAAAAAAACTGTTGTTCCTTTTAAAAGGAACAACAAAAACGAGCGGTGTTGTTCCTTTTGAAAGGAACAGCAAAACTGTTGTTCCTTTTGAAAGGAACAGCAAAAACATGCAGCAAAAATGTTGTTCTTTTTGAAAGGAACAACAAAACTAATCAGCGAAAATGTCATTCCTTTTGGAAGGAACAAAAAAAATAAACACACAAACGCACCGTTTCTTACGAGGAACGTTTGTTGTTCCTTAAGAGGAACAACAAATAGATATAAACGTGCAAAGATGCTGTAGGGAACAACAAAGGGAAAAAATAGAGGAAAGAACAAAGCTAATGTGCAATCCATTTTCAAGCAAATCCAATCAGATAGAAAGGAAAATCTATGTACAGGTTTCAAGAAAAAGTAATTTTTTACAGAATTGGTGCTACCGAACAATTGCGTTCTGCAATTGAAACTTGCATGGTGGGGTCCTTATTGTTCAATTTCCACTGGAGCGGAAATTAAAATTTGCAAGGATCAACACCTGAAACACAAAAACATAAAATAAATCAGAAAAGAAACAACACTTTATTAAGTTACAACGGCTATGATGTTATTTCCTAAGGGAATATCAATTTGTTAATGGAAAAAAATGATCGTTTTCAAAAATGTTTTGACAGCGGTGACATGAATCTTGAAATGGAAACCAATTCTTCATTTTTTTTTGTTATGAATCTATTAGGTAATGAACTGGATGAAATTCCCTTGCTTCACTAAAATTTCTTTCAAGAATCGCTCGTCCATAAATTGACCTTCTTTGTTCTCCTAAGACCTGCAAAAAAACGAGTGTCTACCTGCAATAAAACATTAAATCATGGAGAGGTGCACAGGCTCCCTTAATCCAAGAATTATGAAAAAAACTAGCAAGTAGTTACTCTGTAAAACAAATCCATGGAAAAATAAAACAAATTTTATTTGTTACCTGTGGGAGAGCAGTAATCGACGATACTAACCAGCAATGTTTTAATCATACCTTCTTTATTTTTTGTCCGATTTGAGTGATTATAAAGCCAAATGAGAGATAATTCAAAGGTTTATCTCCAATACAAACAAGTTTTAATAATTCTATCTAATGGTATGCTAAATTTTCTTAGAACAACCTGCCTAATAGAGTCATTTTCGATTTTCTAGCTCAGACCAAGAGTTAAAATTTCAAGCATAATTTTTTCATTTGATGGTGGATTGAACCGATTCCAATTAGAGATTAAATTATATGCATATATATATCTCCAATATAAACATTTTTTTAAGACAAGAATAATTGATGGGTCAAATACGTTAATGAACAGCCGAGAAAACAGAGTTTCAAGAACGCTGATTTATGATAGGAAGTCAGTATTTTGGTCATAAATTCCTCATACGATATCTAAATTGAGTAATTAAAATTGATTTGTAAACTAGATTCATAGAGGAATCTTCCATAGAAACAAGTTTTAAAAATATAGTCATTTAAGCCTCCAAAAACTGACTATCCCAACTCTATTGTTGAGCCGCCTACTAGACACCCTGTCAATGTTTTGGTTCTAAATTTTTTGTTTCAAATCCAAATTGAGTGATTAAAATTGGGTTGGAAAGTAGACATGAAAGGCTATTTAGGATAGAAACAGGGATTAAAATTATTCACTTTTGGTCCCCCAAAACATGACTGTCCCAACTGTGTTTTCAGAAATTTCATCAAGCCCGCAAGCCAAAAAATATGATATTCAATACATTTTTCCATATTGGTGATAAAAATGGATATGAGTGTTTTTTATTTTCAATATAATGCATCTACATACAAAAATATATTAAAATATTTAGCACCGATGTTTATTTTCACAGCGTGTTGCAACAAAAACAACTATTTTTACAAAAATAAAATAATAAAAAAATTGTGTTTATTTTATTTTTTCCACTAATCTACTCTTATTTGAAAATTGAATATGATTATGTATACGATTATTCCCAGTGGAGCCATTTCAAAAATAAGGCCTCTAGTATGTACATACCCAAATTTGAAAAATTCATGTTGATAAATAGTAGGGTATGAGAAGCCAACTTCCCTTCTTGCAAAAAAAAATTGGGCAAGAATTCTCAATTTCTTGGGAATCTTGCTCAGTCTCTTCTGTTTGGCTATGTACCTCAGCAAAGGCTACAGATGGTGATTTTGTGGCCTGAAGGAAACTAGCGGGTTTTCTAGAAATAACTTTCCTAGGTCCTACTGATGGCTGAGATTCAGTTTTCTTATGAATTTCGTCAATAAAGGTCGTTTTCCCAAGGGTCACCAGTCCCTTAGGTTTCTCAGGTTTGGGAGGAATTTTGTCTTGTTTAGCTTTTCTGTTCATTCAAAAAAACAAGCCTTCATTCCTACCTAAAGAAAAAAATTTACCCAATTCTGCTGTGAAGCAGGCTGTGAGCAAGCATGTTCCTTGCTCAATGCGCAGGTTCTTACCTTTCATCTTTAATACCCAATTCTTCCCAAGAAGAAAAAAAGGTCAAATGTGCATCACTCCTTCTAAATGGCATACACTCTCCCTGGCAATGGCGCCAAAATGTTGAGGTATAAAAGGTATCATTTTAACACATATTTATCCTACATTAATTATCAATCTGGGAACGAATTTTTATTTCAAGAGTGTACTCAGTTTGAGGCAGGAATTTATCCAAGAGCAATGCTCTGTGAGATGTAGTAAAATATTCTAAATACAAAAGTAAACAAATTCCTAGAAGAGAAATCTAATTATAATAACATAAACTCAAATGCTTTGAAACTTAACTATTCCTCAATCGAGGATACAGTAGCAATAACTCATTCCTCTAGAAATTGATGCAATTAAAATCAAACTGGAACAAGACAATCAATCTGGGAACAAGGAAGTAATAATCAATTTTCTCTACAGTTGACAGTCCTGCTCTCAAACAATCAAAGGGAAATCGAAATTGAACTAAATGCTGTTGAAAGTAAACAAAGAAGAACTCTTATTAAAAGCAAGAATTAGAAATGAACAGTAATATGTAATTTAATGGCTATGTGCATAGACAACAAACTGTAAAAATGTAAATAAACAATCTTTCTACAATTTGAAGCTAATGAATTGGAAGTGATTAGCAGCAAATATTAACTTAAAACAATGATTCTATTAAACACCAAGACCACAACAAACGTTGTTAAACAATAATCGACATGAACAACAAGAAAATGGAGTTAAATATTGAACAACAAAGCTTTAGTAAACAATAACAAGATGAATAATACGGGAATTAAGATCCATGTTGAAATGGAACATCAATGCAATTCATTAACATAACACACCAAGATCCATAAGCAATTAAACAACAAACCGATTAACTTGCAAATTGTAATAAAATCAAATATGAACTATCTCACTACAATAATGAAAAGATAGAGATACAAACAGCGGATCGATCCACCAAGGCCAGGCCCTCAACCACCAGTGAAATGCCGTTGGGTTTTACTTCAGAGCTTGAGAAATGGAACAAGAACGCGTCTTTGTATTAATCAAACATGAATATCTTTTACATCAGTTGCTCTTTGATCATGAGAGTCAAGGAATTACAATGTTACAAAAGGAATTCAATAATCATCCATTGTTCTCCGATACATAATACTGCTTTCCTTTTATAATCAGAAAGAGGAGAAATTAAATAGCAAATATGATCTCTCATAACAATATTGGATTGTTCCCAACAACTTGATCAACCAGAAAATATATTTCCATCAATCTTTCAACAAAACCAAGTCGAATTTGGATTTGCAGCTGAGATAATTTGGAAGATGGTCGCAACAGTAAATCTGAGAGAATCATGCTCAAACAACCTTGCATTTCTCTCAATACAGGGCGAATTTGGGCAAACTATTCTTTGGGAAAAGTTAATTTGGTCCGTTCTGGACAAAACCCATGTTCCAGATTTTCCAGATTCTTCTTCATTTGCCCAAAATCTCAATCGCAAAACTATCACTTATTATTCCAGCGAATTTTTGAGTTGGAATATTTGATGATGATTTGGAGGTCAAATCTACAATCTAGCAAATATCTTGGAGGCTAAAATGGTGAATTTTGGTACAAAATATATTAATAAACCATCATTGATAAAATTATGCATAATAATCATCAATTTATTAAAAATAAAGGAGAAGAAATAATATTCATCCATAAGAGCATAAATCATTATAGAATGGATTTATATGATAAATTATAATAAATGACATGATAAAGAAGAGTAAAAATGGATGAAATAAGTGTTAGAAAGTGGTCGTATTCATGGCCCAACACGGTGCAAGCTTGACCTATATGTGACGTGAGTGATGACACATGACACAGTTTCATGTGAGGTGGGAGGCAGTAAATTCTAGCCACAAGTTCATGAGGGAGGCATGACCTCTCCGTGTTAACTCTCGCGTATCTTGAGGGCACGAGAGAGTGATTTCCCTTAAATAAGTGGGTGCTCCTATTGTTGGATGTAATTGGGATGTAGATTCTTCACTTTCATTCCCATTTGCCAACTCTTCCCTCTGTGGCCCAACGCAACTGCACCTGGGAATTATTGCGAACACTCGGTACCCATGATATCCATATTGTTCTTTCAATGAGACAATGCCCAAGTTGGGATGAATTTTTTTTCTAGTATGGGCCATTCCTCCTCGCTTGCACTCGAATGGTGTGATTATCCTGCATAATGAAGAGTGTCATAGATCTTACACTAACAAGACCATGGTCATTAATCCTCTATCAACAACTATAAAAATTTAGATATTGCAACACTTGATGGTATGTATATTAGATTCTTGCTATATAAATAACTTTTGCAAAGGAAAAATTTTTCCCATACATGATATGGAGTGGACCTTAACCATAACCCTTGTCCAAAAGGGGGGAAAGGATATGTTGAAATTATACCAATGGATTCAATCCGATCATGTAATGTACTAAAAGAAGATACTGAATCCTTCTACAATATTTGTAGAATATAAAACATGGTCGCTCAATCACATGCAAGTAACAGAAAGAAGGAAATGAATCACACAACACAATATATTCCAAGGGAAAGAAATAGCTCAAAACCCCTCTATCTCTATTGTATAATAATTCAAGGATCATGAAACAATATAAGGCATTATTGCTCATAAGAATCTCCTACACTCTACCAATCGTCTCACATTGTTCTAGGAAAAATTGGATAAACACTTAGCCAATTCATTTCCTTCCTCCATCCTACCTTTCTCACTCAATTCCTAGAGAAATAAATCCCTATTAAATAGGAATTCCAACCTTCCTTGATTGTGCAATTCATCATGGCCTTCTTATGGCTTTATAATTGTGCTCAAGATATTTTCCAATAATACAACTGATGGTTATCTTCCCCTTAACCTCAGTGTCAACTGGGTCTTCATCAGAACTGACATCCATGTAGATATTAATAGTGAATGATCGATTATCTGATTTATCACTACTTGTGAATTAAATATAATTTAATTCACTAGACATCTCACTAGTTCATCACTCAGTTAGAACTAGTTAAACTAATTTTAAATCAATTAATTTGATTTAATTGATTACACTCACACCACACTAGTGTTACAACTACAAATAGACACGAAAAATAATAGAATTGCTCTACATGCTTCATATTAGACCCTCAACTCGAAATTATTGAGCTAACTTATTATTCAAGGCTTATTTAATTGATACAAGTTGTTATGAGTTGAAACTACAATTTATTTAAGGGAAAAATAAATTAGACACCCACATTTTCTTGTTGAATTTCAACACTCTCTCTCAAGAAGAAAAGGATTATCAACTACCCTGATCCTGCCTTTGTGCTATTTTAATTTTCTCTTTTCCAACTCCTTCGTTAAGATGTCTGCATCCTCATCCTCTGTGGGAATGTACTGCAACAACATAAAGTGCCTCTGAACACAATCTCTGAGATGGTGGTACCAGATATCAATATGCTTAGACCTCCCATGGAATATTGGATTAACTGAGATTTTTATGCAAATCGGGTTAGCACACTGTATCGTTGTCTGATCTATTTGATGAAGAAACAAACTAACAAGTATCTTTCTCATCTATATGGCCTTGCATGCAGCATGACTAGCTGCCACGTACTCTTCCTTGGCTGAAATGAGTGCAATTGATCTTTGTTTCCTACTGTACCAAGAAACTTCTATTGATGCTATGTTGAGGATGTCCCTTGATGTGCTCTTCCTATCTAATGGACTGCCTGCCCAATTTTCATTGGTGAAGCCTTGAAGCTTCACTCCCTCTATTCGTTTATACCATAATCCATACTTTGTAGCACCCCTGAGATATCTCAAAACATGTTTCCCCACCTTCCAAAAGAGCTTGGTAGGATTAACCATAACTTGAATAACCTGGTTAATTGCATATCACATGTCTAGTCATGTGCTCACCAAATACATAAGTGAACCGACAAGCTTCCTATAAACAATAAAATCCACTACCTCACCTAAGTTAGCATCCTCCTTCCTCCAATTTCTTGCAAGGGGAGTCTCCATGGGTTTGCTTCCCTCCATGTGGAACCTCCGTAGAATCTCCTTGGCATACTTGCCTTGTGATAAAAATATCTCCCCATCTCTTTGTCGTATTTCTAAGCCAAGGAAATAATGCAAGAGCCCCATGTCCTTCATCTCAAAATATCTTGCAAAATCCTCTTTGCAAGAAGTTATGAGCTGCTCATCACCTGTCAGTATCATATTATATACATAAAGTACAATAATCAAAAGCTTACCACCAACCACAATATGATATAGGTTCACATCTTCTTCACTCTTTGTGAAGCCCAACCTTGTGAAATAGTCGTCAATCCTAGTGTACCAAGCACACGGTGCTTGCTTCAGCCCACACAATGCTATCTAGAGTCTGCACACATGTGAATCCCTGTCAAAGGTATCAAAACCTTTTGGCTGCTCAATCTACACTTCTTCCTTAATAAATCCATTGAGAAAGGGTTTCTTTAGATCCATATGATGTATTGGCCACCCCAACTGTGTTGAGAGTGGAAGGACAGATCTAATTGTTGAGTACATTGCAACCGATGCAAAATTTCTCTCGTCATCAATACCCTCTATCCAAAATAATCCTTTGGACACAAAGTTAGCCTTGTATTTCTCCACACTCCCATCTGTTGCTTGCTTCACCTTATAGATCCACTTGGATTCAACCACTAACTTCCCCACTAGCCTTGGGACCACTTCCCATGCACTGTTTCTGATAATGGAGTCATAATCCTAAACCATGGCATCAAAACATACTCGTTGTTGCACTAATTTTTCAAAACTGGATGGTTCTGTCATAATACATTCACTCATTGTATCCAATATACTTGTTTGGGGACCTTCTCTGCCTATGATGTGATGTAGGTGCTCCTATATTCTCTGTCGGATCTTGTTAGTGTCAATCTTTACATCTTGTCAATAGTGATCAAATGGACTCTTATCATGTCTTTTTAGGGCTCCATATTCAATTTTTTGTCATTTCACCTAGTCTTCAAGAAAAAATTTGGTCACTGGTATTAAGTTTAGGACTATTTTCCACTCTTTCCAAAACTTTAAATTGTTGTTCCATGTCATCAAATAAGCTGAGTAAATCATTATTCAAATATTTTCATCATCATTCCAGTCATCATGACGATGATCTCATTCAATTCAGTGTCTCCATTAGGTCATTAGGGTTTCAAGGTCACCAAACTTCCATTTCATGCATAAAATCCGGCAAGTTGGAAGAGTGGTAATAAAGCAAGTTTCTTCAATAAATTTTTATTTCAAAATTTAATTTTATGTTTCTATATGTAATAAGTACTTCAAATTTATAAATTTGTAGTTTAATGTTCCAAGGAAGATTCAAAAAGTTTAGATTACAAATGTCCAAGTTTGTGAAGTCAAAAAGAAGAAAGAAAGTCACGTGGGGCCCATTATCACTTAAATAAAGCCATTCCACGCTTATAAAAGGGCCAAAAATTCAAAAAAATATTTCATTTGCACTCCTCTTTCCCTTCATCATTGAGATCATCCTCCATTTGGTGAGAAAACTGTGTTTTTTTATCTCTAGGAGGAAAAAAATGGGAGGCGTTGCGCATATGTGAACTATGCTGCATATCTGGAGGAGGCATTGCGCATCCATGAATTGCATTGCGCATGGGGAAAAATTGCCCAATATTGCTAAAAAATCACCCAAATCAAAAATTTCAGCCTACATTCCAGATTTTATACTCTCAAAAGCATCTTAACAAGTAAATACATTCATCTTTGTGCCCTCTCTTCTATGGAAAACCAAGAAATGATAACAAGCTAAGTTCCCTAGGTTTTTATATGAATTTCCTTCTTTTGGTTGTCAAATTATCAATTAATGTTATAAAACTCTAGTACCATTGTGCCTACACCTCTGTTTTCTAGTTATACACCATTCTCATACTTCACAGAGCATTTCCCCTCATTTTTGCATCATCTCCCTACAAACCCTAGCCCTAGTCTACCAAATTGGTTCATTTCCCTAGCTCACTCCCCTCACTCATTTATCTTCATTTCACTCCCTAAACACTCCTAAGATCCGTATCACTTTCCCTAAATTTTTCTACCCCCATCATCCTTCCCTAACTCCCTCATTTTGTTCCCTATACTCACTTTTCCTTGTTTTACCTCTCCCCATCATCTAGGGTTTTCAAATCATGGAAGGAGATTCCTCACCATCAGAGAAGACAAGAAAACAAAAGGAGGGAATGATACTGAGGTATGAGCCCTCAAATTGCAACTAAATCATTTCCTCACCCTTCATCATAAAATCCTTTGATGATGTCAAGTGCCTAGGGTTTTGTCAAAGGGTGGAGGAAGTAGCTTCCCATGAGGAGCTTAAAATTTATTTTGCCACCGACTTGAAGGAAGAAAAGGGCATGATTGCATGAATTTATTTCACATTTTTAGTTGATTCCATCTCTCATGCCACAAGGATACCTAATCATGGAGAATATTGGTTCAAAGGCATGAACCTTGACCTTAGCCAGTCTGAAATCCTTCATAAAATCACAATACAAAGAGACTCATTCTCACATTATTCCATTGAGATACTTGATGGAAACATATGCACCATTGATGAAGGTGGTGATGAAATTATTGACATCTGAGGGCAGGTTTTCCAGATTGTATTGATATCCTATCAGATTGTTCATGTACTTCACAGTAGTGAACCTAAACTTATGAAATTTCTTGTATAGCAATGTGACCAAGATGGCATAAAAGGTGCAGGTCATGAAGAAAGATCATTACCCTAGCCTCTTTCACCACATATTTTAGAAATTCATAGTTCTCTATCAGTTGGGAGAGAAGAACATTCCATTGGATCCCTTCATTGAGACAACATTGCAGATGCAGACAACCACTACACAACCTCAACATCAAATCATATCACCTACCATCTTAGCAAAAACCATGGAGGTGGGATCATCAAGAAAAGTTGCTAAGGTTTCAAATAGGCCTAGCCTTCAGGTTAGTGTCATCTATCAGAGAGGCAGGATGCTTTTGTTTTCTCCTCAAAAAGAGGAAGGCGCCAAGCCTATTTCACTACAAGGATCACCATCAGCACAACATGAGAGATCCATGCATGATGAGGAGAAAAATGACTTTCACTTAGTTGACTTGGAGGACCATGATGAGCAGGAAAAATTACAGAGGGAAATCAAATACAAGTATGATCAGATCAAAGAGCTCCAAGATAACTTAGCAAGGTCCCAATCTATCATTTCATTTCTTCAGTAGGAGAACAATCAACTCAAGACACAACAGTTTATTTTGGAGAAAAGGTTGTTTGAGGCAAAAAAACATGAGAGAGGAAAGGAAGTGGCTGAGCATGATGAAAATGATGAGCATGAACATCAGGTGAATAAGAACAGGCCAAAAACCATGGGTATCAAGAAGGCACTACAAAAAGAGAAATATCAAAACCCTACAGATGATGAGCTCACTTTTGAAGAAAGGATTTCCAAAGAGATTAATGAGGACAAGGAGTTTTTTCTTGAGAAGATTAATAATCACTTGGAAAATCTCCTGTACAATGAAAAAAAGGATAACAAGATCCACAAGCACATGGTTTCCCGCTATTAAACAAAAAATCAAATTACACACATCAAAATCAAGCAATTGCAAGACAAACTCAAGCAAACCCAAGACAAGCTTAAGCAAACCCTAATTAGCCAAGAGGAGAAGGGAAAGCTTGATTTTATTGCTGATTCATCCTTGATTTCATATTACACCTCATCCAGCACCTATGGACCAATTTTAGGGAGATTTTGGGAAAATTTTGTTTTTTGCTCAAATTTGGTGCAAATTCAGAAAAACAGGAAAATTTACTAAGGCTGGATGCGTAGCACCTTGGCGTTGCAATTTTTTCTCAAGGCACCAAATTCCAAGTGGGTTAAATTTCTGGAAAGCTAATGTCATCCTCTCAAAACCAATTTCCTCATATTTTCCATAAAGGGCACAAATTTTGAGAAAATGAGAAAAAAGGGGTCAAAAATCAGCATTCTACCCCTATTTTTTGTAGGTGTTGCGCATCCAGAGACCCCTTCGGAGAATGAGATTTTTAAGGTCTTCCCATGGGTAATTTTCAAAAATTCAAAGTGTTATGGAAACTAGACAGGCAGGGCTGGTTTAACTGTCTCTCATATTTCCATTTTGACTTCATCAAGGTGCCCAAAAGTGGCATCCAAGTTGGTGTTGTGCATCTGCAAATTTATGAGTTTCTATAAAAATTTCATTGTGTAATTTTTGTCAATTTTGATTTTGACTTTTGTAAAACTAAAAAGGTGAATGTAAATGAACGTCAAGGTAAAAACGTAAATTTAAATGGTAAATATGGAGGTAAATATGTGTCTTATCCTCCATTTATTGTTTTGAGGATATGTCTCTTGATGGTTAGGAAAATGAGGAATTTGTTGTGCAACCTCGCTAGTGTGTAGCTGCCTTCAAATAGGTGCATTAATGTGACTTTATTGCTAGAAAATTCTACCTCCAAGGGAGGATTTCAACCTCAATATCTATATGAGGCCTTTGTTAGTCATTTCCAAGGTTTGGAACATTGAACATTGAGCTAGTGTATTTCATTTTGACAGAGTAATACAGTGAATACAAAGAAACATTGCAACTTAAATTTAGGGATTCATGTGGTGAGCTTGTATGGCTATGTTTTTCTTTTATAAGTCAATCCATTGAATTCTTTCTCTTTCCATTACATATCTACTACTTTCACTCATTTTCTTTAAATATTTTAAGCATGATTCATGAGGAATATATGCCCTATTTTGATAAGATGATGATGTTGTGTTTATTTTCTTATTAAGGAATGAATTCATACTTATATGGTTTTTCCTAATATTTTTTTTCATCCTACACCATAACCATAAGCTTAAAGGGTCATTCATGCTTGATTACCTTTCCCCTTTATTCCCCTACAATTTTTTATCTTGTAACCCTACTAGAGTTTCAAGCCTATCTTTAAAGGTCCATTTTCATCCAGCACAAAAATAAAAATCAACCAAACCCTAATATGCATTTCTAGCCTAAAATATTCATGATCTAGTCAATTTGGTTGTGATTTTATTGAGAGGGACCTCTCGACCTAATAGGGCTATATAATAGGTCAAAGTGGTATGTGGTTACCTTTGATGGTCTCCTTCTCAGCCTCCAGAGAACTTGTGGAGTGCTAACACATCTAACATCAGTCTGTCAGCCTCTCTGGTGCGCTTCCTACCATTTCTGGTGGATGGCTCTATATGAATGGTTACTACCACTCTCTGTTCCTCTTCTTGTTTCTTCTCCACATTATAATTTTCTTCCTTTGGAACTAAGAGTTCCTTTGTTGCATGCAAGTGAAGCTCCCTCTAAAGGGACAACCACATGGCTTCCTCCTCATCAAATTTTACATCTCTCCTGACAACTGTCATCCTGTGTGCTCAAAAATACACCCGATAGTTGTGGGGAGTATCTTTGTATTCCACAAATATCCCAACCTCTCTTGTTGGTTCTAGCTTCTTCCTGGCATATTTAGTCACATGGAAATAGAGATATGGGCCAAAATTTTTAAAAATATGAAACATCTGTTTTCTTACCTAAAAAATCCTCCTCTGGTGTACTCATGCCAAGTATCCGATGAGGACTACATTTCTGCTAAAATACCGTTGTGTTGCATAGCTCTACCCATATATGCAATGATAGGCCCTGATCATGTAAAATAACTCGTGCTACTCCAAAAATTGTTCTATTCTTTATTTCTACAGCCCCATTATGTTGTGGGTTATGAGGTGCAATCAATTCTAACCAAGTTCCTTCTTTGGCACATAATTTCTTGAATTCATTAGAGATATACTTACCACCATTGTCGCTCCTTAGAGCCTTCACCTTCTTCCCTGTATCTTTCTCTACCACTATTTTGAACTCACAAAACTTGGAGAACGTCTGATCTTTCTTCTGCATCAAGAAAATACAACACTTTCTAGAAAAATCATTAACAAAAATCACATAATACCTATGCTTTTCTATGGAAGCTGTTTAGAATGGTCCACACACATCTGAGTGAACTCTCTGAAGGATTGTCGTTGATTGGTTCCCCTTCTCATGAAAGTTGGCCTTTGTATATTACCCTATAGTACAACCCTTTCATGTGTCTCTCTACACAAGTGTACCCATTGGAATCCATATATAAATATGATGTATGATCGTCAAAGCACTATCGTGTAGATGACCCAACCTCTTGTGCCATAACTCACTGGTACCTCGGCTCAACACCTCATCTTCTTTACTTCTCAATTTTGTGCAACCATCTACATCAAATTTGTAGAGGTTCTTCTCACAAACCCAAATATTTTTTACCTTTCATGTGGCTTTGTGATGAAGGAACGCCTTTCCTTCACTGAAAACCACATCATATCCAAGATCCTCCAACATAGCAACTGAAACTAAATTCTTTTTCAAACCTAGTACATACATGAAATATTTTAATATGAAAGGTTTACTTGACTCTCTCTGGAAAGTAACTATACCAATCCCCATTGTGCTATACCTCCCGTCATCACCCATCTTAATGTGCATCTAAAGATCCTTCTCCTCCAAGCTACTAAAGAGTTCTTTGTTCCCATCCATGTTGAAAGATGCTCCACTATCCAAATACCACATAGATCCCATAACAGTTCGCACCATGCATGTGATGAGAGAGAAGTCCAACTCAAACTATGAGGCCAAGTCTTCACCCATTGCATCTCTTGGAGCATTCTTGTTGTTCTTCTTCTTTTGTGGACAATTTGCGGCATAGTGTCCATGATGGTGATAGTTGAAAATTTTCACCTCTGACATGTCTCACTTCTTGCATTCTTTGCTGGTGTCGGATTTGGAATGGAACTTCTTCCCTTTCCACTTATTTTCCTTTCTAGCTAAGGCACAATTTTCCTCATCATCAGTCTTGGATGAGGGTCCATGCATGGTATTCCGTTGAAACTCTTCTTGTACTAAATGTGAGCATAGTCACTCCAACTTTGGTAACTTTTCCCTCCCATTCACAGAGTCCTGGTAACTATGCTAGCTCTTGGGAAGGCCAAGAGGTGCTAGGCTCACTAAGCCATCATCAACCACAGTAATCCCAACACTTCCAAGATCATCTCGACATTGAGTGACCTTGGTCAAGTATTTCTGAATTGTGTCACCCTTCTCCATTTTTATTTTCTTGAGCTTGTCCTTGAGTGCCAATTTCCTGTGGTCATTGTTGCATTGAAACAGATCTATCAAGGCCTTCCACATAGCACATTAGTACATATGGTCAATTTTTCGACACTTAAGTTCTGATAGTTTTGACATATTGGCAGAAATTTCCCCAAATTTTCAAAAAAAAATTAATCTCGCCACGTGGTCTAGCACTTGCAACCCAAATGGTGACATTGTCACTCTTGTGAAACTATGAAAAAGAGTCTCTATTGTGACCCACCCAGCTAGGGTGTCGCAATAGATATATTAATAGAAGATAATGTCGCTATAGCGATGTCCATGTTATGTGTGTCAATATACTGATGGATATCAAAAGACCATTGTGGAATGGTCACTTTACCTTTGATAAAGTCAAATTTGACTTGGTCAACTAGGTTTGCAATATTGACGATTTATTTTAAATATATAGTGCACGTTGTAAATATGTTTTCCTACAACTTTGCTGTAATAGAGAAAAAATTTATTGTAGTAGCGATGGTTGAAAAAGGGTATATGGTATTTTTTTATATTAAAAATGTTGGACACCTAATCCTCTATGGGTAGGTGTGGAAGCCGAATACTCATAAAGGAGTCCAAGTGAGCTTGGAATGTGGAATCCAAGAGTCACATTAATGTAATATAAATGTACATCTATGAGTAATAGAAATGCAACCAATGCTTATATTTTCCTTGAATGTGTTTAATTTCTCAACCACCATGTGTGTGTTTAACATGGTATCAGAGCTGCAGGTGAGGTCCTGGCATTTTCAAATTTGTCCAGCTCCATTTTAGCTTTTCTACTCTTGTAACTCCCTCCTATTATGGCAATTTTTTGTATAACTGACCTCCTTTGCCATATTCTTTGTCCTTTGTGTGTTGATCTATTAACACAGTACAGTTCGATAACGGGCATAGACCACAAGACTACTGGTGTGACTGTGTGCTCAAATTTTCAGCGTTCTAGTTGTTTGTGCTAAAACCACCGCTTATACATGCTCCTCCAGACTTTCATTTCTCCCTCTCTATCGTTTGGCCTTTACGATACTTGGCCCTGCCTCTGTCGACCTCTTCCCATCACCCCATTCCCTCGGGACGCTGAGATGTAGTGATTTTCCCCATGCTCCATTCACATCTCGAGACTAGATTATCTCGATGCATATTGATTAATGATGGGAAAGGGCTTTGGGATCAGTGAGAAATCCATGGCCAGCAGGCTTGGAAAATAATTAAATGGTCTAGGACTATGGGACGACATTAGAGTTGATTAAACCTTTCTCTTTGACTCTAAAACCCTCATTTGTGCAATTCCGTCGGGAGTGAGTTTTCCCTGCAACATGGCGGAGATGTTATTGTTCTGCGTCGGATTGGTTCTCACTTCCGCAGCTGGATAAAGTATGCAGGGTTTGATGCTGATTTCAGTTCTTTTTCCTTGCTTCTCAAGCCATACCAAAATCTACTTTGTTAACATCGACATACAGGTCAGAGTTACATCACCTCAACCCTTCCATAGTGGCAGGAATTCCACCTCAGTGCTAACTGTCCACAAGTGTGAACACATGTTCTCTCTTGCCCGAATTTGGGTTTTATTAGCTTTGGAATATAATATGACTTTTAATTTTTACAGTATATTTCAATGGTAGTATTTTAGAACCGATGAGACGATTCAGCCTCTTGTTGAGGTTCTTGATTGTGGCATACTCTGTTGGTGCATTGCAAGCACAACGCCACAATTTTATGTTTTCTAACTGTTATGATATATTGGACATATATATTTAAACTTTGAAAATTTTCTTGTTTTAGTTTAATTGAGGAAAGGTTCCAAATGATGAATTTAAAGTAAGTATTGGAGATCAATTTTTAAGAGAATGGGCTTACCTTTCAAATGAAAATCGAGGGAAATGTTGATCTTGGTATACTAGTGTGGTCGTTTTGGTTGGATGCGATACCAATTCTGGTGCTGCCAAGAATATTTTTCCTTGAAATGGTATGTATTGACTCTGCATTGATTAATGATATGAAGTATTTTTTGGGGTGGCTATATGTATAATGGTATATATGTTTGAGTAAAAAAAAAAAAAAATTGGTTGAAACAACTACAACAAAGTCAAAAATGGTTGAGGAGTTTCTGTCGGGAGTCAATATGTAAACTGTTCCATGCAGTGTCTTCATTAAAAATATTTTTGTTCACAGGCATCAGGGATTGTTTATATTTTAAAGTTGCACCTATTTTTCATTGTGTGAGATATTTGTTCATTTGTAGCTAAAACATTGTTATGAAATGGATCAAATTGATGATGCATTAAATTTATTGAATATCCTAATTTGTTCCACCATTGATGGGATGGTAAAAGTGAGCAAGGAAGATCTCTCTATTCAGACCTATTTACATAATGCACAAGAAAATATCAATTTTTTGCAGCTTTAATCTCAGCTACAACAAGAGGAGTTACAATAGCGGAGTCATCATTCTGAACTTGTTTCTATTCAAAGGATTGAAACAGACTCCCATAAACAGCAAGTTAGTAATGTTGCAGTTCATGCACATTCAATGCCTAGTTCAAAAGAAGATTTGTATGCAGATGCAGAAGCTCACAAAACACCTCCCAAGCCCATCACCAGACCTTGGGAAGAGCTTGTCCACAACAAGCACAAAACTGGTCTTGGATATGACAAGGAGTCGTCCTTTCATATTCCAGACTACTCCAAGCCCATCAAATTTCAGAGTGTTGGATTCATTTATGACAATTCACGTTCAGTTGTTCCAAATCCTTCTCCTCTTCCACAACGACAACAGATTGTAGAATGCCAACACTGTGATCGCGTTGGTCGTAAGAAAGATCATTTTTTCGATCTTCACCCATGAAAGCACTATGGTTGACACACCCATTGTTCACACAGATGTTTCAGAAAAAAGCGTCCTACAAGAACAAAGATTCATATTAGATGGATCGCTTCTTGGCAATGGGCATCAATAGCCAAGAAGATGTTTAAGTCACATGTCATAACTTGTTCTAGAATATTGAACGAACTTGCAGTTGAGTTTTCACCATCATCTCACATTGTAACTGACAGGGGGGAAAATGGTGGTCATATAGAAGCTTAGAAGTCACATCAAGCAAGCCTGAGCCACTATCTCTCATTCCAGATTTACAGTTATAGCCAAAGACACAAAAATTCAAGTGAGCCTAAGCCACACTTCGTCATTCCAAATTCAGAGTTGTATGCCCATGAGGATGCCTTTGGTTGGTGGACAGCCTTAAGCCATCCATGTGAGGTTCATATTCTTCCTCTTCAAAGAATTCAGAGCAGATCCTCTAATAAAAGACTTTAGCTTCTTGCGAGATTTGGTAGAGTTCTAGAAAATGCATTAATCATTTCAATGTTGGTGGTTATCCTTAAACCATCATAGGTTGTAGACCTCCCTTCTTCTAGGTTGAAGGTCTCCCTCTTCAAATATGAGGGACACTTCCTCTAGTAGAAGCCCTCAGCTTCTTGCCAGATTTGGAAGAGTTCTGGGACCTATAATAAGCGTTGTGTTCTAGTGTTCGTGGTCATCCTTAAACCACCTCTTTATGCCAAAATTTTAAAGTGATGATTAAGCCTAAGTGTTGCCATGCATACTTTTTATATTTGTAATACAAATATCTTCTTGGATTCATACATACCCCTTCAGACTAAGGGGGGGATGTTGGACACCTAATCCTCTATGGGTAGGAGTGGAAGCCGAACAATCATAAAGGAGTCCAAGTGACACTGGAATGCGGAATCCAAGAGTCACATTAATGTAATATAAATGTACATCTATGAGTAATAGAAATGCAACCAATGCTTATCTTTCCATTTGAATGTGTTTACTTTCTCACCCACCATGTGTGTATTTTACAAAAAAAACATAATTTTTTTCTTTTCTTTATAGGATAATTTGCATCAATGGAAGAAAACATTAGAGGTGGAAAACAAATTCAAGAGGGTGAAAGGGGTGATGGTAAATTTTATTTCCCTTGCAACAAATGTTGTTTGAGACGTAAACAGTTAGAGTTTAATAGAAACAATTGTTAGTGATCAGTAATTTTCACTATTCGTATATGAATAAATATTGGTTATAGATTTCTAAAAGAAAAATTCCATGAACATTGTGAGTTTTAGAAATCTCACTGCCTTCATTATCCTCAGAGAAAATTTTTCATTGTCCTACCCTTTTGCCATTTCATGATCACCTTGTAACTCCTACAAACTCCAAATGGCTTGTGCCTCTCATTTCCATATTTTTTCCTACCCATAATCTCATTACTCTATTTTTCCCTTTCCTATGACTCCATTCTCCATCTAGGTATTTCCTATAAGCCTGACTCATTCCCATGATTCCCCAAAATTCCTCAAGCATTGATTGTCTCAAAACTATCTCTGTAGGCTCTGTAGATAAATCAGGTACATTGGATTTTTTATCTTCATTACACCACTTGGTCAATACTCTTTTTTTCACTTAAATATTCCAAGAAAATTTTCGGTCAAATAGAGGTCAAAGAACCCCCCACTAGGTCAATTAGGGTTTCATGTGTTCGAATGTCATCATTTCCAAAGAAGACTATCATTCAGTTTCAAAGTCTGCATATGAGGTAATGGAAAAGCTTGACACTTTTTAAGAAGTTTTAAAATGTCATATCATCAATCATAAAGCAATACCAACTCATAAACATCATGCCTCCATCATTTTCCAAGAATTCTTTCCAAGAGTCAAGTCATTTGCCACACCTAGGGCTAGTTTTTATTGAAACTATGTTTCTGACCAAACAAAGATGAATTTGACAAAAGTGAGAGAGGGTTTTGTTCATCATAGTTCCAAGAAGAAAAACCTCATTCATTTTTTACACAGGTATCATGGTTTTTGAGAAATGTCGAAAATATAGGTGTCACGGGAGAATTGCTGCACTTCTGGAGTGACCTTGGGAAAATCAGGTTTTCCCATAGCCAGAGTGTCCAAATAACTTTATTGATGGGTCAAAAGATAACTAGACTGGAAGAGATTTCCAATTAGCTATCGTGATCTCAATTGGGAGTTTGGGAAGGCCTCAAAAAGGTTCTTTTAGCAACACTCTGCATTTCTTGTAATATTCCAAAAATTTAGCCTTCATCTAAATGGAACATTATAGTTGGTTTTATCACTAGGTAGGTGAATAAATGGGTAAAGAGACCCATAAACCCATTTAGAAGGAATAATGACACTCCTAATGTGAAAGGAGGAAGAATAAGTAGTTGGATTAAGCACCTTTGGGTGTGAACAAGGATTGGATCATGTTGATTCAATCCACTTTAACCAAGTGAACATCTTTGTCTAGATACATTGAATCTCCTTGATGAACATTGCAGTTTTAGTGGAGGAAAAATTGTATGATCTTGGTGGAAAATATGGATGGGACCCAATGCGAAGAGGTTCGCTTGCTATAAATGGAGAGGATGGGAGCCTTTTTATTCATGTTTTAGATTATTATTTTGATATTGGTTTTCTTAGACTTTGGCTTTGTCTTGCTTTTTAGCAGAGTTTTAATGCTGGTTAGCACCGGGTGTTCCCAAGAGAGAATTCCACCTCTTTGCTTGAGAGGCCTCTTGGAAGAGTATGGTATTCATTTCCACATTTATGTTTCCAGGCAATCTACAACTTCTTCATCAACGCAGTTTCTGCAGGTTATTGTACGGTGTTGCAAGGTGCAACAATGGAGGGGTTAGAATCCCACTTTCTGAGATAATTTCTCATAAGAGGAAGGTTTACTTCACTTCGGAGATCTGTTTGGAGATTTATTGAGAAAATTTCAGATCTTTGGCACCAGGCCATATATTTCCCATCATTTCTAGTGCTGTTCCAACTGGGAATTGCATTATTTTGGACGACAGCTTCAATGGCAGATCTTGGGCTTTCTTTGCAGTTTTTCCTTGTGATTGAGGGGTTCATCCTTTCATGGGAGAATAAATTTGTGGGGATCAAATTATATCTATTATACTTCAGCCTTCTACACTCTTGTTCTTCAATTTTTCAGTATATCTTCAGCCATTGGGCTTTATATCCCATCTTGTATAGAGTGTATTTCTGAAAACCCTTTGTCGGGTTCTTTGTAGGAGTTGGTATTGAGCATATATCTGTATTGGGCATATATTTTGAGGCTTATAAAAACCCTACATATTTTTTACATTAATTTTTTGTAGCAGTGTATTTTTAACTGCACTATAGCAGTCTCCAACATTCTTGTATTCTGACAATAGCTCATTTGTGGAGTGATTTCTTATGGGAGGCTTGTTCCTTCATTGTATATGATTCATGCCTCACTATTATGTATTTATTTGCTGATATAATACATGATTTTATGTCTCCATATTGATCTCCAATGATTATGAGTTTATTTACATTACTACTTTGAAATTTGTGTTCATGTATTGATGCATTCCCATTTTGGGATATTACATTTCTGCACCGCCATTCAGAACTTTTTGACCAGTCTTGGGAGATTAAAATTTTGACTAGTCAAATCAACCCCAATCAGAGAAAAAATGTTATATTTGGAAATTATATGGGTCAATATTTCCACCAAGCTATCACGGGCCCAATTCCGACATAGGGAAGGCCTCCAAATGCCCTCTGGAAGTTGGCGCTGCACTTAGGGCAGAAGTGACCCGACATGACCTGAACGCATTCAGGTGTTGTGCTTAGTGTAGAAGTGACCCGACAGTACGTTCAGGCACTGTTCTTAAGGAAAAATTGAAAAAAATGCATTCATGCGTTGCGCCTAAGCTAGAAGCCCTCCTTCACTTGCAAATTGTAAAAAATTGATGGAAGGACAACTCTAAGCTACACCAAAGACTCTCCAAAACATTGAAATTTGGTAGGTAGATGTTATTTTACTCATTCTCCAAGTGAATTTGATGATTGGATGATTAAAGGAATTAACCAAACCCTAATGAATGGAAACCCTAAATCCCGATGACAAACACTCAGTTTTGACCTCCAAGCAAGAATTTAATTAGTCAAGAAAAGTGTGAATTATGGTAATTACGGTAAGTTGGAGTTAGCTCTTCATC
Source organism: Pinus albicaulis (assembly GCA_034641835.2). NCBI lineage: Eukaryota > Viridiplantae > Streptophyta > Pinopsida > Pinales > Pinaceae > Pinus > Pinus albicaulis. The sequence goes on along the minus strand of CM076577.1, from coordinate 282,224,623 downwards.
TAAGCTGAAAGGAGATCACTCATACACCTACACCTCCATCTCACTCACTTGCAAAAAATTTCCTTTCACCATTATTCCATTTCACTCATCCTATCAAGTTTCACAAGCAAGCCTAGGGTTGTTTAAAGGAAACACTAATCACCATGTCAGGAGAAAGACCATGCCTCATCATCTACACATGTATCCTCTCCTCAAGGAAACCTCCCTTCCTCGGATTCTTCTGATGCATCAGATCAAGAAGGAAGTGGCAGTGAACAGTCAAGTGAAAATTAGGGTGAATATGACAATGATTCAAACCAAAATGAGGATGAAGGAGATGATGAGTTAAGCCAACAAGAAGCAGACAACACAGAAACAGAGGAGGGTGATGAAAATGAAGAAAATGAAGAAACTGACAGTGGGAATGGGTCAAGAAAAGATGAACAAGAAATAAATAATGAAGTAGAGGCCATGGATGTGTATGATGATGAAAAAGAGGTAAGTTATGAAGAAAGAAACAATCACACTGAAACTATTGAGGATGAGGAGGAAGGGGATAGCATAGGCACAAATGAAGCATGTAGCCAAGAAGAAGAGGATGATCCTAAAGAAAGCAGTGAGACTAAGAGCCCTAATGACAGTCAAAATAGTGAGGCTCTTAGTCATGAAAGAGATGAAGGAAAAGTTAAAGATGGTAGCCAAAATGAAGATGATGACTATGCTGAAAATCAAGAAGAGGCTGAAGCTAGTCATGGCTATCATGACAACAGTCATTACAGTCATGAAGAAAGTAAATAAAATCAAGAGGCTCATAGCCAAAATGAAGGTCACAACAATGATGAAGGAAAATACAATGAGGAACAAGATGAGAGTGCAAAAATCAGTGAAGAAGCTAGTAGTGAGGCTAATGTTGAAGGCAAAAAGGTAAGCAACAGTCAAGATGATGAAGAGGACGACATGGAAACAAATGATGCCACTTATGATGAAAACACCTAGGTAATCACAATTAAACCATTTCCATTGACATATCACAGGCATGAAAGGCATGTGTTTGCTGCCTCAAAAGGGTAAGGGACCATGCCTCCCACTTCTACCGAGCAGGAGCTTAAACAATGACTTGGCATCATTGACCTAGAAAATGAAAATGAAAACAAGGAGAGGGCCACTAGCATACTGCTCCAAAGCAAGGATGTAGAAATTATGGATCTATAAAGATGCCTAGGTATGGCCATGTATAACATTGAATATTACAAGAATGAAAACAAGCATCTGAAGAAGGTGAAGAGGGACGTTAACCTCCAAAAGAAAATGACCAAGCACTATGCATTGCAAAACCAAATTCTGAAGACTAAACTCAAAGAGGCCCATGCCCAACTACGGGCACTAAAAGAGGAAAAAGAATAAGAAAACCTTGGAATCTTGGCTCAATACTCTCTACAAGTCTCTCAAACCCCATGAGGAACACATCCACCAAATTTGAGGAAATTTTGACAAATTTTGGTTTTTTGTGAATTTGGAGGCCTCTAAGCACAACACCCTTAGCGCTACGCTTTCATCTCAGGCACTCTCAACAGAAAAATTTTGCATTTTTTGAATTTTCACATCTAGTACAGTATTCTCACCAAATTTTAGATCATTTGGAGCATTTGTCACCCCTCTAAAGGCCAAAAAATGCCTCATTTTTCACCTTTCTGCCTCATTTTCAGGCCTGGCGCTGCGCCTAGAGTCATTTTTGGAATTTTGTCTTTTGGGAATGGAAATGAAACTCAATAAATAGAAAGAAGGTATATTTTGAAACTATACTCAGCAATATTTGCAATGGGCGATCATGGAGAAAATTCTGACATCGAGAAAGTCACCAAAACTTGGCTGCAAGTGGACCCACTTTCTGCCTGTGTTGGCGTTGCGCCTAGAGACTTTTTGGGAATTTTGTCCTTTAGAAAGGTAAATGAAGCTCAATCAATAAAAAGAGGGTATATTTGGAAATTAAACTCCACAATATTTACAATCGGCCATCACGGAGCAAATTCCGACATCGAGAAGGTCACCAAAACTTGGCTGGAAGTGGACCCATTTTCTGCGTGTGCTGGCGCCGGGCCTAGAGTAGTTTTGGGAATATTTTTTTTCGACAAGTAAATGAATCTCAATAAATAAAAAAAAGGTATATTTGGAAATTAGACTCAGAAAAATTTTCAATGGGCAATCATGGAGAAAATTATGACATTGGGAAGGTCACCAAAACTTGGCTGCAAGTGGACCTATTTTCTACCTGTGAAGGCATTGCGCTTTCAGACCTCACTATGCGTTTTTGGCCAAAGTAAAAAAAAGACACTCATTAATTGCAAAATGATATTTTAATGTTTTCTGAGGCAAATCAATCCAAAATTAGGTGCTAGGAGCTATTTTGGCATTTATTTCATGAGATTTTTTGTGCCTTGTGCCTTGTATGGTCTCTTGGGCATTAATGTCATTTATGGATGATTTTGACATTTCAAACCATAGTTAGGGTTTTTTCCCTCCTTTGCTAGATAAATAGAGCATGAGGGCCTTATTGTAAAATGTTGGAATTTGATGAATCTTTGGAGCAATACATAGTTTTTTTGGAGATTGGAGAAGAAATTGGTGTTTTGGAGTTTGTGAATGGCTTGTCTCAATTGATGATGGAGAAGGTTGCTTGCAAGATCCTTGAGCTTGGTTAATGGTGATGTGCTTCTATTTAGTTATTGTTTTATTATGCATCACTATGTTTCACCCTTCTTTATTGCAGTAGGACAAAGGTTTTAGACTAAGAAATGTTTTCAAAGGCAACTTAGCTCTGTTTGTTCTTCACCGTCTCTATGTTTTCCTCTACTAGGACATTTTAGAGAATTCTTAATTGCTCTCTAGACCCCCTAAGCTTTTTTATCTCATGAATGGTTTAATAGAGTAGGTATCAAAGATGTTTTATGGTTAGCCCTGCTTGTTTTATGTCACTAAAACATTGTTTTTGAGGTCTCTCTCTAAAGTACCACTAATTAGGTTTGCCAAAGAGGCTATGTTTTGATCATACCCTTTGTCCTTGCTTGAATAGTTTTTTTGGAGATCTTTATGGCTATGATCAATGATGTTTAGGCGTTCTCTCTTCTTTGATTAAAGTTAACTGTTTATCTTAAATGTTTTCTAACCTTGAAGTTGAAATCACTAGAAGTTAAATGAGTTTCTCGCCTTCTATATTTCACTGGATTGTTTGTCTGAAATGCTTATTTGCTTGAGTGGAATCAAAGAGTTATTGGTGTGCCCTGTCTATTGATTACTTCTTTATGATAAATAGTGTTGAAGTCCCTTCTTGTTTTAAGTACATGACAAAGGATTATTAATTTCCCTTTTTCCTACTTTTTTCACAAACTTGATGTTCATTTCATTTCACAAAAACATTGAAAATCCATCTAACCAAGATAGATTTTCCCTGTGATCCACCCCGATTTATTGTTGAAACTTTCTATGACTTTTATTGACTCCATTTCCCAATGACCTGAATATTTCCTCACTCTATCTATTCTACTTGATCATATTACCCAACCAAAAAAAAAAAAAAACCCTACACTTAACAACTAGCCTAAAATCAGACCCTAGAAGAAAACAAGTTCACATCCTTTGCATAAAAAAGAGAGAGCCCTCTCCGAGTCCATGAAGGCTAGGTCCTAGGACTCCAAATACTGGTCTGATGTTACCCTATGCATTTTATCTCACCAATCTAACAAATCACAGGAACTTAACATAATGGTGATCATGGTCGGACCTTCTGAGTTAGTGACAATCTAACTATACCTTAGGACCTCAGAAAACCCACAAACATCCTTAGATTGGCCCTTAATTGTTGATGGTGGACAAAAAGTACATCCTTAAAATAGTAAACATCATCGACCTGGCAACTCCACAACTCTCCATAGACCTAAAGACTCCACTTAAGGAAGAACCTAAAACATGACCAGTCATCCTAGAAATAAAGAGCACTCAGGACTAGGATGGATTCAACAAATTATTGCTTTTATCTATAACTATGTTCTATCCTACTTTAATCCTGATTAAGAATACACTGATGATATCTACATTGATCATTGGAAATATCTCAAGCCTCAAAAATCTGAGCCTCAAATTGTAGACCATGAGCAGAATTATACACATGTGCCTACCCTAGATACACCTGTGGAAGACCTAGTGAAAGATGAGGCTCATGCTACGTTTCCTACTCTTGATGAAACCTAAAACATTCATAAATGTCTTTTTGCAATACATATGCCCACTAAGGTCTCAAAAAGGTACAAGCCTATGATTTTTCCACCTATCCTCCAGGCCCTCCCAGTAAATATTGCAAATAAATACTCAGATTTGATGGAGAAAACTCAAAAGTCACCGTTGAAAAAAACATTCAAAATCTTGAGAATATACTTGACCTATTTGAAATAGGAGAATATGATGTGCGTATTAGAATTTTTGCCTTATCATTACAAGGAAAAATTAAGAGTTGGTTTAAGGACCTTCCAGCTGCAAGCATTAGCAAATTTCATCAATTCACTCAAGTTTTCTTAGATAGGTGGGTAGTCATGGGAAATTTTCTTCTCATCATAAAGGAATAAAACCATTTGAAAAGGCATCTAGGGGAGTACAACACTTTTCAACCAGGTTCAATAAATTATACCATGCAATACCTGCTAAGATAAAGCCACCCCTAGAGTGGGCTCTCTTGCACTACCCAAATGTTTTTGACTGAGAGATGGATTTCCAGATAAGAGAAAGAGATCCTTTGACCCTGGAGGAAATGAAAAGGAAATTAGTTGATGTGGAAACCAACATACTAAATAGGGAAGAAAAGTTAAGAGTAATAGAGAAAGACAAAGCAGATCAAGAGAAACTAATGTCTTCAGAGGTAAAGCTAGAGATGTTGACAGATGCAATCAACAAAATGATGCATATACTTGGCAGGAAAGAGGAAGAGTACAAGGTTGAGGTTGGTGCTGCTTATTTAAAACATCCTATGCTTTTTCTTTGGGAACAACAAACTCAGTCATTACAGGACAAGAATAACAATCAAAATATGTATGTTGAGCAAGATTACAAAGAAGAAGATGTTGAAAGTTGTCAAGTAATTACTAGAAACCTTCCTATATCTTGCGCTTCACTACTAAGAGAACATTACATGAAAATTGCAAATGGAAACAAGGTGGAATGATAGAAAGAATCAAAAAGGGAAGAAATGGATAATGCAAACCCTTTTCCAAATTCAGAAGTTCTCCCCTTAAGACATCTTGGTGTAGATGTTGGGATTACAGAACGAGAAATGGAGGATGATTCAATACCTTTTGAGTCTCTACCCTTTCTCTTTGAATCATTTCAGATTTCTAAAGGAGAAGCTATTGGACATACATACTCTCCTTTTAATAATATGAAACAATCTGCTAATCTAGTATGCATAATGGATGGCATTCCTCCTATGAAGAATATGCCTAATTATGATCAATATGATGATGATTATGTTCTCTAGACTCCAGCTAACACTACAGAAAAATCAGTGATCAGTTTGTGGGAAAAATACATTCATTTTCAATAGCTCAAAAATAGTGATCAACAAATATTGCTTAGCTATGACAGTGAAGAAGAAAGTGCAAAAAGTTTGGGAGAAAGGGAAGGGTCTTTACCTCTTTGTTATGCTTCATTTCAATTCATCAAAGACAAATTTAATATAATCAGAAGTCAGCAATCTTTGGGTATTTATTTTTACAACAAAGAAGACATTAAGCGCTATGACCGACCTTCACAAGAGAAAGAGAACACTTGTGGTTTTATCCAAGGAAAAAGGAAAATGCCTCCTCCTCTAACTGAAGAAGAAATCAATCAAGGTTTGCTAGAAGACAACATTGCAATTTATGATGAAGCTTCCAGTTTTGATGATCTTGAGGAAGAGGTGGAGTTTCTGTCCCAAAAGAGTCCCAAGCTCAGGAAAGTGGAGGAAGAAGCAGTCATGGATCAAGCTTATCTCCCAAATCCTCTAACTCAGGTATTGTTCCAAGACCCCTTTGTTATTTTCTTAGAGACAGTTGAAGAGGGATTAAAATATGTCAAGATCAGTTTGATGAAAGGTTTAAAGAAAATTTTACGCACTACTGTTCAAACACAAGTGAGGTGGGAGTGGCCTTTTGATTTTTTCAAAACCTTCAAAGAGTTGAACCAAGATACCTCATGGAATCATCTACTTGATTTGTTGTATTGGAAAAGAGAGTTGACCAGTTGAATGTATATCATGTATAGGTTAGACTAGGATAGATAGGCATGCAAATAAGCTCAGCATTATAAGCATATTTCTATCTTTTATTTTTAGAATACTAATCCTGAAAACACAAAAATGAAGAAAAGATGAAAAAGAGGGTAGATGAAAAGAAAAGGTATAGCCCCATACCCAAAAAAGAGTTTTTCTAAAAGTGAGAAAGTCTAAATGTCACTACTTGTTTGGAAAGAAGAGTCTTGTTCAGTCATCTAGCCTAATCATGGCTGAACATGTTTTGAATTTCTGCTGATAGGTTAGTAAAAGAAGACTCGTCAAACCATTTAAGCTTGACTTGTCATTAGGATAGATTAGGAAGAAAGGATGCTAGTTCTAAATGCTCAAATCTGAACCAAAGAGAAAGAGAGGGATGCCTAACACTTTCTACATCACATCCCTAATACTTTCTAATTTTTGATTATGCAAAATAATGTCTATGTGCAGCTTGCTCAAATGCCACAACCCATGGCAAATTATATTGCTTAATCCTGGTTTGATCATGTTTTGAATTTCATGCCAGTAGGTTAGATAATAAAGTTTTTCAAACAAATTAATATTGACAAATGAGAAGACTAGGTAGAGAATAAAAGGGTTCACTAGCATAATCTGAACTCTTGGAAGTAATAAGGTTAGAAGTAGGTAGTTTTTTTATGCTTTAAAAAATAAAAGAATGTCAAGGGTTTGCTAGTCCAAGTGCACCCAAGTGAAGAAAAATTTTTAGGCAAAAGTATGATGGGTAGGTAGAACTAATGTTGAAGCGATCATGTCTTTTTAGATTTCTGAGATCATATCTTCAAGAGAACATTAAAAAATGAAGGAGAGAGATCTTCCAAGTGCAATTAAGGCACTGATATTCAAAACTCAAAGATCTGAACTCTCAGGTTCTAGACACCTCGTGAAGAGGAGCTGCCCTCCCCAAGTGGAGCCACTGTTAGTCATCAGTAATTTTCACTATATTTAGATGAATAAATATTGGTTCTATATTTCTAAAAAAAAAATTCCATGAACATTGTGAGTTTTAGAAATCTCAGTACCTTCATTATCTTTAGAGAAACTTTTTCACTATCCTACCATTTTTCCATTTCATGATTACCTTGTAGCTCCTACAAACTCCAAATGGATTGTGCCTCTCATTTCCATCCTTTTTACTACCCATAATCTCATTACTCTATTTTTCCCTTGCCTATGACTCCATTTTCCATCTAGGATTTTCCTGTAAGCCTAACTCATTCCCATGATTCCCCAAAATTCCTCAAGCATTGATGGTCTCAAAACTATCTCTGTAGGCTCTTTAGATAAATCAAGTACATTGGCTCAGTACTCTATTTTTCACTTAAATATTCCAAGCCAATTTTTAGTGAAAGAGAGGTCAAAGAATCCCCTACTAGGTCAATTAGGGTTTCATGTGTTCCAAGGTCATTATTTCCAAAGAAGACTATCATTCAATTTCAAAGTCTCCATATGAGGTAATGGACAAGATTGAAACTTTTTTAGAAGTTTTAAAAGGTCATATAAGCAATAATAAATCCATAACAAATCGTAAACTTCATGCCTCAATCATTTTCCAAGAATTCATTCCAAGATTCAAGTCATTTGCCACACCTAGGGCCAATTTTTCTTCAAACCATGTTTATGACCAAATGAAGATGAATTTGACAAACGTGAGAGAGGTTTTTTTCCAGCATATGTCCATGAACAAAAACCTCCTTCAGTTTTTACATGGGTATGATTGTTTTGGAGAAATGTCGAAAATACAGGTGTCACGGGAGAATTGCTGCACTTCTGGAGTGACCTTGGGAAAATAAGGTTTTATAATAGACGGAGTGTCCAAATGAATTGCTTTATGGGTAAAACGATAACTATACTGGAAGATATTTCCAACGCACTATCATTAGCTCAATTTGGAGTTGGGGAAGGCCTCCAAAAGTTTCCTGCAACAACTCTCTACATTTCTGCACCATCATTCCGAACGTTTTGACCAATATTGGGAGAATCAACTTTTGACAGGACAAGTCAACTCCAATCACAGAAAAAATGATTTATTTGGAAATTAGATAGGATAATATTTCCAACGAGATATCACGGGCCCAATTCTGACACCAGGAAGGCGTCCAAATGCCCTTTTCAAATTGGCACTGCACTTAGGGCAGAAGTTACCTGACAAGACCTGAACGCGTTTAGGCACTGCACTCACGGAAGAAGTGACCCGACAATGCGTCCAGGCGCTGCGCCTAACCTAGAAGCCCTCCTTCACTTTTAAATTGTAAAACATTGATGGAAGGACACTCCAAGCTACATCAAACACTCTCAAAAATATTGATTTTTGGGAGGTAGATGTTCTTTTCCTTATCCTCCAAGTGAATTTGATGATTGGATGATTAAATTAATTAACCAAATGCTAATGAATGAAAACACTAAATCCTCATGAAAAACATTCTTTTTTGACCTCCAAGCAATAATTTAATTAGTCAAGAAAGGTGTGAATTAGGGTAATTACAGTAAGTTGGAGTTAGCTCTTCATCTAAGCTCAAAGGAGATCAGTCATACACCTACACCTCCATCTCACTCACTTGCAAAAAAATTCCTTTCACCACTATTCCATTTCACTCATCCAATCAAGTTTCACAAGCAAGCCTAGGGTTGTTTAAAGGAAATACTAATCACCATGTCAGGAGAATGACCATGCCTCATCATCTACACATGTATCCACTCCTCAAGGAAACCTCCCTTCCTCATCTTCTCCTGATGCATCATATCAAGAAGGAAGTGGCTGTAAACAGTCAAGTGAAAATGAGGGTGAAAGTGACAATGAGTAAAACATAAATGAGGATTAAGGAGATGATGAGTTGAGCCAGCAAGAAGCATACCACATGGAAATAGAGGATGGTGATGACAGTGAATAAAATGAGGAAACTGACGGTGGGAATGCGTCAAGAAAAGATGAAAAAGAAATCAGAAATGAAGTAGAGGCCATGGAGGTGGATGATGATGAAAAAGAGGTAAGTGATGAAGAAAGGAGCAATCACACTAAAAACTTTGAGGATGAGGAGGAAAAGGATAAAATTGGCACAAATGAAGCATGTAACCAAGAAGCAGAGGATGATCCTAAAAAAAGCAGTGAGACTAAGAGCCCTAACGACAATCAAAATAGTGAGGCTCTTAGTCATGACAGAGATGAGGGAAAATATAAAGAAGGAAGCAAAAATGAAGATTATGACTATGTATAAAATGAAGAAGAGGTTGAAGATAGTCATGACTATCATGACAACAGTCATGACTGTCATGACAACAGTCATGAAAATCATGAAGACAGTAAAGAAATGCAAGAGGCTAGCAGCCAAAATGAAGGTCATAGAAATGATGAAGGCAACTATAATGAAGAACAAGATGAGAGTGCACAAATCATTGAAGAAGCCAACAATGAGGCTAACGTTTAAGGAAGAGAGGTAATAAGCAGTCAAGATGATGAAGAGGAGGACATGGAAACAAATGATGCCACCTCTGATGAAAACACCCAGGTAATCACAATTAAACCCCTTCCTTTGACATATCACAGGGGGGAAAGGCATGTGTTTGCTGCCTGAAAAGGGTAAGCGACTGTGCCTCCCACTTCTGCCAAGCAGCTAGATAAAGGAAAATGAAATATGAAGAGAGGTAATAAAGCTAAGAATGAGCTTAAACAAGGACTTGGTATCATTGACCTAGAAAATGAAAATGAAAACAAGGAGAGGACCACTAGCATACTGCTCCAAAGAAAGGATGCATAAATTAAGGATCTAGACAGATGCCTAGGTATGGCCATGTATAACATTGAATATTAAAAGAATGAAAACAAGTAGTTGAAGAAGGTGAAGAAGGACCTTAACCTCCAAAATAAAATGACCAAGCACTATGCATTGCAAAACCAAAATCGTGAAGGCTAAACTCAAAGAGGCCCATGCCAAACTACAGGAACTAAAAGAGGAAAAATACCAAGAAAAACTTGTAATATTGGCTCAAGCTTCTCTACAAGTCTCTAAAACCCCATGAGGAGCACATCCACCAAATTTGAGGAATTTTTGACAAATTTTGGTTTTTTGTGAATTTGGAGGCCTCTAAGCGCAACACCCCTAGCACTACGCTTTCATCTTAGGCACCCTCAGCAGAAAAATTTTGTATTTTTGGAATCCTCACATTTATTACACTATGCTCACCAAATTTCAGATCATTTGGAGCATTTTTCACCCCTCAAAAGGCCAAAAAACACCTCATGTTTCACCTTTCTGCCTCATTTTTAGCCCTGGTGCTGCACCTAGAGAAGTTTTGCGAATTTTGTATCTTTGACATGGAAATGAATATCAATAAAGAAACCAAAGGTATATTTAGAAATTGTAGTCAGTACGATTTCCAATGGGCCATCACAGAGAAAATTCCAACATCGGGAAGGTGATGAAAACTTGGCTGCAGGTGGACCCATTTTCTACCTCTGTTGGTGCTCTGCCTAGAAAAGTTTTGGGAAATTTGTATTTTGCATAGGTAAATGAAGCCCAATAAATAAAAAAAAGGTATATTTGGAAATTATACTTAGTAATATTTCCAACGGGCCATCATAGAGAAAATTCTTACATTGGGAAGGTCACCAAAACTTGGTTGCAATTGGACCCATTTTTTGCATGTGTTGGCGCTGTGCCTAGAGAATTTTTGGGAATTTTGTCCTTTGGACAGGGACATGAAGCTCACTAAATAAAAACAAGGCATTTATATAAATTATACTCAACAATATTTCCAACAGGCCATCACGGAGCAAATTCAGACATCGGGAAGGTCACCAAAACTTGGCTGCAAGTGGACCCATTTTCTGTCTGTGAAGGCACTGCACTTTCAGACCTCGCTGAGCATTTTTGGCCAAAAGTCAACAAAAGACACTCATTAATTGAAAAATGATATTTTAATATTTTTTTAGGCAAATCAATCCAAAATTATGTGCTAGGAGTTATTTTGGCATTTATTTCATGAGATATTTTGTGCCTTGGGTCTTGCATGGTCTCTTGGGCATTAATGACATTTATGGATGATTTTGACATTTTCAAACCCTAGTTAGGGTATTTGACCACTTTTGATAGATAAATAGAACATGAGGGCCTTATTGTAAAATTTTGGAATTTGATGACTCTTTGGAGCAATACATAGGTTTTTGGAGATTGGAGAAGAAATTGGTGTTGTGGAGTTTGTGAATGGCTTGTCTTGATTGATGATGGATAAGGCTGCATACAGGATCCTTGAGCTTGGCTAATGGTGATGTGCTTCTATTCAGTTATTTTTTTCTTATGTATCATTGTGTTTCATCCTTATTTATTGCAATAGGACAAAGGTTTTAGACTAAGAAATATTTTCAAAGTCACCTTAGCTCTGTTTGTTCTTCACTGCCTCTATGTTTTCCTCTGCTAGGAAATTTTAGAGAATTCTTAATTCCTCTCTAGACCCCCTAAGCTTGTTTATCTCATGAATGGTTCAATATTGTAGGTATAAAATAATTTTTATAGTTAGGCCTACTTGTTTGATGTCACTAAAACACTGTTTTTTAGGTCTCTCTCTAAAGTACCACTAATTAGGTTTTCCAAAGAGGCTATGTTTCGATCATACCCTTTTTCCATGCTTGAATAGTTTTTTTGGAGATATTTATGGCTATGATCAATGACGTTTAGGCGTTCCCTCTTCTTTTATTAAATATATCTATTAATCTTAAATGATTTCTAACCTTGAAGGTGAAATCACTAGAAGTTAAATGAGTCTCTTGTCTTCTATATTTCATTGGATTGTTTGTCTGAAATTCTTATTTTCTTGAGTTGAATCAAAGATTTATTGGTCTGCCCTATCTATTGATTACTTCTTTATGCTAAATAGTGTTGAAGTCCCTTCTTATTTTAATTACATGACAAAGGATTCTTAATTTCCCTTTGCCCTATGTTTTTCACAAACTTGACGTTCATTTCATTTCACAAAAAACTTGAAAATTCATCTGACCATGCTAGATTTTCCCTGTGATCCACCCCGATTTATTGTTCAAAATTTCTATGACTTTTATTGACTTGATATCCAAATGAATTCAATATTTTTTCTCTCTATCTATTCTATGTGATCATCTTACCCAACCAAAACAAACAAACAAACCCTACACTTAACAACTAGCCTAAAATCAAACCCTAAAAGAAAAAAAGTTCACATCCTTTGCACAAAATAGAGAGAGCCCTCTCTGAGTCCAGGAAGGCTAGGTCCTAGGACTCCAAAGGATGATCTGATGTTACCCTGTACATCTTATCTCACCAATCTAACAAATCACGGGAACCTAACAACAACAACAAAGCATTGTAAGAAATATGGACACATTGATGGTGGATCGAATGAATATCGTCCTATGGTAATGAATTAGCAATATATATATATTTATCTTCATTTTTATTATATAGTAAAATTTTATATTATTTTAATATTTTTTATATACGCACTAATGTTAAATGATTTTTCGTAAATTTTATAAAGTCACAGTTGCCCCCCAACTTTTTTCAGAACCTTCCACAACTAAATAGTAGTAGATTAGATGATGTTGCACCACAAGAGAATATTGCAGAAAATAGTAGTACTGAAAATGATGTTGTACAAGGTGAATAACATGAAGAGAATGATGAAGATGTTGTTAATGATCCCATCAAGGTAGATGATGACAATAATGACACTGTTCACAATTATGGGACAAATCAAATCCTCCAAGACTTGTATGGTGAGTCGGATGATGATGGTGGAGATAGTGATGGTGTTTATGATGTACCTCTGATTGAAACGTCAAATTAATGACTCTTTGAAGACTCAAATGCACCTCTTCTCTCTGCTACATTGTTTTTGGTGAACTCAAAGGTTATGAGTAATTTTTCGAACAAATGTATGACACAGACCCTAAAGTATGCAATATGTACATCTGATCACATCTATGTAAACGTTTAATATTTTCCATTTTTTTTAGTTGTAATAAATGCGTAAAATAATAATTCAATACTCATATATGATTAATAATCTTTACATTAACTAGTTTTTGTTTATGTTGTTGATTGTTGGGTGAATTTTTGTTACCATCTCCAAATACTTTACATCGCACATATCAAGATTTATGTGGTATTATGAAAGCCTTTGGAATGGAATATAACACTATAGATGCATTTTATAAACATTATATTATATATTACGGAGAAAATGTACCAGTAGATATTGAACCAATCAACTAACAAAAAAAGGTGCCTCAAAAGGTTCTTCATCATGTTCACATAATTCCAGGTTTTTAGTGAATGTTCAGGTGTAAGAGCATAACACAGTTTCTAGATTACCATTCAAAGAATAGAAGTGGAGATTTTGTTCTTCGA